>JNNX01000006.1:0-552081 GCA_001657655.1 Talaromyces piceae | reverse complement strand
CCCCGGCGCCGGCCTTCATTTCTGCCTTTTTCCTTGTTTTCCTCCTCTCCACATTTCAACAATTGTCCGTATACTGAAGCTAACTCTGGGTACAGACGAAGAATGGCCGCATATCCATGGCCGGCCTCAACACACACAACATCGACTACTTTGCCGAGGCGGTGGACCAGACCGTGCGCGAGACTCTTTGATTAGTTTACTTGTAATGATATAGTGTCTACACCTTTTTTTTCTTTCACCATATTCTGTTTACAATTAGTCTATCCCATGTAGAATATGTCTTTTGGTAGGCAAGGCATTGAGCTAGAAAACAGCATCCCAGACCACCAACCACGTACACAGGCCAACCGTGCCCCAAAACACCATCTGTGCCGTACTCCGTCGCTCATTCGCCCGCCGCAACTCCTTGTTGCCACGATCAACGTTCTGCGACGTCGTCGCTGCGTCCGCCACCAGCTGCCCGATGTATTCTTCCTGGGTCGCCAGGTGGGCAACCAGGGTTTGTTGGAGAGAAGAGATTTCGAGCAGGGATCTTTCTGCGTTTCTGTTGTTGGTCAGTATCATCTCTCTTTTCTTTTCGTCTCTTCCTGTCCTTTTTCTCTTCCCCAGAAATTTTCAGGCTGGAGAGGAAACGCACTGTACTTTGCCAAGCGCATCTTCATACTGCTTCAGCATATCCTGATTCTCTTCGGCAAATAGCTGAAGCTGCGCGGGTGTCAGTTGGGCTTCGATCGCGGCTGCGTCGACCGCCGAGAGCGTTCCGCTCGCCGATGTATCGTACGCGGGGTTGGCAGTCTTGGATTTCTCTTCCGGCAGAGATGTGACCGAGTCCTGCCGTCGTGATCCCGATGGTGGGTGTGATTGTGGTTGGTTGTGGTTTTGCTGCTGTTGGCGGGCTTTGTACAAAACACTTTTCTCGCGCTCGCGCACCCGCTCAATCCGCTTCTCGACCATACCCCGCTGCACCTCGGCCGCATGCTCGAGTCGGCGACGCAGAAACCAGAGGACGCTGTCACGCACGGCAGCCAGGTTGTCGGCGGCGGTCTCCTCGGCAATCTGCTCGGCGGATTTGTGCTTCGTTGCCGACGCATCCCCGCCGCCAGACGCCCATCGGAAGAGTCGGCCCCCGGGCACCCCAAACTTTCTACGCAGCAGCTGCGTTTGTGTGTCCTGTCGCAGGGCCTCAGCCGAGTGCAGGTTCGATATGCTCGACGACAGGTCCCGGAGGAGAAGCGCCGTCGACGAGTCGATTGCGTCGCGGTCCGTGTCGGTTAGCGTGTTGGACGACGGCAGAAGAATGCTGCCGTCGAGGGCTACATTGGCATTTGAGGCGGTGGCAGTCGTAGTCAACGTCGAGGCTTTGGCAGCTTTGCTCTGTTTTGACGTGGTCGCGGTGGAGAGGTATGGTTGTCGGATTGAGTGGAGGTAGGTCAGTAACGACTGAATATGCGAGTTCTATTGAACATGACATCCGTTTCATTAGCATAGTCCCCTCCATATCTTGTTATATGATTTGACATATACGGAATTATAACACGCACAATCCGGTATGCTTCGCGCAGAAACTCGTCGACGGTCTTTTCCGTGCGTTCGGGCCTGACACTGTCCCGTTCCGCCTGTTCTCCCTCTGGCTCGCGCTTCGGCTGCAGTTGTAGCAGCTCGCGCAGGCGGGGTGTCAAGTCGGTCATTGCGTGTATATTCTTTCGTCTTGTTTCCTGCCCGGTGTTTGTTGACGTCTGCTTGACATCTGGCTGTCCAGTAATGGCCGAGGTCAGGTCCGGAGCGGTGTCAACATGGCCATATGCCGTTGGACGATATACGGTATACGTAGCGGCTTGGCGGGCCCACTCCTCTCCGAGCCTAATCCTACAGAGTATATAATTACTCTGTACCCAGTATCGGTATAATTAGCAGTGTCAATAAAAGGTAATTACTTATGGTATTAATCGATCGTTCTTACTCGAATCTACATTCATATCAAAAGGAAGGAAAAAAGTAAAAGAAGAAGAAGAAGAAGAGGAAGAAGAAAAAAACATCAATGCTTAATATGGATATCACAACTCCCCAGCCGTTCTTATGCACCAAATACCATGTAACTATCAAACCATCACCTCTCCTCCACCCAAATCTGTCTCTGTTAGCAAACAAGCCGGGTAAAATAACACGACCCCGACAATCAGGCGATGAGAACTCACCTCCATCTTCCCCATCTCAAGGTTTTCTCGCCGCGCCGCATCCCGCGCCAAACTCAGCAGCAGATCCAGATCATCCTGATCGCCCATTGTGATCATGTCGCCGTCGTCGCGCATTCGGATCCGCAACTCGCGCTGAAACGAGAACTTTTCGCGCACTTTGCCCTCGAATTCGCCAAAGTCTATATCCGAGCCAAGCATGATATAACGTGTTTCGTCCTTTGCGTGCACTTTGACGCGGAACTTGCGGACTTCGGGTTTTCGTGACGGGCCGCGTCGGCGCCCTGTCGGTTGCTGCGTGACCCCTCCCGCGCCTCCTCCCATCATCTCAAACTCTCCCGAATCAAACGTGTCGTCTTCGTACTCGCTCCCGTATCCGTTTTCCTCTTCAATGTAGTGTGGTCGACTCCGCCCCATGCCCGTCCCCGTCGACCGCGGGCTGATGTACATGTCGTATACTTCGCCCGCATACCCACCGACATCACCACTGCCGCCCGTGTACCGAGTGCGGTCGCTGGTCGTCTCGCGATACAGCCGAGGGCGGACATCTTGACCGCGCGACGAAGACAATGACGATCCCGAGAGCTGCCGTGAATGTGGCCCACGAGGCTCCGATGCCGTCCTCGTTGTCCCGATCCGTGCCTTCTCCATTGAGGGCACATCTCCTCCAGTACGTCCATTGCTTCGCGATCCTGGCCGATCCAGGTTGAGACGAGGCGGTGGCCCGGCGCGCATGTTTGCCGCACGTTCGGTCAACGTAGAAGTATTGCTCCCCCCGTTGCCTCCTGCATAATTTCCTTTTTCAGACTCGGGCGGCGGCGTAGGGGGAAACGTGGTGCGGCCAATTGGAGGCTCCGACTGCTGTCGAACCCCCCGACTGCTCAAATTCTTCTGAACGAGGTTGGTCGCCCCAAAAGAAATGTTCTCGGGCGGTCGGTCATCCTTGGCTGTTGCCTCTAGAGTCATGGACCTCTTGAGCTCGGATCCTTGAAATCCAGTAAACGCATTGTTCCGGTCTGATGCAGCAACCAGCTTTGCTTTGCCAAGATAGTCTTTGGTTTTGAGGTTCTTCACCTTGGCTTCATTCGGTCGGTATACCACGCCAACTGGAATCGAAAAGACAGTATAGCCCTGACACATCAGTGACGAGCTACGAGAGAAAGACAGCAACTTACCTCGGCTTGTTCGCGAATAGCCTCGTCTATCACATCGTGATCCGGGGTGACTTTTTCTTGCTTGGCATAATAGAGGTCTTGCATGCCCGGTTCCATTTGTTGCAGATAGATATAGCACAACCCTCGATTGAAGAGCACCTCGCACGAGAACAGACGAAACTTCAGGCCCAGCTGATCATAATCAATCGAAGTGTTTCCGCGCAGATACAGCAGCGTGTCGTTAAAGTTGGCCAACGCTTCCTCAAAGTCTCCCAGCAAAAAGTTCGACACGCCTTGTTGAAAGTAGGCGATTGCGAGGTAGTTATCGCAGGCAATCGCTCGTTGGTAGCATTCCACCTGATCCGTCAGAAGGGCTCGATTGCAATCTTGGGACTCCAGAGAACAGGAAACCTGGTCACATACCGCCTTCTCATGCTCGCCCAGCGTCGCATGAATCACGCCGCAGTTGAACAGTATCCTAGACGTCTCGGCGATGCCGTCAAAAACCTTCAAAGCCATATCATATTCATTATTATCGTAGTGCGCGAGTGCCTGCACCCACGTCTCGATTTCCTGTGCCGGTCAGACCAGTACAGCGGTAACGACTGTCAACAACCGCGTATACTCACCTGCTTCAGCGACATATTAACAATCTATCGACGTCCTGCTCAGCCGGGCACTGTTGACCGGAGGAGAAGGAGCGGATGGCGGGAGAATAAGAGATAGTAGGTTGGGCGTTGCTGCAGCTAACGTCTGAAGCACCGTGGCTGCGGTGGGATGATTGGCGTGTGATGGTCGTGACGACTCGACTGGTGCGGGGCTGCATGCACGATCAGGGTACAGACCAGCGACTAGCGCGAGCAATCCGTGGCGGTTTGAGGTTGTTGCTACGAGGGGGTTCTTCTGTCACTCCCAATTCAACCTAAGGACATGCTCCTGACCATTATAAACGAGCGGTCTGGCATTGGAATATTAAACGGGGCGTGCCACCGTGCCATCCTGGATTCCCGTCCTGATGCGGATCTCTGCTGGCCGAGGGCATTGGTGAGTCGATATTCACGTAACTATAGTACCTTATTGTCGGAGAAGTCCACTGTGCCAGTTACCGTCCCGGTCACTTGCGGCCTGCCTGATCAGCGAATAGCTCGCAGCCTTGCACAGCGCGCAGATGAATTGTGCAGTAGTGGCCTAAAAATAGGCGTAGTCAATGGTTACCCCTCCCAGTGCGGTCGATTGGACATGGCAGGCCGAGAGCAGCAGGGGGCGACCTGGCGACTTCATTGGCCGACTGGTTGACGCTGGGATTCAGGGCGCCAATGTCCATCCACCAGTAACCAGTATCATTGACGAACGGTGTCGAGCATTGGCAGCAGCACCGGAACATGAGTTGAATCAGTGTGTCAGCGTGTCAGAGTGTCGGGAATGTCAGAGTTTCAGGGGGAGTCGGTGAGATTTAGAGACAAAAGGTTGTTTGGAGACTCCAAACGGGGCAAGTGGTTTCTTTCGTCACGGGAAAAGCGGAAAATTGGAACAAAGAACAAAGAAATAATCCCAGAGAGGGAGCGGCCCGGCCCTTCCTTCCCTCCCTAATTCCCTAGGGCGCTCTTGCCTTTTCCGGCAGTTGTGAACTCGTGACGTGCGCGTCTCTATAAATATCGTTATAATCTCTAGATTTGACTTCCCTTTGCTCTCTAGGTTAGTCGATACTCTGTCTATTTTTGTATTTTTGTCCTCGAGTCTACGATGTGATTGTGCTCTTCTCTTGCATGTCGCGATTGGCGATAGGCTCTAGGCTCTCACACCACGCCGCCACAGCGCTTGAGACAAGCCCCGTTTGAGCGGTCTCCGTATGGCGTCGCCTGCATTTACCTAGTTGCGACTCGATTATACCACTCCGTCTCGGACCCGNTTTTTTTTTTTTTTTTTTTTTTTTTTTTTTTTTTTTTTTGTCTTTATTTATACCATGTGGCGAAATGCCGACCACCACTCGGCCTGCAGGTCCGCTCGCTTCGGCCAGTCTAGTACAATCAGTCACATGTTATGTTGAATTTGTCTTGGACAGACACCAAACAGTCATATTAAGTCGTGACTCAAACTCTGTTTTTATCCGAACGTCTGACAGCTAGTCAAAGCTAAGGCTGGCCGACAGAATTGCCACCTACAGTTACAGCCATCGCTACCAACGACGAAACAGCTCATAGCATGCCCTTGCTGACCTGTTCCTGGCGCTCCTCCCATACCGTCTTGCCCGAGCACGAGCACACCGTCTTATCATTGTCCCAGACACCAGCGCTGCGGGCAATCACCCCAACGAGTGTGTCCGGATCGTCTTGTCGAAAAGGGCCGTCCTTGCTCCTCGACACAACCATACTACGCCCGATCATCTCCCAGACAGAGACTGGCTGGTCGATCAGGACGTTTCCCCTTCCCTTTTCATTGACATCCACTGAGCCAAAGACTCCGCGCGGCTCTTCACGACCAAAGACGCGGGCTTTCAGAGCCTCCCAGATACCCCCAGTAGACGCTGCCCCTTCGGAAATATCCCCAGTCTCTCGCACCGTTGCCCAGTATCGTCCTGGCGAGAGCCCGTTTATCGTGAGGTCGACCAGCGTCTTGTTTTTGGATACCTGGACCATACGAGTCAGGCCGCGGACCTTTTCGGCAACAGTCGTGTTGTGAGTCTCCAAGATGCATACGGCGGCGCCTGCGCGGCGACCTGGTCAGAGCTGTAGATACTTCATCGTAAGATAGATACTCACTATCCGAGGCTCCGCTCCCACGAATGATAGCATCTCGTCCGGTATCCTGGATTGCCGCTACAATCGAGCTGGGCGCGGCCGTTCCCTCAACCAGCACCAGCTGGTCCTCGAGCCTGGCTTCGACCTTTTTGATGCCTGTGTCGGGTCAGCTCCTGAGCAACCCTCTTCATGTAAGCCATATACCCTGCAGCTTATAGATAGATTGCGAGATGTCCTCTACGCAACTATTGCATGTCATAGGGACTGCGAAGGTCGTCTGCCTTGCATTAGTAAAGCACGCGGGGTGGATTGCGATGTGATCGATCTATCCATACCTGGAATGGCTCAATCATGATGGGCTCAACAGAATGCTTGACAGCAAGAGGACAGACAACTTTTATTGCACGACGGTAGCAAAAGAAGAATATAAGATTTCAATCAGATGCAAGCGCTGATGGCATAATGGAAAGAGGGATAGGCGCGCATACTTGCTGATTCCATCTCTTTCCTAAGCAAACAAATAGTGGGGTTGACCCTTGGGTGCTTTGAAATCGGCGCGGCCTCGGCATGCGGTCATCGTAGCTCCGACCGTTTCTCTCGTCCGCTAGTAATCAACAGTCGGCACCATTCGCAGAACAACAGCCTTCTCGAACCCCCTCGTCGGTATTTCCCACGACACAGCATGTCTGCGCCGAAGTCGAGATGGGCCAACGTAGACCCAGAAGAAGAAGCTGCCATTGCGCTTCGCAAACGCGAAAAGGAGGAGAAGAAACGCGCCAAGGCAGAACGACAGAAGCTCCTCGAGCAGCAGAAGCAACAGCAATCGCAGCCGCAACAGCAATCACCGTCTGCAGCAAGACAGGGAGACTGCGGCGAGAAAATTATAGAGCCGCCGGCGAAGCGACGTCGACTCTCCAACGAGCCCGGCTCGTCTGCTGAGCCCGAAGGTGACCAGATCGAGGTCCAACGCAAGCTTTTGCAGTTCCCGGCGCCGGAATGGGCGCCGTGTCGTCACGTTGATAACTACGAAAGACTCAACCATATCGAAGAGGGCTCGTACGGTTTCGTTTCGCGAGCCAAGGACCTGGTGACGGGCCAGATTGTCGCGCTCAAGAAACTGAAGATTGATAACTCACCCGACGGGTTCCCCGTCACTGGGTTACGTGAAATCCAGACGCTTCAGCGGGCCAGACATAACAACATTGTCCATCTGCGCGAGGTTGTGATGGGCACCAGTATGAATGAGTGAGTACTCTAGTGCGCGGTTTTTGCTTTGGCCTCCCCCTGAGAAGTTCTAGATGCACGGGAGTATTGACCATTTGGATTTTTGGGGTGGCATCTTCATTGCACCTCCAAATTCCTTTTCTTGTCTTTGCAGTATCTACCTAGTTATGGATTTCCTCGAACATGATCTGAAAACCCTACTCGATGACATGCAAGAACCATTTCTGCCATCGGAAATTAAGACGCTGCTTCAACAAATCTTATCGGCGACCGAATTCCTGCACTCACATTGGATCTTGCACCGCGATCTGAAGACGTCGAATCTGCTGATGAATAACCGTGGCGAGCTCAAAATTGCCGATTTCGGTATGGCGAGGTATTATGGAGATCCTCCGCCACAGCTCACGCAGCTGGTTGTCACGTTATGGTATCGGTCGCCCGAGTTGCTGCTGGGTGCAGAAACGTACGGGCCTGAGATTGATATCTGGAGCGTTGGGTGTATCTTTGGCGAGCTCTTGACGACAAATCCTGTCTTCCAGGGGAAGAATGAGGTAGACCAGCTCTCAAAAGTAGGCTGTTATTTCCTTTTGAAAAAAAAAAAAGAAAAAAAGCAAGAAGCAGAAGATCTATGCTAACAAACAATAGATTTTCGCACTGACCGGTCCGCCTACACAGCAGATCTGGCCCTCCTTTCGCTCCCTCCCCAACGCAAAGTCCCTTCGTCTGCCACCAAATACTTCTTCTATCGGCTCACCCACCCAGCCGCCTCTGCTACCCCGATCTAAATTCCCATACTTGACTAATGCTGGATTGGGTCTGTTGTCTTCTCTACTAGCACTAAACCCAGCAGCTCGCCCGACAGCCGCGCAGTGTCTCAAACACCCTTATTTCCGCGAAGATCCGCGCCCAAAGGCGAAAGAAATGTTTCCAACGTTTCCTTCCAAGGCCGGTCAAGAAAGGCGACGGCGTCGCGCAACCCCAGAAGCACCGAAGCACGGTGAGGAAGCCCCGCGTCTGGATTTCGCGAATGTGTTTGGTGGAGGGGCTGGTGGTGCAGAGGCTGGAGCTGGATTCACACTCAGACTGGGGTGATGGTTGTATTTTATGGCAGCTAAAGATTCAAGACCAGAAATTTTAAATTCATATCGTATCTACGAGTGCCTGTATATTTCGAATAGACATGAATTGTCTAAATATACACTTGGGCAGAGAACTATGCTTGTTTATCTGCGTTGCTTTTAACATGTTGACGGTGTTCGGCGCGGCTATTTTAAGCTGTGGAGCGTTTCCCTTAGTAACTTAACCTAATAGTCGACCTCCGCCGATCGATCACGTCCGCCCTCAATTTGACCCATCTGTCATTATCGCGTCTGTCTCGGAGCTCTTGAATTTCGCTTGAGAAACCTTTGCCATCTGAAGACAGACTATACGCGATTGACTTCCTACAAAAAGAGACAAAAAAATTGCTCCGCGACCATGGCACCCAGCAAACAGACTGGTCCAACCTTTGACTCCATCATCGAGGCTGGTAAGCTTTACTTTTGTTCGGCCATCCCAATCCATCCGTCGTCGCCACAATCAAGTCGCTTCTTGTTAGTCCTTGTCTAATCAAATATTCAAATATATTAAAAGAACGCCTTGAACGAAAAAAGAAAGAGAACCAGGCTCTTGCGAATCAGTTGTTGAGCAAAAAGGCTAGACGCGCGAGCGCTCCTGGTTCTGCGGGGACGGTTGGAAGCAAGAAAGTACCTGCGGAAAAGAGTTTGGCGAGTCGGATTGGGGTTGTCAAGGTTAATTGCACCTTTCTTTACTAAATGGAAACAGCATGGTTTGCTGACAAGGGAATATCCATTAGCGCTCTGCGTCAACATCGTCGAAACCGAAGCCTAATGCTACGCGAGGATCCGGCGTGTCCGCCCGCCGCACACGCGAAGACCGCATGATTTCCGACATAAATGCAGGCAATGACGTTCGACTAAACACCATCAGCAAAGGGATCTCGATCCGGGGTACAGGATCTGGTCCTTTTGTGGTGCTGGGCAGGAACTTTGCGCCAGGCACGAACGCGGCCGATATCGAGACTGCACTGGAACCTGTGGCAGGGAAAATCGTCGGCGTTAATATCCTGACCTTTTCGCCGTATGTCAGTGCCGAAATTGCGTGCGCTGAGAAGTGGGGGGCTGAAGCTATTGTGGCTCAGCTTCATGGACAGAAGGTGAGTTTTACTACCTCCTTTTTCAGATGGTGCCCTTTCTGACACTGATCTGCTTATGACAGGCCGATGGCAGAGTTCTGTATCTCGAGTACAAAGGCACCGGTACCACATCCTTTAGCTCTACTGCTACCTCCAACGGCCAGTCCAACTATGACCTGTTCAGAGAACAAGCGAACCGCGAGCGCATAGAGAGAAGAAAAGCCGACTTGCAAGACGGCCGTTCTGTCGAGATTGGTAGCAGCAACACCACGGCGAACAGAGGCCGCTTCGCTCGAGGAGGCAAACCCCGTGCGTCCAATGGGACGAGTAATCGCAACCAGCAGGTCAATGGGCTGTACAGCGACGAGATGATGGTTGATGCGCCAACCGCACCAGCTTCGCATCGTGGACGAAAGAATCGTTGATTTTCTCGTCACAGTTATTGGTTTTATTTTCTTTCTTATGTGCCTCTTTGGTAGTTTCTGGCGCTCGGCATTTTGAGCGCAGGTTTTCTCGTTTATGTATTACTATGTTACGATACGGCTTGAGGGAAATTTTGCACTCGTCAGTATACATGTCAATATAAGTTCCGCTTACAATTGTTTTCTTAATTGAAATTAAAATGAAAAAGAAAAAGAGCCACTAGCGTTTCGGTTGTTCGATTTAAACTCTGTTATTATAACAGTCCATGTTGTGATAGAATCACGTGCAACGTGCGGAGATGCGGAGAAGAATCGCGACTGAGGAATCGCAATAATTTTGCCGCAAAGACAAGCCAGGCCATAGACGTGTCGCCGGTGTTGTTGTACCTTCGAAGACCTTTCTAATTACGCAATCGGGTCTATCCAGGGACTACAACCAAGATGAATCATGGACTCCGCCGCGGAACACAGTACATAGCCACACAGTGCTTTCGACACACCCTTTCGACGACCCAACGGCGCTATGCCTCAGATATAATCAAGAAAGAATGGTCGACGCCGCTGGCGAAAACAATTGCCAATGTGATCAGAGTTCGTCTCTTGTCTTTACCATCTTGATCCTGAATTGATACTAAACTCACTTTTGTACAGACAACAGGCCCCATCTCGATCGCGTCGTACATGCGCGAACTCCTCACAAACCCGGAAGCAGGCTACTACACCACCGCGGGCTCTCAAAGCGGATCGGAAATTTTTGGCAAGAAAGGTGACTTTATCACGTCCCCTGAGATTACGCAAGTCTTTGGCGAGCTTGTTGCACTATGGACAGTCACCGAATGGATGGCACAGGGTCGACCGTCGAGCGGCGTCGAGCTTATCGAGGTTGGGCCTGGAAAGGGCACATTGATGGATGATGTTTTACGGGTGAATAAATGGCAAACTATCCAGAAAATTACTAGAACAAAGGGGAAAAACTGATGGCCATGGCAGACGTTGCGCAAGTTCACGACCTTCACGGCTAGTATCGAGGGCATATACCTCGTTGAAGCCAGTGCGGCGTTGCGCGAGACGCAAAAAAACTTGCTATGTGGTGTCGATGCTACCTTTGAGGAGATTGATATTGGGTATCAAAGTGTCAGTAAGCATCTCGGTGTTCCGATCATCTGGGTAGAGGACATTCGATTGCTGTCCTACAGTGAGTATTCGATTCCGTTGTCTCGAAAGGGATATCCCGTGCTGAAGTGCCGGTCCAGATGGGAAAACGCCGTTCATTTTTGCGCACGAGTTCTTCGACGCCCTACCAATCCATGCATTCGAGTCGGTTGCGCCAGCACCCGATGCAGAACCGCAGCCCATCTTGACCCCGACCGGCCCTATCAATATGTCCAAGACCGCTGCACAGAGACATGCCTCAATGCCTCAATGGCGAGAGCTCATGGTGGCTCTCAACGCCAAATCCGTTATTGAAGACAATAAGGAAGAGCCGGAATTCCAACTTGTTCGGTCCAAAGCCTCGAATGCTAGTTCGCTCGTCTACCCGGAAGCCTCTGAACGATACAAGGCGCTTAAATCCCAGCCCGGCTCGGTGATCGAGATCAGCCCGGAGAGCAGACTATACATGAACGATTTTGCGCGCCGCATAGGCGGTTTCACCGTCGATCCAAATAAGAAAATGGCTTGGGCAAAAGTGACAGCCGAGAAACAGAAACCGTTGGGGGCTGCTCTGATATTGGACTATGGTACCTCTGCCACAGTACCCATGAACTCTCTACGTGGTATCCGACAGCATGCCACAGTGTCGCCGTTTGCGTTCCCTGGCCAGGTCGACGTCAGCGCCGATGTCGACTTTACCAGTCTAGCTGAAGCCGCCATTGAGGCCAGTGAAGGCGTTGAAGTGCATGGCCCCGTCGACCAGGCAGATTTCCTGCAATCGATGGGCATTTCCGAGCGCGCAGAACAGCTGCTCAAAGAAGCAAAAGATGACAGCGAGCGCAAAGTTATTGAGACTGCCTGGAAACGGCTGGTTGACCGGGGACCTAACGGCATGGGTAAGCTTTATAAAGCCCTAGCAGTGATTCCTGAAAACGGTGGCCGCAGACGACCGGTAGGATTTGGCGGCAGCGTTGTGGGCTGATGCTTTTAGTTTCACCGTTGTCGATCCAAGTAAAACCAAATGTATATATGTATAGTAGCAACTAGTAGCAACTGAAATTTATATAAAGAAAAAAAAAAAAAAAAACAAAACAAAACTAGATTATTGGTAAAATGGCTACTTATATCGACTTAACCCATTTTTGCTTCAGGCCATTGGTATATGATACTGATAGAGGATTGTTCAACACCCGCAAAGGCTCGCCCTATGTAGAACTAACCCTCCTGCTGAATATCCATGACTGGTTCAAACTAAGTTGCCAAAGCAAACTCATGCAAGTATGCACCGAGAAGCTTAGTTCCTTCGATATAGTTGTCAATGGGAATACTCTCATTAGGGGCATGAGCACCGTCGTTGGCTGTTCCGATTGGGAGCAACACCAAGCTCTTGGGGCTACCGCCCTCTTTGCCTAGACCGTCCTGAATCTTCAATGACACAGGGATGCTAGAAAGTATTAACGAACTGCTAGAACAGGAGACACACACAAACCATCTACTTACCTTCCACCTTCACGAGTAAGGTCTGGATCCGTACCCCAGACAGTTCTTATTGCGGTTGCAGCTGCCCGGAAGTTCTTGTGAGTAGGATCCGTACGCCAGGGTTCGCCAGAATCATTCAGTTTGATGTCGAATACGTTTTTACTGTTCAATTTTTTCCACTCAGCATTCAGGTAGTCAGTCACCAGCTTCTTAACTTTCTCTGTTGTCATGTGTGGCACTGTTCTGATTGAGAATTTTCCCGTCACCGACGGTGGAATGGAAGTTTTGATTCCGGGATCAGAGAATGCTCCTTGAATTCCATGAATGGAAAGAGATGGGTATCTCCATCGGGCCATCAAAGTCTTGACAGGGTCATCGTAGATGGCCGTGTGACTGCCGGTGGCAGAGTAGAAATCCTCCATTGTGTACTGAATGGTTTTGTACGTATCCTCCTCTTCTTTAGTCAGAGGTTCCACGTCGTCTTCAATGCCTGGGATCAGCACCTTGCCCTGAGAGTCGACGAGTTTTGACAACAGAATAGTCAGATCGGTCATAGGCTCATATACTGTGCCTCCAAAAAGTCCGCTGTGCAGCTCCTGCTTAGGGCCAGATATGGTCATCGAGAAATACGCGATGCCTCGAAGCCCGTACGTCAGACATGGCTTGGTAGTGCCCAACCAATAGTTATCAGAAATACAAGCAGCGTCGACATTCTCGAAAAGCTTCTTGCCGTCATCACTCTTGATGAACTCTGGGAGCCCAATGGACCCGGACTCTTCCATGCCCTCGAACAGGAAACGTAAGTTGACGTGTAAACTGACAGAAGCTTTTTTAAATGCTTCGAGGACATTGAGCCAGGCCACGACGGGACCTTTGTCGTCAGTGGTGCCTCGTCCGAAATAACATCTTTTATTGTCTGATTCCCGTGTGTCTTCTACCACTTTGAACGGCGGGTGCTTCCATTTAGCTGGATCATCAGTAGGTTGAACGTCGTAATGGCCGTAGATGAGGATAGTCTTTTTGGTGCTATCCTGGATTTGCGGATATTGCGCAGTGACGACGGGAGGTAGGTCATCCGAGATCAATTGCTTGAGTTCTGCATTCCCACCGAGCTTGTTGATCTGGTCCCGAAGAAACTCTGCCATCTGGTTTAAGGGGTAAATCATGTCAGAAAGTAGAGGCGAGAGAATACGTTGACGAAATGAGAACACAATAACTTCACAGGATTACAAGAGTGAAACTAGATACTGAACTTACCTTTCTCTTCTCGTTGCTATCTGAAACTGATTGTATGCTGACAGCATCCGACAGTCCTGGGAGCAGGTTTAGCTTGTATGTTGCTGCACAACTATAGGATATTCGTGGAGCGTACTCGACTTGAAAGACGGTTTCAATTCGTCGACCCTACTCATGTATTAGCCAAGTATCAAGCAGTTTGACTTCTCAGGAAATCTGACGTACTTTGCAAAAAATTTTTCCAGCTCAGAAGACATATTCGGTACGTGACATAGAAGTAGCAGAAATGCTAAGGGCAGCTAATCAGAGGACTTGAAAGTATAAGAACGATAATCTCGTTTGTAGCCGATTTGTTGATGAGTACAGAGAGTAGATTGGGACAAGTTCACTCTAAAACCTAGAATATTTATACGTATTGTTGGATGATAAAACGCTGTTTGCGGTTTGAGCTAGTCAAGTGCTTTTTCAGCTCACCTGGCCAAATACAGACCTATTTGAGCTACTGACATCAAAGTGACACTTTGACATTATATTATAGTAAGCTTCATAATACCAGATTTGGTTGTACTTCTTTAGCCTCCAGTTTTGCTGTCTTCTCTTATCTTAGGTCACCACTCAAGTGGACATGATTCAATTGCGGACTGTATCCGGACAATGAATGTGGAGCTCATCAAGATCTTCATAATTAGGTAGCAATACTTGGCTTGAAGTTTCGGTCATTGATTTGGAATAAGTTATAAGCTGCTGCTTTCGTAGAGACATTGCTTGCGGCATGTCAGCTACTACATCATTTGAGAGAATCCGATCTGGTTTCGGACATCTCGTCCCTATTGAAGTACGGTACAAAATCGCAGACTTACGTGTCTGACGAGTTCTCTCCGTATAATCACCTCAGTAGTAATCAACTACGCGTTTTGCCTCCTATCAGGAAATCATAAAGTCAAGTAGAATCTGGAAAGCTGGAGACAGCCACATCTCGGATTGATAGTAGTACTGGTACTGTGAAGTATACTGTATAACATTCAGAAGTTGACCCTTCTCGTAAAATACCCTTTCTTCGCTCGCAAACTGTGACCTATTTTCTACTATTGATAGTGTGTTTCATGCAGTTAATACAACAAGTTTCATTTTATCCTGTATAGAATCACTCATATTCCATGTTTACAGCAATACACAGCGCGCCGTGTAAAGTGCGATATAGTAACCGATTGCTATATCTAAATTGTGTTTATTGTGTGTATAAAATACTTTTTGTTAGCTAACTTCGTGAAGGGAGCTAACATAGAGGCGTATAACGAGAGAGGAAAAGGAAAAGAGAGGAAAGTCAGCCAGAGGATAAGATCGGAATATAAAGCAGGGACACATGCTTTCCATTAGATTCTTATCGAACCAGTCGTATGGCACATTAATCTTGGTGGAAAAAGGCCATACGACTTCTCACTTTAAGCTTGCTTTGTCCAGCAACAAGCTCGGGACGAAACTTCACTCGCTTCTCAAAAACGACCACCACGTCCGAGCCACCGAACTGAAAGTAGGAGATGTTGTCACCCTTGCTGACTTTGTCACCCACTTTCACGGTCAAGACCACTGATGAAACTTGAGCCATACCAATAGGCAGAACAGCAACCTTTCCATATTTCTCCGTCTGGAAGACAATGAGACCTCGGGTCTGACACCACTGGTAGCCGGCGTCATCCGGAGCATCGATTGCAGTTGGAGCGTATGAAGTTGAAGCAAGGTTCTCACGGCGCTCAATCTCATGCTTTGGGCGAGTAATAGCCCGGTCCATGCAGATTCCCTGTTCATCTCTCTTCTTTTCAACTTGCAGATATACTTGGTTCTGGATAACCCTCGCTTCTATCACCGTGCCAGAAACAGGGGCATGCTGACGGTGATAATCACTGGGGCCCAGAAAGGCATGCATGAAGTGACCGTTATCCCAATCATTACTGTCGGTTCGAAGTAGATCCTTGATGGGCCAATCCACTTTGACGCCTTTCAAATACAAGTGCTGGTCTCCACCAATAGAGACGACACCATTGCTCACCGTCCAGTTACCATCATACATGGAGTCAGCCGTGCTAACGATGACATTATCGTCGCCCTCCCCACTGATAGGGCGTGCGTGGTCGATATCTCTCCAGCAACGGGCGAACCAGTGGTTGAAAGACAACCAGCCACTGCTTGGTTCCTCCCACAAGTGCGCCTCCTTGTTATACTTCTTGTTGAGGTAGAAGGTATAAACCGATGATGCAGACTGGGGAGTGTTCATAAACTGGCCCATATCACGAGCAAACGACACAAGCCAGTAGGAAAGCCACGACAAATCCACATTGGAGCTTTTAGGAGTGATTGGGGTCTGTAGGCTTCTAACAGCTGGCTGGTCCAAGACCCAGTAGAAGACGAGGAGTTTCCTGAGGAGCTCGTCTCCTTCGGAAGACACCTTTGGTGTCCATCTCAACAGGTCATCACAGAAGCGCAAGTAGTCATCCAGAGTCCGAATATGCTCAGCTTCCATTTCCTCTGAGCCACCGTGTTCGGGGTCGCGTGCGTCTGCAATTGCAGTCTTGAACATTCCCACGCGCTCATCGCTGCGATGGATGAAGTCTTTGAGGTCTATGACCAAGGCCTCCTTTGGAACGTAAGGTGGCATGGCGACGGAAGAGTATATATATAATATAGTAGATGCTCTTGGACTTCTTTGCTGGTACTTGACAGGAGCAAACTGATTCTGAATGGGATTCACAGAGTTATTTATCTTTTTCCCTTATATACAAGTACATATAAAGATCATCAACCCTTATCCATAATGTCTATATTCTATTGAAACCGTTTTCTGAAAACATTGATCATGACGTTATCTAATGCGGTTCGATTGAAACACCGACATCTCTTTTTAGGAACTGCTGCGTTCGATTAGTCCCGTCTGGTGGATATATCCACCGATCAAGTCTGCTCAGTCTTGATCCGTATGAAGTACATAGAGACTACTACTAATGTAACATACTGGTGATCCGTAATCCCCTTTTCACGAAAACGTTGTATGCCCTAAAGCCAAGGTTCAAAGATGGTATGTCTCAGGGGAAACGAGGGAATTTAACTAATTGTAGGCATTATTTGCAAGGATCGTTTGCCTTTGACACAACAGGTAGGAGCAACAACAGGAGACTGTATAAAGTTAGGCTGTTGTGTGCTATCTTCTGTATTCTAGTGTTTGTACGTCTTATATTCTGTGTAGCGGTGTTTATACTTCGGGCCCGCAAGGGAAAAGGTTTCCACCCCAGTATCAGAAGACAAAATATAATCTCGTCGCCGAGCAATGACACGCCTATGAACGGAAAGGGTTTCTACTCCAAACTGTTCGGGATTCTTTTTCTGGGTCATATACTAACTACGTCAATGTACAGAATTCTTGGTGGGCCTCGCCGATTGCGTAGTTATTTTGTGTAACATGTCTGTGTAACTCTGAAAACAAAATCTTCATTCGAGATCGATTAAAATTCCCCTCTTGATTTTTACTCGCACTGACCACTAGGCGTATTATGCAGCATTTTCTGCGCTGATCATGCCAATGATCGAGCCAACCATTCGAAGTTTGAAGCTTAGAAAGTACAGTGCTCAAAGTCCGGTAGTCTCATGTCAGTCTGCTATATGCAACCGTTTACTTGCTTACAGATCGTTTCACGCTGTATATTTGATTCTTGGCCGTAAAGATCTCATAGATGTGTAGTTGAATTTGTCGCCAATCAGCTCGTTGAGCTGGCTGCTCGTCGAGGTTATATATATTGGCAGGTATTCGTGCTCATTCAGAATTGTATTATTGACGGTATCCTAAGCAATCAATCGCGTTCCTGAGAAGACTGTTTACTAAGCACGGGATATGGATGCATCACAGATACTGATATATTATATATATATATATATATATATATAAATAGCCTGCAAGGTTGTTGAACTGCCTTTGTATTTTCATTATTGACTCGCTAAAGGTGTTTGTAAACACATACACAAGGATTCTCCCTCATTTGGAGACGACAAGCGTGCCATTCGTTTTATAGCAATCTCCACTTATACTTGCCGCAGATCTGAGTGCTTGTACGTATATAATACATTAACCTGGCAAGTAGTCATATCAGTTCACAGGAACGATGTCTGCCCTGTTGGCTGTTGTAAGCACTCAACTGATGCACATGTGCATAGCTTGCTCACAGGCTATGGCTGCGGCCATCTGTTGCAGCTATTTGATTGGATTGAGCGAAGCAAGGCTGCAGTCTGCAGATGGCATCATCGCGGCTCCCCACAGTCTCTCTCCCAGCAAGCCACTCTGTCTCATTTTGTTGATTCACGCAGGTTCTCACGGTGTCGAAGAGATATCATAAGAAACGAAAAAGAACGAAAGATGAATCCCTGCCGCGACGCACGTGTTGACATACTCGTCAAATGTGAGGCGAGCAATCAAGAACCGCACTTCTATCCCCGCGACGAGCTAGAGAGTGTTTTGACAAAAGAAGTGATTACCAAGTTGCTTGAATGCTCTTGCGATGCGTGCGTGAGCCAAAGACAAGATCTGGACCTAGTTAGCGCACCTTCGGACCATGTCGACACGATTCTCCAAGCGGCAATATCACTCTTCGCTCTGCTGATAGTCGCGGAAGCAACACCTTTTATAATGGCCTTCATGGAGAGGCAGATTAGAGACCAGACCATTTGTGATCTCCAGGGAAGTTTTCTTGAGGCAGATATCGAAAGAGAGTACTGGGCCAAGTTCCAAGACAAAAACAGAAAGAAGTCGAAAGCTATAGCAAAACAATTTCGGGGCTATTTTTATCGGTTTGCTGTCCCTCTGCTGACTAGTAGCGCGTTTCACATCTTCACCAAGCAGACAATATTGCCCTTTACAGAGCAGCGGTACCTTGGCAGGGGAAGCTATGGCGCCGTCTACGCCTGTAAGATTTGGCCAAGCTACAATGAACTACCTGTTGGTCTGAGTTTTCGCTTTCTTTAAACAAATATCTGCTGACACACGCTTTTTCGAACTATTTTTGTCAGGGCTTCGAGAATACCAAATGGTTCGCCCGTAAGGAGTTAGACGAAGAAACGAGACTGTTCAAAATGGAGAGGGAAACTTTGAGTAAGGTGACCAGACTCGAAGAACCCCATATCGTCAAGATCATCAAGACCTACAAGCACGGCGATAAATACAACATCATCTTTCCACTTGCAAAAGCAAACCTCCACGAATATCTTCGTGATGATATGTTCGCGAACCCGAACTACCCAATAGAGTTGAATCCACTTTGGCAACAGCTTCTCGGAGTGGCCAATGCCCTCCATCGTTTCCACAATTATGACGTACAATCACCACCTGCTGGAGACGTGGGATACTACGGTTTTCATTTTGATTTGAAGCCGGAAAATATACTTGTGGAAGAAGATGGTAAACTGCTCATTTCTGATTTTGGCCAAGCCACCTTCAGAGAGCGTGGAGGATCATCGGGAACGCATGGCCACGGTGGAACTGAGGCTTACGCCCCGCCGGAAATCGACGACCTGAATAGATCCCAAACTCGAAAATATGACATCTGGTCCCTTGGCTGCATCTTCGTCGAGGTTGCCACCGTAGTCGTCCGCGGTTCTGCATATCGGGATAGACTAAACAAAGCCAGGCGCACTACAGAAGGGAACATCACCGATAGTCGGTTTTTCATGAATGACGCAACGTTTAGCGGGCCAGGAAGGAGGTATAAACTCAAAAGTGTCATCTCTGAATGGATTAAGGAGCTGCCCGAACACACCAGATCCCACAAAAGTAAGATATTTATGGATGAAATCGTCTCCTTGATTAACGGCATGCTTGCTGTTGATGTGGAAGCGAGGATTTCATCTGATGAAGTGGTCCGAACTTTCGAAGCTATCCTTCAACGATATAAATCAGATGACATTGTTTATGAAACTGAACTGCCACGCCGTGGGGAGTTGCCCGTTGGTGCTCGCGAGCTTGATTCACTCAGGTGAGTTGTTTCTTTCAAATCAGGCCAGACCTCGCTGGAAAGAGGCTCTGACCATCCCATGTAGGTTGTGGTACAAGAGGGTCGGGGACCCTGATTGGGAACCAGCGCGAATCCGTATTTTTCAGAAAATTTCAGACCCAGAAGAACTCCGAGTGGTCATACATGGCCATAGGCGTGACTACGAAAAGCCTGGTCAGTATATTTGTTGACCGCAGATTAAATCTCCATGTTTTTTGACCGTATCTCAGCACTTCGAAAGGAATTGATGCTGGTACCTAGGTACGTGTTTGGCATGCGAGACCAAACCGAAGGATCGTTATCTTTTCAAAGGATTTCCAGTCGTAGCGTGCATTATCTTCATCATGACATGTTCTCATTTTCTAGACAAGAGGGTAATAAGAGATATCCGTGGTTATTACGTTACAAACCTGACTGAACTGACATATTGAGCCAGATGCATATGTCCTGCAGTCTGTTCTTACCGGCCAATGTGTCAAACTCAGGTACGTCAAGTGCACTGTTAATACTAGTAGTCTCTATAAAATCGGCTAACTTGCGCTCGTACACTAGCCTTAAAGTCAAAAAGGTGGTATACAAGCTTCGTCCTAACTTGTTTGGAAGCCTCAGAAGTTTTAGCGGTGGTGGAAGTCATAGAATCGGTGTTGGGAATGAGGATGCTTGCATGGTACAACTGTGGATAGAAAAGGATTATGTGGAACCGCCAATGGTAAATCTCACATTTCACCTCCCTGTTGACTTCGCACCATATCTGCCGCGTGTCTTTTCGTTAATCGTTTNCCCCCCCCTTTTACTGACATGTTGCCAGGAACAATCTAATCGGCCAAAAACACACAACTTACGATCGAGGCGTTTGGTCATTTTTCACAAGGATAGGATTGTCGTTGTTGCTTGTAAGAATCCCTGCGTTCGTCTTCTTGCCAACTAGATCCCATCATTACATGCTTCAGCGGCGAGAACTAATTTACTCCCAAAGTTTCGAGTAACTGGACCGTCAATATAGATGGCAACGAAACAGACGCGGGCATGTTGCACGTTCAGCCCAGAGACGCGGGAACGGAACCCAAGTTCAATATAGCAACTCTCAAACCCAGTCCCGATAAAGATACTAAGGATTATTGCTACCCTGGGATCCCTCTCGACGACGCCGAGTTGAGAGAGCAAGAAGACGATTGTCAATTCAACTGTTCACGGATTAGCATAGAGTTCAAGGACTCGCAAGGTAAGCTTGTCCTATGTGGCTGTTTCGGCTTATCAGCCCGGACACTGACTGAAGAAAATCACTTCCAATAAAGATCGGGACACCTTTGAAAAAAAGTTTTCTGAGATGAGAAGGGAATTCAAAAGAGATATCAACAAAATGACGCCCTACTCATTTGTGAATGGCTAAAAGTACTATTATGATGAAATTTGAGCTTCAGGAACTCAGCGTCTTTCGGTCAGCTTCAATTTTACAATTGCTTCACCACATTGTCATTGTTGTTCGACTTCAACCTTGAGCGAGACAAGATGCGCCAAGTGGACCTTTACGCCACGACTTCCAGTCTGACGTCCTGTTCACAAAGAGTACTAAACCCAAAAATTGACAAGGACAATGACGGGCTTCATGCGTTCTTATAGTCAGACATATCGATTCTGGCTTCAGCAATCGTCCGCCGACGTTCCATTAAGCGCCATGCCCCCAAAGTGATAATCAAAAATATAGTTGTCAAGACGATGAATATGACAATATCCTTACTCACATGTAGTGATGTTTTCTCGCCGCCTGGACTTCGAGCCAACGAGACGTATCCTGCTCCGAGGAACTCTGCAATGAACGACGCGGGCAGGTAAACTAGGGTTACTATTGTGATAGTTTTGAGCGTTTGTGCATCGCTGTATGATTTTTTTGCAATCTCAAACATCAGCTGGTTGCCTGTTTCAATTCGCTTGTTCGCTTCGGTGGCTGTGTACGCATTTTCCTCGAGTGCATCGAGGCTGTGACTCTCGGAAATATTGCGTACGAGGGTTGATGTGGATTCAAGCAGTTCTAGTATCGCCGAAAGCCTCTGAAAATGCTCCATAGCCAATTCCAAGTGCGACTGTATGTGTTGCTTTTGCAGACTCGTTATACTTCTCGGCTGGGCATCATGAAGGGAAGCTGCTCCTCCACCTTCTATATAAGCATGTGGTAAGATATCGTTGATAGCACTGATTACTGTGCAGTTATCGCGCAGATGTCTTTTCGCATCGCAAATCCTGCTTCGCAAAATTTCCATGCTCTGGGCGTCCGTGATAGTAATGTCTGACTTTTTTGTTGATCTAGAACTAGGTGCGTAACGATGTACCACGCCATAGGTGTTTAATTTCTGCCGAACAATCAGAACTTTGTCTTTAGCAGAGAACACGGATCGACATGAATTGAAGCGATGTTATTATGACATACCTTTTCTTGAAATTGCCTATCGACCCAGTCGACAAAATTAGGCCAATTCCTCGAGGAGGACGAAAACAGAACCAGATGGATATCTTGCCATGACGGCTTGACTCCAGGTTGTGTTGAGAGTCTAGCCAACCTTGCGTCCAGATGATTAGGCGTATGCAATAGTATGAAGGTCTGATTCCCGGAGCTTGGCTCAAACTTTTGGTATACACCCATCTGGCGTTGGGACCAGGGGTTACGTCGTTCTTCCTCACGCCTATGCTCTTCCACGTAACGCAGATTATAAGTGCATTCTGTACCACATGAAAGTGATCAGCTATGGATCATTTTGAGTCATCGGCTCATCTTGTAACTGACCGTAACTTTCTGGTTGGGTGTGTGTGACAATCCGAAAACTACTGTGACTGTCACCTTGCAGACTAGTTCGCCAGCCAAACTTATGCAAAATCATAAGAAACTCTGGAAACACTTGAAGAGACGACAGTAACTTTCTGGCAGCCTCGCTTGTAATGGTGAGGGGACCCCAGGAAGTATTTTGATGAATCGTACTTGGATAGGAAACTCAATTAGCTCGCTAATCGGACGTATTGTTGTTGGATTCTCGTCTTACAAGATACGCGTGCCCTTGAAGTTGTGTGCCTCCTAGGGGTACTGTTAGCAACATGGCCATGTCTAAATGCACACATGTTGCGACTGTACAAGAAAATAGTCTTCAAGCGCCTTGGTGCTCTTTATAGTAAGCTCTAGACATGCCGCACACCGTCAACATCTCTAACATATCCCGGAAGTGGTAATAATACCCTTTACTCCCAACTCAATCACACGAATTTGGATGTTGGAGTTCATGAATAAACGAGAGGAATCTCGAGACAGTTGTTCGCTGATAAAGTCAAGGTCGTATGCGAATGGGTGACAAATGGATGCAGGGAGGTTCGCTGGGTATCTCTCCCAGCCATCCCATGGCTCTGGTGTTGCAGGGCCGGAAGCCAGAGACATAATGATCTATAACGTATATTTATGTTTACTCTTCACAAAAAGTTCCCGCATGGGGGAAGTTGTCGAGTTTTATGCAAGAGTGCTACATCGATAGTCTGCCTAACACGTCCAGCCCGGCTGTGCGCTGTTCAACACTTGCGTCATTAGTGGCTATAATACGATCATGGGGTTAATCAACATTACGAGTTGCAAGGCTGTGCACGACTGTATGGCTGTTTCAACACATGGCCTGCAGAGCTCTCAGAGGATTAGTTGCGTTTGCTAATCTCTAGGAGTTTATCTATGTAGGAGCACTTGTACTGCCGGAGAAAGTAGTGGACCTCTGAATTATCTGTATGTATTGGGATATATAACGGGTACAGAATGGGATAGCTGCCCAAAACTGGTGAAATTATTACTCTGGTGGCTCGTCGAATTTTTTTGGGTAGCTTCTGTATTGAACTTTTCTGATTTCAAGCTAAAAGAGTATATTAGTATCAGCCGAAGCGAAAGGGTACAGCTTTTATCGCAGTAACAAGATCCTTCATTTCCTTTTCTTTATATGAAAAGGAGAAAACTGGCTTACCTCGGTAAGCTTTCGCTTTAGCCAGACGGTATGGTATTTCTCATCACCCTGAAACCAGCATTAGCATAAGGGAATGCTTTCCCTAGAATAGACAAATGCAATACATAAATCTCGTTTGCTTCGTATGTCCAGTCCGATCCAAATTCGGTAAGATGCTCTTTGATGTACCCTTCGAGGGCAGCGGTTTTGATGTACCGAGCGCCTAATATTTGTTTCTCATACCCGGGCACACCAGGAGGAGGCATTGCGCGATCAGTGGAAAGGTCTCTTAGAATATGGTAGAATAGTCCAAATATGAACAGCACCGAGGAAGGCAGAGAAACGGAAGAAAATGAGAGAGACAAGGGGGCAGAGAGGAATCCCGGACAAGGCTGGCATCATTTCGTTCCCGGCGGGAGGAGGAGGGGGGTGGGGGGTTATCACAGGCAACCCGCTATGCAGCCTAGCTGGTTAAGCACAGCCTTGTGTTTGCAGCCTTATCATTCAGGGAAAAAGCGAGCTCTTTGAAATTGGGTCCTCATTGGTCAATGATGGTGTCACGGAGGCTGTGCCTGCAGTCTCCGTTTCGTTGCCGGATAAATTTTACTGCTTGCCCATGTATACTTGACGTGTTGCCAGGTCGAATCAGCTTATAGAACTATCGCTGACAAAAGAATCGACGTCAAGATGAATGAGGGCACCAGCTCATCATTTTTTGATGAAGATCAGGGGTCCAACCGTGTTGCAAGCCTTAATAACAAGCTGTCCAGCATCCCTCCCTCCCAAACTCCCAGGGTCGAGTTCGAGAATAATAGTCATGTCTCGAATGGACATATTAACGTACAACGGCAACTGACGTCGACATCTCAGAACCGGAGCCTGGCTGAGGATACCGACGACGTACCCACGATTGTGACGCGCAGTCTAAGCACATGGGATGTTGCAGCATTGATCATAAACAAAATGGTGAGAATCCGAGTATCACTCTACCGGAATATTGGAAAGGATGGCTGAACATTTGTGGTTTATAGATTGGAACCGGCATTTTTACCACTCCTGGGTTGATTTTGTCTTTGACTGGAAGTAAATCAGTCAGTATAGCCCTGTGGGTTATTGGTGGTCTCCACACGCTTCTATGGTAAGACATCGGACTTAATCAAATGTCTCTTGGTATATCGGTAACTTGAAAGCTTACTTTTCAGTCTTACGGTATATCTGGAGTTTGGAGCTGCCCTTCCGTTCACGGGAGGGGAGTTGGTATACGTAAGTGTTCGATTTCGCTCTGGTGACATGTTGGTTTCGTACTAACGTTATATCTCACAATAGCTGGGTGTAATGTACGGCAAACCGCTGCTACTGGCCATCAGTTGTTTCTCCGGATTCTTCATATGTTTCGGGACATCGGCTTCTAATTCGTTAGCCTGCGCGAGGTATATAATGCTAGCTGCCGAATCTCATGTTGAAGACGAAGCGAAACTGGACGGGAGATTGATGGGTTATATTGCGATTACGACTAGCTTGGTCACTTGCCTGCTTCTTTATTTCTCGAACAAACTGACCCTTGCAATCAATCGTGTCAATGCATACTACAAGATTGTGCTCCTGCTCGTCGTCTTCGTTGCTGGGGCCGTAGCAAGCAGGGAGCAAGATTCTGGTACCCGTGATTTCAACAAGACATACGACTCGAACCCATCGCGGGCGCTGTCTGCTCTTGTCTATATAATGTTCTCATACCAAGGATGGGAGAATGCCAACTATGTATGTTTTCCAAGGGCGAAGTCCCCCAAGTCCTTCTGAGCTTCTAAACTAATGCCCACCTCCACGGTCAAGGTTGCTGGCGAAATAAATGCGCGCAAAAACACTCTCCGCGCGGGTGCTTATCTAGCAGTGTTTGTTGTTACAAGCTTATACGTTCTTGTTACTATCAGCCTGGTGGGTGACTTGTTTCTGGGTATCTTGAACGACAACTGCCTAATGGTCATCCCTCCAATCATAGTACCTCGCCTGTAGTTATGATGTTGCAACAGATGATAGCAACACCCTCGGACCTACCATCTACATAGCAAGAAAAGTGAGTCTTAATCGCTGTTTTTCTACAGTAGCGTTGCCTTCACATTCTCCTAACCATGCAGTAACAGGTTTTTGGCGGTACTGTAGCTATGAAAATCTTCATTGCACTTTCCGCATTCGGCAATATCATTGCCGTTGCTTATACAGCATCTAAAGGTCTGTTTATTTTCACTTATAGCCGAGGCATTCCGTATACTGACAAAAAGTGCTTTGAACACTCGGAGCTTTTCTTAGCCTTTGGAGTGTCGGTTACTGCAGGAACATCCTTGAAACTAACTGGTGTACGAGTCTAGTGAAACAAGCTATAGCAGCGCAGGGAATCATTCCCTTCTATCGGTACATTGCCAAAAATGACAGACATTTCGGGACACCGGCAGGTGCACTGATATTGCATTTTATCTTTACGACAGTGATGATCATAGTTACAGTAGCAGTCCATGCTAGTGGATACAATTTTGTGGTTGGGATTTTCACATATGGACATATTGTCATATCATGTAAGTTCTGAACTGCCAAAGTTTCCCTCTCGCTGAGTGAACCGTTACTCACTGGCACTGATCAGCATTCGTTGGACTGAGCGTATTCTGGATGGAAAGTTTGGCATATAGGCGACGAGGTGGTTGGAAGCCACAGCACATCAAGAATTCATTCCTTCGTCGGATCTTTGCCTTGCTCTTTCTCGGGATAAATATTCTGGTTCTGGTCCTAGGAGCAATATCCACGGACGGTGCCGATGTTCCCCGGTACTGGTGGCCAGCTACATTCTGCATCGTTGTCGGAGGATCCCTCCTTTATTGGGGGGGCTTGCAACTATTATCGCAGCCAAAGTCTTTCGCTGACTGGAGGTTCAAGAAGGATGATACCAGGAACAACGATAGGAGAGCGAGTTCGGGTGAGGAATCGTCGCCGAAAACATTCGGTGACCTTATTGGGGTACATATAGAAATAGTCCCTGGACATGGCCCAGGTACCCACCAGGAGGGTATTGACGAGTTCTTGTTCGGTGTGATAAGCGGTTTCAACGGAAAAATCGTGTACAGGGTATGTTTATACTAGAAACATACGACGTTTTAATACTAGCTGACTTATATTCATTACGACAGATCATCGACGGTGGCTGGTATGCTAGGTTTCTTGGTAGGATACAAAGAACTGGCAAGTTTCTGACGAAGATCCTCTAATTTCATCGGTCTCACAACCGTATCCTCAACAATCCTTCAAATTCACGAGGCTGTATACTAAAGAGATAGGAGATGGGTATCAGCGTCGAATTTCGGGTCTATAAAGTCATGTTTATATTATATCCTTTCGTTATTCATAAGTTTGACCTCCTCTCATTAACAACGCTCTTATCGATCTAATCAAATATGCATCAATATGCCGTGAAATTCTATCAAGGGTATCACAAGAACACAATCCAGAGCCCCAAACCATAACAACAGGGCTACTTTCACATCCTCGGACGGAAACTAGTATTCCCTCCAGATATCTTCCACATACGCCTCCGTCAACCTCGTGTCGTTGCCGTACTTTTCCTGCCACCGCACAAACCCACCCTCGAGGACGTAAACCTCCTGCTTCTTGCTCTCCTCAGCACCCAGCAAGCGTTCCCGTTCACGCGCATAGCCCAAAGCCGCAGAAGGTCCTCTTTGCTGGCTGAGTGCACAGTGGAAAACGACTTTTTCTTTGTCCTTGAGTGTGCGCACGAGTTCGGGCATGCGGTAGTCGAGCGTTGAGCTGGGTACCCAGGTGGATGTGTGAATGTGGCCGCCGACGTGGTCTGTGTGTGGTCAGTTTAGAGAGAAAATCTGTCTTCCAGGAAGAAAAAGGGAGTACCTGAGTCTCGTACGTCGATGATGGCAAGCTGGTTTGCGCTACTTGTTGAGAGGAGGAGGGACGAAAGGACGTCGCGAGTCATGCGAGGAAGAGTTGCGATAGTGATGGAAGACATGGTATGGTGGTGATCTTCACGGTAGAGGGCTAGCAGTACTGCCCAAAAAGATCACCTAAGGGTAGCTAGCTTCTTATGCAGCCTTATCGATAGAGAAAAGCCTTCTCAGTAGACGAAAATGTGTCGATCAGGCGTTTCATCAACTGATCAATGATAACGAGGATTGTTGATAGTTGAAGACATCGTCGGATGTGGACCCATGTCCTTGCCCGTGATTGGCTATAAGTTTCATGTCCAAGAAGTCACGTGCAGCAAACTCCGTGTCGCTGGAAGATGTCCGCAACAAATAATTATCAATGTCTAATCTCTCAGCTTGAGGGTGTCCAGCATTCTGAAGCCCCTCCCAGCTGTCTGTCTAAGTTGGTCAATGGGTCAGAAACATCATATTTGACCAAGGATGAACTCGACTTTTTTCACACGGGGTCTCCGAACGACGCCGTCGTCGTTGCTGCGATGTCAACGGATCCCTAGCCGGTGCTTGCAGCGGACGACAGCACTGGCATACAGCACAGCGCCCAATTCTCAGAACAGTGGCTCTGAGAAGCAGCAGCCAGCAGCAAGTGGAAAGCCCTCCGAAACGCCCAATGAATCCACCTCCACCGCCACAGAAACACCAACGACCACTACGACAGCATCGACAACAGCAGCCTCGCGCGCCGAAACATCCCGACGCCTTCTCGACAGTCTCCAGTTCCCGCCCCCGCGACCAACAGCATGGAATTCCACTGCCGAGAGCGACCTGGCCGAGACGATGAAAGGCCTTCGCGGGAAAATGAGGGCTTTGAACGAACGACCAAACGAGGGAGCTTTTGCGCGCGAGTTCATTCGACCAGATCGATCCCGCGACAACAACAGCAACCAGCAGCAACAACAAGCTACGTCGCTGAACGCCCTTGCCCAACGAATCCCGCGCCTGCAGGATCGTAGGCCGAAGCCCACGCTCAAGACTGTGCCTATGAAGCTGGGACCGAAATTAGGTCGGCAGGTGATGGTTCAGAACGACAAGGGTATGGACTGCGCTTCAGCCATTCGCGCTCTCGAGATGACATGCCGAATGAACAGTCTCCGCCGTCAGGAGGCGAGTCAGCGATTCCATGTGCGCCGCGGCCAGGCGCGCAAGAATATTCGGATCCAGCGATGGAGGAAGTTGTTCAAGTTCTCGTTCCTTGAAACTGTGAAGAAGATTGATCGTATGCGGGATCAAGGATGGTGATGTTTTTCAATTTCGGGTTTTCCTTTTTCTGTATCAAAACCGGTTCTAGACAGGACAAATCTGAAACGTGTACACTAAGACATTTGGCTCTAATGCTATACATTACTTACGTACAAACGTGCCACAGGTATCGTGGTAATCTAAATAAGCATGAATTTATATAATCAACATAGACACATACGGATCTCCCATATTGTATTTGTTGGAGGGTGGGAAGACGGTCGATCCTGCCAACGCTTCGATCAATAATTCACAATCTCACATCAGTCCTTCTTCCCAAATCCTCCATACCCGTATGTCCCAGCCGTGCCAACACCAGAGGACACTGAGACATTCGAGAATCCACCGTAACCATTCGCCCTGCCGCCATTCCCATACGTGACTCCGGTACCACTAATGCTCCCTCTCCGAGCAGCACTCTTGAAAGGGCGGCCCAAAATGCCTTCCCCTTGCCAGCCGGCACCACCCCGGCGCACCACACGCTGATAATACGACGCCAACAGCGCTCCAATGCCGGCTGCCATGACGAAAAACACCAACTTCGTAAACAGCCCCAGTGCTGTCGTCGTACCCTGCTGCGATCTATGGTGATGGTGATGCTGATCCAACCATCCCAAACTGTCCGCCCCCGGAACCCAACTCACCCGGAACACTAGGGTGAGAGGCTCGCCGCGAATGACCTTGGTACCATGGCCCGCGGTCCACGGGTTCCGCGCGTTCTCGATTATTGCAGCGTCTTCTTCTTCCTGGGACAGAAATTCGCCCTCCTTGTCGCTTTTGGGCGAATGGAGCTCGGGCAGCGAGTACGCCGCGCCTGCGACCACATACCCCGGACTCGAGGAATATTTTGCCGAGGACTTCTTGCGTGGAGACTCGACAGAGCTGAGCTGGTGCATCAACACATTCAGGTCTGTCCAGATGTGCAGATGGCTGAGTTGGAGGGTGCCCTGGAGCGCGATTGTCAAGGGCGTGTATGGAATCCCCCCGCCTCCACTCCCACCACTGCTGCTACCATCGTCGTTATTGACGCCGACGACATCGTATTCCCCTTCTGTATTGTCACTGCCTTTGGTACTGCTGCTGGCGCCAGGATCACTACCCAATGGACCCGTGGGCACGCGACAGCTCAGCGGTGCATCAGAGTGTACATAGTATTCGAGTAAATGATACATTTCATCGGAGAGCGAGTCAATTGTGCATGAGATCGTCTCAGTAACGCCATAACGGAGGGCTAATGGGAGAGAGGTTTCGTTGCAGGTGGGAAAGGAAATGTATTGAAGGTGGCCGAGTTTGTCTTCGATCTGTTATGTTTGGTCAATCTTGAATTCCTCTTTTGATAAACCACCCTTTTTCTCCTGAAAAGTGATGCGGTATGGAGATTGCGTACGTGCTCCCCGGAATCTCTGTTTGAAAGAATCATGGATCAGCACAAGGTCAAAACACAGACTGGAGAGAGAGAAAAGGGGAGAGAGCGTACATTGTCCGGTTTAAACAGCTCACAGGAATCTGCTGCCCATACGTATACCCGCGCACGTCGCGCGCCACTGCGCTGTCGCATAGCAAAGCCAGCACAGCGGCCGCGGTCACAGAGATCAGTCGGGGCATTGTGTGAAGAAAGAGAGCAGCAGCATTATCATCGGAATTGTGCTGTGGCCTGGCAATCGAAGAGGTTGCGGTGTTCCTTTGCGCTTTGGCACTGGTCGTGGTGGCAACATGGGCCGCACTAAATCACTGAGCCAACTATGCGAACTAGCGGCGGATCGCTCATTTAGCTCTATATCACCAAACGAAACATGACTGGTTACAAAAACATATTATTTGATATTAGAACTAAACTAACAAGATTACAGCGTCATGAGCTTGCTAATAACAGTCGTTTTTGCTGGTGAGTCTTGTTTGGTATTCCCCGTGAATCGTCTCGTACATTGATTTTCGTTTTGATAATGGGCTGCTGCATGTGAAAACAATCCAATATTTTATTTTTTTTTGTTTTGTTTTGTTTTGTTTTCAGTTTCCCATAGCTGGTGCTAATGGTCTGAATACTTATGCCAGGTTGGCTTTGGCCTTGAACACTTTGATGAGGCCGGCAGTGGATGCATCGTGGTTATCACCAGCACCAGGCGTCTCGAGCTCCTTCTGAATGTTCTTGGCCAACACCTTGCCGAGCTCGACACCCCACTGGTCAAACGAGTTGATGTTCCAGACGGCACCCTCGGTGAAGGTCAAATGCTCGTAAAAGGCAATCAGAGCACCCAGCGTAGCCGGGGTGATCTTCTGGGCCAGGATCGAGGTCGTCGGCCGGTTGCCGAGGAAAGTCTTGTGCGGCACCAAGTCATCCGGCGCGTTCTCGGCCCTGACCTGGTCGGGCGTCTTGCCAATCATGAGGGCTTCAGCCTGGGCAAAGAAGTTGGAAGCCAGCATACGCTGGTGCTTGCCGCCCTCGACCGGGTTGTGCGACTCGATGGCCAAGAGGAAGTCGGTGGGGATCAGCTTCGTTCCCTGGTGGAGCAGCTGGAAGAAGCTGTGCTGGGCATTGGTGGCGGGCTCACCGAACAGGATCGGGCCCGTCGTGTACTTGACGTAGTCGCCCGACCGGGTAATAGCCTTGCCATTGCTCTCCATAGACAGCTGTTGCAAGTAGGCGGGGAAACGATGCAGGTACTGGTCAAAGGGGGCCACCAGGTGCGTCTGGGCACCGAAGAAATCACTGTACCACACGCTGAGGAGGCCGGCAAGGACGGGGATGTTTTCCTTCAGGGGCGCCTCCTGGAAGTGCTTGTCCATGGCATGCGCGCCCGCGAGGAACTGTTTGAAGTTGTCGAAGCCGATGTACAGGGCAACCGAGAGGCCAATGGCGCTCCAGACCGAGTAGCGGCCACCCACCCAGGACTCAAATCCAAACATGTTCTTCTTGTCAATGCCAAACTTGGTGACTTCGGCTTCATTGGTCGACAAGGCAACAAAGTGCTTGGCAATGTGCGACTCGTCTTTGGCCGTCTCGAGGAACCATTTCTTGGCCGAGTTTGCGTTGGTCGTCGTCTCAGCCGTGGTGAAGGTCTTGGAGGCAATCAGGAAGAGAGTGGTCTCCGGGTCGGACTCCTTCAGGGCTTCGGCGATGTGGGTGCCGTCAATGTTGGAGACAAAGTGCAGCGTCAGGTCACGGTCTCCGTAGGGTTTCAGGGCCTCAGTGACCATGACAGGACCGCTAGTTCAACCTCCAGGTTAGTAGCTGTACAGAAAGAAAGTTGCAATGCAAGGCCTCTTACAGGTCCGAACCACCAATACCAATGTTGATGATGGTCTTGATCTTTTTGCCGCTGTATCCCTTCCATTCACCGCTGCGGACCTGCTCAGAGAACTCCCTCATGTGGTCAAGGACGCTGTTCACATCCTCCACCACACTCTTTCCGTCAACCTGCATGGGCTGGTTGGAAGTGTTGCGCAGAGCTGCGTGGTAAACGGCGCGGTCTTCCGTGAAGTTGATGTGCTCGCCCTTGAACATGGCATCGCGCAACTGCTCTACGTTGGCCTCCTTGGCCAACGCCACCAGCAGATCCAAAGTCTCGTCGGTGATGAAGTTCTTGGAAAAGTCGAACAGGATGTCCTTGCCGTCCACGGTGTTGGTGAAGGTCCGGCTGAACTTGTCGAACCGGCTCGGGTCTTTGGCAAACTCGTCCTTCAGCACAATGCTCTTCCCGACGTCGGCATGGTGCTGCTGGAGCTTCTTCCAGGCCTCCAGGTCCGAGGCTTGACTGAAACCGGGCATGGTGAACTGGTTGTGTTTTTCTTACTTTTGACTTCTGCCACCGGGCGAGAGTGACGTTAGCGAGGGATTAATTTCGCGATAGACAAGAACAAACGCTTCCACAAACAGTCAGCTACTTACTAGACCTCCCAATTGAGAGAAACGCGAGTGCAAAAGAATCTAGTTCTCGGGACTGGATGATGAGGGAGACGAAAGGCCCAGGCAGTGGCAGCAGCTGTTGTTATATATGTCGTCAGGAGGGGCACCCGGCGTGGGGTCTTCCATGTCATGCAGGGAGTGGGAAGGCGCGCGCGGCGGGTACACCGGAGCTCCACGTCCGTCATGGTCCATTCCTGTGATTGATTCCTATCATTGCTGTTCCCCATCATGACTTGGCTGTGTGTTTTACGCTCTACCCAGCAGAAAAATTTTCTTCGCTGCGTATGACGAAGATTCTGGACGGCAATGGACCGGGTTCCTGTTGGCAACAAGCAAAGCCCACGCGATTGATCGGCGGAAATTGCGGCGGACTGACTGCTGATTAGCCAGCCTGTTGGGTTGGAAATCAGCGCGTTCTCGAACACTCGTTGAACGGTGAGAGGAGATTACCTCATCAGTCAGCGAGTGTATAGCTAGTTAACTTATCATGCCAAGTTTCGGTTATTCTACGATCTCATTCCATGACCACAGAGCTGCGAGAGACGCGGTGACAAGACAAGACAAGACAGAGGCTTATCCTGTGTTATCCTGACAAAGCAGCCCGAGAAGAGACTCCAGTATGTCTACATGGATAGTAGTAGCACAAAAGCAAAGTATCACACAAGCCTGTCCACTCCAGCTCCCTGTGTTCACTGTATTCTGATCTAAGCACAATCAGAACAAAAACTCCTTCGTTTTCATCTTGTAGTAGCGTGTATACAATCGCGTATCCTCGCAGTGTCCAAGTGGTACAGAGCAGAATGAGCGCCAAGACCGGGCACGGGCCAACTGCCGAGCCCAAATTCGGCGCAGAGCTTCATCGTCTCTCCAAACCATTGAAAAAAAGAGAGAGAAGGAAAAGGGCTCCTGTGTTGCAGCCAGACGGTATTATCACCTCACTGTCGCTTACTCTCCTGTGTCCAACAAAAGGTGCTTCACTATTACGGGGTGTTGGCAGGATTCCTGTCTATTCTATCAGGTGCCTGAAGTTGTCGAGGCCCTGTTGGTCTTTTGGGAAGGAGCCGCGAGCCGGGCGACAGGCGCTACTTTTGCGACATGTACAATCCCTATCAGGGTACGTTCCTCTCAAGCCTCTTCGATCCTGCCTGGTTGGACACTAATCAAGCTACCACAGGTCAAAATCCGTATGGCGGTTTCCCTGGCGCGCCTCCGGGCATGGGTGAGTACCGACAACGCTACCCTTCCGTCCGTCAGCTGGCTGTCGAAAAGCGAGACCGAAACGCTGACCTCTAATCACATCATTAGGTGCGCCTCCAGGCATGGCAGCCCCTGGAACCGGTCCACCGCCAGGCATACCACAAGCGAACGCGCAGCAGCCGGGCCGTCCAGGCGGCTTTCCGGCCAATTTCCAGCCGCCGCCTAACATGCCGAATATCAACTTCTCTGCTCCTGTGATCCGTCTGGGCACATCCGGTCCAGCCAAAACTGCGACTCCAGAAGCGACTGCACGAGGCAGCGGGGAGGGGGGGCGCCGTGCTGGTCTGGGGTCCGGAAATGTCGAGTCGCAGCGTCAGACCATCCGCGATGCAATGATGCAGCTGCAGCCGCCCACAAAGGAAGAGATCTTGCGCACCGTGTTTGTCGGCGGAATTACAGAGGGAACGGGCGGTGACGATGGTGTAGAGCGTATCTTGCGTTCGGCTGGCAATCTGAAGCGCTGGATCCGTGCCACCGATGCCGACGACAAGCCGTGCAAGTTTGGCTTTGCCGAATTCGAAGACCCGGAGAGCCTGAGTGTTGCGCTTGAGGTCCTTGTCGATGTCGAAGTCCCGGTCAAGCGACAGATGCCGCGCCAGGCGGACGACGAGAAGGACGCCGAGATTGAAAAGACAAAGCTTTTGGTACGTTCACGCTTGGTGCCTCGGCCTCAGGGTTCCATTGTGCCTAATGTTGTTTTACAGGTCGTCTTCGACGAAGCTACTCTCAGTTACATTGACCAATACAAGGAGTCTCGCGGTGATGAGCAAAATGCCGAACGCGAGTCGCGCATCGAGTCTGCCCGAAAAAACGTTGCCTCCGTGATATCCGATCTCACCCATCCGACTGTTCCCACCCAGACTGAAGAGGCCTCGGCAGTCGATCGGGACGGCGACATGCCCATGCAGAATGCAGAGGGTACCGAGGGCGAAGTAGTCACGATCCCGATCACCGCCGAAGACGAACTGTCAGATATTCCGGCTGAGATGCGGGAGAACGTTGCCAAGGAGATTGCTGCGTTCCGCGAGAGAAGCAACCGCCGCGATCTCGAGCGTCTACGCCGAGAGGAAGAGATCGAGTCCCTGGAACGCGCCCGGAACGCAGGAGGACGCATCAACCGGCTGGCGTCACCGCCGCCACCGTCAGCACCTAGCGGCCCGGCCGGGGGCGCAAATGGAGTTCCGTTGGGTCCACGCGATCGGTCTATTGCCAATGCTCCTTCAGGACCCAAAGGGTTTGGGGTACAAATACCAAAAGATTACCAAAAGGGTGTCACCTTTGTCAACGGGAGCGGGATTGGCGTTGACAACGAAGGCGACGACACGGATGCTAGCGACGACGAACTTGAACGACGAAGGCAAGATAAAATCAAGGCCGAGCAAGAAAAGCAATTTCTGGACCAAGAGCGACGATGGCTGAACCGTGAGCGCAGTCGAACGGCAGCTATTGAACGAGAGCGGAACCGGGACAAGGACGAAGACGCCAAATTTGAGGACGCCAAACAAGCCATGGCCAAACTCCTCGCCGAATGGAACGACGACATTGAATACAGCCGTAAAGCGGAGGATTACTACGCAGATCACGGGGCTTGGATTCGAAGCCGAACGAATTTCCGAGCCCGCGAGATCAAGGCCGACGAGGCGGACCGGGCAGCAGAGGAACGCGAAAAGGCCAAATCTGCCCAGCAGCGCGAGAAGGCTCGCGATCTGGCGGACGACTTCTTGGCCCGACAGGCCGAGGAGCTCGAGACGCGCAGGGAGGCACCGCGGGAGCCACAGCGATTCAAGCTCTCGCTCGGAGCCGCTGCCCAGCAGAAAGCCCAAGCTGCCACCAGTCGCCGTACCGTCGCCGAAGTGGAAGGATTACTGGAGGACGAAGAGGAAGCGGACGCCACCACGAAGCGCACTCTTGTCCCCATCAAATTCGACTCGGCGGCCGAAGCGTCTGGCCTGTCCGACGAAGAACGGGCCCAGGCCGCCAGACAGCTTGCCGCCGAGATCCCCACCGACAAGGACGGCCTGTGGAAGTGGGAGGTCAAATGGGAGTTTGTCGACGAGTCTGTGCTTGGTGACCAGCTCAAGCCGTTCGTGGAGAAGAAGATTATGGAGTATCTCGGTGTGCAGGAGCAGATGCTGGTGGACGTAGTCGAGGAGCATGTCCGTAGCCACGGTCATCCGCAGGAGCTGGTTGAGCAGCTGGCCGAGGTTCGTTCTGGTCCACCATCACCACTCTCTACAACTACAGTAACAATTGCTAACGATTTTCTAGGCCCTCGATGAGGAAGCGGAGGTGTTGGTCAAGAAGCTCTGGCGCATGATAATCTTCTTCTCGGAAAGCGAGAAGCGCGGCCTTTCTGGATAGTGGACGTGTTTACCTAGCCTTGTATATTATAAACGAGATATCGAGCCTCGCAATAATCCATGCCCAAGTTGACTCTACACACTCTCTAATCCTCTCACTCTTCGTTTTCTCCTTCTCTGTAAAGAAAAATAAAAAATCAAACTAGAAAATAGAAAAGCAAGATCATCGGAGTAACTGCGAGATCCTGCTCGGAGCGCATTCCGTGGCACCGTTTTCTTCCCAGGCTGCTGATTCGCGGGATATTTCAGGTCTAGAATAATCCACGAATGGGATGATTTGCCCGCATAATATTAATATCCAACTCCCCCGCGGTTTGGCGTAAACAGCTATGAGGGGGTGGGTTCATTATGTTTATTCTATTTTTGATTTTTTTTTTTCTGGGGTGTTGGAGCGTTCCGGAATAATTAAGGACTGAATAAATATATATTCTGGTATTCCCTCAGGCCAGTGTGACCTTGATCTTTACAAACATCTGTATAATAGTCGTGGTTTAGTTGAGGGGTCTCGGTGCATTTTTCGCATCAGCATTGCTCAACATACAACAGTAAGAGAAAAGAACCGAAAGCAAACATGGTGAAGATCACCGGCTTCGTGACGAGGGACGTGAGGTTTCCAGTAAGTCATTGTACTTCTAGCAAATACAAAGCATCGTCAATTATGAAGTGAAATCCCTAAAAGTGGTTGTCAAGACCTCCCTCGACAAGACCGGCTCCGATGCCATGAACGCTGCTGGCGATTACTCTGCTGCCTATTGCATCATCAAGACGGACTCTCAATACGAGGGTCATGGAATGGTAGTACCCTCCTTCCCCCCTTCTGATGTCGCAATAGCACTGCTCAGAAACTGATGCAATTGCTCCAATCCCAAGACCTTTACAATCGGCCGAGGCAACGAGATCGTCTGTGCCGCCATCGAACTCGTCATTACGCTCGTCCTCGGCAAAGACCTGGACGAAATCACCGCCGACTGGGGCAAGACCTGGCGCTATCTAGTCTCTGACAGCCAGCTGCGATGGATCGGTCCCGAAAAGGGGGTGATCCATCTTGCCTTGGGCGCCGTGGTCAACGGCCTTTGGGATCTGTGGGCCAAAGTACTCAACAAGCCTGTGTGGCGGATTATTGCAGACATGACGCCAGAGGAAGTGGTGCGATGTGTGGACTTTCGATATATCACTGATGCACTGACTCCCGAGGAAGCGGTTGCGTTGCTGAAGGAGGTCGAGCCGACCAAGCAGGATCGGATCAGGGATGCAGAGCAGAACAAGGCGGTGCCAGCGTACACGACGAGCGCGGGCTGGTTGGGATACTCGGAAGAAAAACTCAAGGCCTTGCTGGCTCAGAGCGTCAAGGATGGGTTCAAGCACTTCAAGCTCAAGGTTGGAGCGAACTTGGAGCAGGACAAGCGCCGATTGGCAATCGCTCGAGAGGCGATCGGTTATGACCAGGGCAATGTTCTGATGGTGGATGCCAACCAGGTATGGGAATCTTTGAAAGCAGCATGATTTTTCTCATTCAGATCTTGTCTAGGTCTGGTCTGTTCCCGAGGCTATTACATACATGAACGAGCTGGCCCAGTTCAAGCCGTGGTTCATCGAAGAGCCGACTTCTCCAGACGATGTCCTCGGCCATGCCGCCATTCGCAAAGCTCTGTCCAACACGCCGTACGGGCCAATTGGCGTTGCCACCGGCGAAATGTGCCAGAACAGAGTCATGTTCAAGCAGTTTCTGCAAGCCGGAGCCCTCACCGTGCTGCAAGCCGATGCCTGCCGCGTCGGTGGAGTGAATGAGTGTTTGGCAATCTTGCTTCTTGCACGCAAATTCGGAGTGCCCATTGTGCCACATTCCGGCGGTGTTGGATTACCAGAGTACACACAGCATCTGAGCACGATTGACTATGTCGTGGTGAGCGGGAAGAAGAGTCTGTTGGAATATGTGGATCACCTGCACGAACATTTTGAGCATCCGGCCAGCGTCAAAGATGGATACATCGTCACCCCGACGGAGCCCGGGTATAGTGTCCAGATGAAGCCTGATAGCATGGACCAATATTCATTCCCGGGCGAGGCCGGGAAAAGCTGGTGGAAGACGGAAGAGGCCAAAGTTATTCTAGAGGGCCCACGAGTTGTGTAGCTATGTAAAACCCTATTGTTTTGCGTTTCAACTATATGCATCCACATTTAGCAAGACATGAGAATTCCACATGTCACCTGTCATTCCTACTGAACCATTATCAGGTCATGTTTATTGCGGGTGAATCATGGCCATGCGTTACCAAATAGACAACTGCTATCTTTAGAAACTCTTTACGTCAACTATGAAGCTAGCCACTCAAGCTCCTTGGCTTGAGCCTCATTGACCAGTTCTGGAAGGGCTCCGGCAGGCATAAAGTTGTGATCAGTGAACTCGAACCCAGGTACCACCGTCTGATTGAACGGTATTAGCATATATGCATAGGTCGATGGGGATGTCCAAGGAAGGAGGAGAACTCACCTCACTGATCAACAGCCCTTCCTCACTGGTAGTAGAATCTTCGCTGTCCGGCAACAAAAAGCTTGCTTTGTATATATCTCCATCCACAATCCACTGCAATCTTTCCCCTTTGCTGATATCATGTCCAACCACAAACGTCTCCACCCGTGCTTTCTCTCCCGGCTGTGCCTGATCGGTGCGAATGAGGACATATCTGCCACGGCCCTTGTGCAATGTATGCACTGTCCTACCTCTGTTCCTATGGAACCGGCCCATGGGACTGTTCGGAGTCAACAAGTAAAAAATAGTAGTCATGGCCGACCTCGTTGCGTCGTCTCCGTCCGCTTTTGCCGTGTATTCCACCAATTCCCCGCCATGGTGCTGCTGCTGCTTTCCGAGGAAAGGGTTGGGGATGCGGAGAGGGTCACGGTCCGTTTCGACGAACCAGCCACCTTCAGGATGCTTTATTAGATGAAGCGAGGAGATTATCTTCTCGATCTTCTCGCTTTCCGAAACATTGTCCCCCGCTGTCGGTGTGAATTTGGCTTTGATAGGCTCGGTGAGCTGTGGATCACAGGCGGACATTTCGGGTTTTTTCTTTCTTGGGTATAATAATAGATAGGAACTGTTGCAGTTTCCAAACGTCTGGTGGATCAACTTTGATAATTGAAGGTGGGAAATGCAGCTGGAGGTGATCGAATTATGAAGTTCAATCTGACTTCATGTCGTTTAGCGCAATGAGCGGGGGCGGGAAGTGAATGGATGGAGATCCTCGGGCATTGGCTGACAAGCGACTTGTAAGTCATACAACATGGCAATCTGTATTATTACTCTCAATTATAATACTACTAACTCTTTTTGTTCAGAGGATTCAACAGTTCTGTACCTCTGACTTGGTTGAGATTCTGGCGATTTTGTTCTACTTCAACTCATTTGGTTTTCTTACCACCTATTTGTTTATCAAGGTATACTTTCTATAAGCTAGACTGAAAAATGAGAATATTGTTTCGGTTCATCGATGAGTGAAGGTCCATCCGAGCAGGATATGGCTGGCCCTCAACCAACAAGATTAACTGGTACCTGGCGTATGGGGAATGCAAACCAGTTGTCCTCGGCACGCTGCGGAACCTTGAGACCAGCTCTACAGACGGATTCACTGTTCATCGCGAACTTAATGAAGCGATTGTTAACGGTGTGGCGTCAATCATGCCGGGAGACAAAAGAAACGTGAAAAGAAAAGATCAGGATACGTAGCTGCTGACTATTTTCGCTGTCTTGAACTACTATACAGGGTTCCGTCGTTATTCAGTGATGTACATAGTTCTTCTACATATCTTTTGAATCAATACCTGTATGATACATGTGTACAAATATACGTACCGCTTCTCGGACATCCACCGGCTACTAAGCTAGCCTGTGCTTTCGTGTTATTTGACTTGAAGGATCTCCGACTGGGAATGGTAAACAATGTGTTAACCGGAATCGAGGGAACATCCCCTTCATGAATACTTGGTATGTGATATGGAAGTCTCGGCGATTAGCCTGTTTTCGATTGTATGGTCTGCTTCACAAAATGAGGATAAACAGGGTCAAGATACCGGATGCAGATTGATGTTTAGCATAATAGTACGAAGTCGACTATATCCTAGTAATAATCGGCCGCAACTAACGCCCCGACTACGTACGCTGCTCATAGAAGGAAAGGGCATAATCAATTTTGCTACATAGAAAGGTTCGTTTTTGCTTGAAACAGTCCACATATTGTGCTAACAAAGGTGACGACCATTTATGATCCCGTGGAAGGAGCAGCATCCAGGCACTCGATATAGTCTGTCATATTGTTTGCTTGTTTGCTGAGGAAATAGTTGTGAGCTTTTCATAATGTTGAAAGGTGTGGAATCGATCAGACTGAAATGCTACGATACAGCCCCTAGTTTATATCTCACTTGCATTTCTCAACTATAGCTATATGCACACCTACGATCATAGAACTATTGGTCGAAGCAGATACAAACCGAGGAAAGCATCTTCAGAGGACGCACATCACTGCAAAATGACCACAATAGTACTCAGAGTGGAATATCTCTATCATTATCTTTGCTATTCACTCCACAGACCAACCAAGCCCTCTTCGGCTGGTCCCAGAACAGGATCTCTTGGAGGCTTCGCAACGGACCAAACCTTTCCATATTTTCCGACATGTCCTCCCCCAGTACAAAAGTCCCATGCTCCGCCATCTTCCGGGTAGGCACCCATCATTGTAAATCCCGAAAGCGGCGTGTCAGCTATTGCTTGTCGTTTATCCTGAGCTGACACATTATGGCCGTCTCCCGGAGTTAATAACGCGAAGGGCAAACAAGGGTTCGGATCGAATGTTTTGTGTGCGACCCCAGCAGGCAGCACAAAGACGTCCCCTGCTTGAGCTTGAATCTCTATTCCCCTTTCTTCTCCTGTCTCCTGTTCGTTTGTCCTATTCTCCTCGTTTGCGACGTTATCAATTTGGTCCGCGCTGCCAAACCGGATTGTCGCCGTCCCTGAAAGCACTACCATACATTCATGCACATTTGAATGATAATGCGAAGCCTGTGTCGAGCCATAGCGATAGATCCACTGTGTCTGCCATCTGTTTTCTGAGAGAATGTCATAGGCTTGAGCTGTCGTGTTTTGCGATGACGAAACGGAAAAGAAGCTCGGATAGTGGAGTAGAGGTCGCGGGGAGTTGGGAACGAGCGATGTGGGAGGGAGCTGATAGGCTTTGACTTGGACCATCCTTCCTGTGGTGCTGTATCACAATATTGTTGTCAGAGTATATTCCAAGGTAGCGACAGACAGCTTGTCTCGTATGTTGAACGGGTTGCAAGGCACCGGGCTGTACCTCCCTAGTTATATCTTGGAGCATCTCGGCAAGAAACCCGAAGCCAGTTCTGGCAAGCTTTTACTCTTTCGATAGTTGCATGAAATCGGTTGTTTATTGTTTTATCTAATGCACTCTGAATACTATGCTTACCTACATGATGAGAAAATTGAAGCCCGATAAGCATTTCATCTGTTGAATGCAAGAATAACACCCCGTTAATCCATGAGAACTCAATGCTAGCAGTATTCCGAGAAGACTCGCCAGCTCCCTACGATTGCTCCGTCTGACCCTGACTAATATACTAGTATTTCATGTCTGAGAAATTGCAGAAAAAATCCCATTTTCGTGTCGTCGGGCATCACTTCAGAAGGTTTACTGTTTTTGCTTAAGGCACTTTGAAAGAAGTTTCGTTATAACATTGTCTCGCAGAATTCCACCTATGATATCGGCAACATGCCACCTCAATATACAACTTCAGGGCATCGCCTTGTTGCAATTGATGCTATAGACTAGGCATATGAGATACTTTATATATACTAGTTTGACTCATTGGCTAAGGCTTCTGTTCGCGACTTGCTGTTCGGGTCCAAATAGGGGGCTTCGCCGATACCGACGGCCCTATGGCCAAATCGCTCCCCAAGTCCTTCGTAATCGAATGTTGCGGTGTGAAATGCACTTCGGTTATCCCAAATAGCTGTAAAGATGGTCAGTCAAAAGCAAAAGTTTAAAATTGTGGTATCATCTGCAGAGCAACTGACCAATATCATTCGGGTTCCTCCATCTGAAGCGCACCTGGAGGTCGTGATTCTCATAGATGATATTGCGGAACTTGTTCAGCAATTCCTCCGACTCTCTCGAGTTGAGCTCGTTTATATACTTGGGGAAGGGTCCCAGGGCGTAAATGCTCTTCCAACCGGTGACTGGATTGGTCCGCACAACGGGATGGACGGCAGCCAACTCCTTTCCAGTATTGGCCGGGTTACCCCTGGGTTCAGCGTGGATATAGACATGCTCCGGATCCCTCTCGGCGGCTTTGACGAAGCCATCACCAACAAAGGTGGCAGTCAGACCCTCAAAGAACTCTTGATACTTTTTCGAAAAGCGATCATAGATCTCATATCCAGAAGCCCACAGGGTGTCTCCGCCGCTGCTGGGCAGCTGTGTCAGCCGGAGCGAGGTGTAGTCGGCCGGAAACGGCTCAAACTGAATGTCCGAGTGCCACTGGGCCGAGTCGTAGCGGCGTCGGTCCGCGTTGCGTTCGACGCTGAACATCTTCTTGCGCGCGAGAGAGCTGATGGTACTGATCTCGGCATCCGCAACGCCAAACTCGTTGGTATTGTTCAGCACGGGATGGATATGAAGCGTCGACTCGGCTGGCTTTCCAGTCAGCTGTCCGAGGCGGTGCACCAGTCGTTTTTGCAGGTCATCCGTGAGGTTGTCCTGGGCACGAAAGAAGACCACACCACGCTGCGAGACTGAAAAATCAAAAAGTAAGCTACCGGCAGCAATTCAAGCATATTTTCATATAGTGAGGTGGATTCCAGGAACTTACTGGTTATGGCGAGATCCCTTATCAGATCATCCGAGTTGGGTGCATTCAACAGGTCATCGACAATGTTGACAGTAGGATACTCACGGCCGATCGCCGGCGTCGTCTCTTCGAATTTGAACACATCCAAAGCTCCACTTGGCTTCAATGGAGCAGGGTATTCCTTCTTCTTGTCGATGGAATGCTCCCTAACGGGCAGGTTGGCAATTCCAGGCGCCATAATTTTCCGCTATGATCCAAATATCAAAGGCTTCAAGTGGGATGAAACGATGAACTTTGACCAACATCGAACCACATGCCGGCTACATAGTCCATTTAAGTAACCGCGGGCAATCTAAATGGCGTCAACGCGGGTTTTGCAAGTCTTCCATACAATCTTATGGTTTGACTCAGCAACCATACATCACGCAATAGTAGACGCCAGTTGTGCAAAGTCGTGCCAGTCTAGTCTCGTATCAGCAGCGATCAGTGTGTGGGGCATGGCGCCCCCCGCGCCGGGCATTGCGAGTCCGGTGTTTATCAGAGCAGACATGCACGTAAAACTAGTTGTTCCAGTGCGGCCGAAGCTGATAACATGCGTGGGCAAGAGAGATATAAACAAGTCTCTTGGCAGGGAGCATCAGTACTACTGTATATTATGTGTGTGATTGTAAATGTCTACTTCAGAGAATGGGAAAGGGAAGAAGGGGGGAGGGTGGTCTCTGTCTGAACCCCTCAATAGGTTGGGATACCGGTTTGGATCAGCATGATTTTCAGATTCATCCTGAAGCAAGCTTACGCTCTATTCCGTATGAATCTCTATAGATGAATATGCATTACGGTTGGTCTTGTGTCTTGTTTATCGTGCCCCATATGGTCGGCGATTAGGGCTTGGGACAGGCCCTCGTTGCCGTTTCGGGTATACGGCCCCTTGATCCCGACACCGATCTCATATCAGTTCTGACCGTCATCCAATTGCGAGAATTCACTCTATTCCTATATCAAACAAGTCCCAGTTGCCATCGGTAATGTCAGGTTGCACCGGATGTCCATCATTAAGGAAATATTGATCAAAGTGTGCCTACAGTAGCGGTTAACGAAGGTGTCATAAAGACTGGTAGACACAAAAGGCAGGTCTTACCCAGTCCAGATTATCCGAGCCGTTTATAATGTCGGTCATACCCTCGACAGGAGGCAACTCTGAAGCACCATGATCCAACAACCCGTCACTGACAGCGCCCGTCTCTGCGACATCATGCAGAAGATCTGTCTTTACTATGTCGTCGATGTTCCTATCGGCAACACGGGATTGGACGTTGCTCTGGGCTTTGTCGATCATCAGTTGCAATGCCAGTGCTGCGGTGCGAGCTTCCTTAGAATGTTCGGCCCTAGAAGCCCAGATGCGCTGCGAGGTCAGAAGCGTGTTTAGCCGTCCTGTAATCTCACCGGCGGGCGCGTTGGGAGATCGCATGAGAATCGATAGTTCCAAACAGACAATCATAGAGGCGAGAAGAAAGTCATGACCAGTCAAAGAGGACAGCAGCCATCGATCCTCATGTAGCCGCCCACCGGGTGAAGCCGCTTGGTGCAGATCTTCTTGAAGTGCCAGGATCGCCAGTGCCGCAGAAACACAAGTACGTCTTGAATATTCCCATTGAGGATCCAACGCTTCGGTGCCAAAGTATCTCCGGTGAAGGACTACGGTCGCTTTTCGGTACAGAAGTTCGAGCGAGCATCTGCACATAATGACCCCTGAAGTTACCAGGAACGACCTGCCGATCGGTTCGATTCGGTAGATTGGGGGGATTTCCGCATACGCCTTTCGAAGCTTACTGTCCAGCTCCAAAGTCACCGAATACGCCGAGAGAGACGAGAGGGACTGCACGTGAGCAATCACGTCTCTAAAGACGCCCATTATCTTTCCCTTGACAATAGTATACAACACCGGTGTGACCTCTGTGAGCGGTCGTGGAGGAGGCAGTGTTGCAATGTTTGGGTATATATCTGAGTCGGTATAGTTTCCCGGATGCCCCGTGTCGCAGCAAGCCGAGGGAATCATACTAGGCATTCCCATCTGGAAAGAGAGCAACACATCTAGCTGGAGTATGGAGTTCCATACCCTTCGTTGAATCTCGCCGTCAAAGGGCGAAACATTAGGGTGGCCCTTGGGGTCGCGGTGAAAGCCTAGTCGCATTGCCAGCCGTATAATGATACCCATAAGGAACCAGCCGTCAAGGGAGGAGTCAGGTTTGACAAGATGTTTTCCAATAAGATGTAACATTAATGTCTCCAGCGTGTATGCTCTGGATTTAGTATAGTTTCCCAATATGAGGCATTGTATAGTCCGGATTCGAAAGGTTTTTGTCGTGACCATGTCCTGACCGCTGGCTGCTTCTTGAAACTTGACAGCGTCGCGTAACAAGGACGTGAGAGCAAGCAACGAGAATAATAGAGCAACCCACAATACCGGGGCTTTAAATTGGTCTTGCCAGAATTTCTCATACTGGAGAAAGAGTTTGTTAGTCAGGGCCAACAAACAAATGACTTGACATTGCAAACCTCGTTCTGGAACTTGATTGTGTGTATTAAGGCTTATGGAAGATTAGTGTAAGATTGCAACAAAGGCAAAGAAAAGCAAGAGAATCTTACGAAGCATAAAAGGGGCGTTGAAGTATTCAGAGAGAAGCTTGTCGCAGATCGGTCTAGGCGGTACGGATTTGAGGATTTCTTGAAAATCGACCATCTTCACAGGGCCCAAAGCCAAATCCATCTCGGGCACGTCAATTATATCGTGGTTGTCTTGGGGATTGTAGATATCCGATCGCGACAGTTGCTCTCGGACTTCCTTGATATCTTCCAGAATGGAGACCCAGTTGGTTTCCAGTGGACCTTCCTGTGGCCGTCCGGCTGGTGTTTCTATCTCTACATCAGGCGAGATAGTATAGTGCGCCGTGCTGCTGCCCTGAATGTCATCAGGAAGCTGGATGTTCGGTCTTGATAGGCTGGGCACGTCGTCTTTCTCCAAAAGTCTGGAAAGCAAGCTTTCCACCCTTTGGAGCCGCTCGTTCACATTGCTGTTTTTCGACTTGATGTTTCGGTTGGCATTGTTTGCGTATCTGCAAGCAGATCGTTCACCCCTTCTGATGCAAGAGTCACATGGTAGATCGCGGTTGCATTTAAGCCTTTTGGATTGTAAGTAAGTGCTTTTATTCCAGACCCTGTGCCTTGTTTCAAACATACTTGCGTATCCGGCATTGCTCGCACGACGTGGGCCGCCGATTCCGCTTGCCATCTTTTATCACCAGTTTTGGGGTCGTTGACATGATGTGTGCTGCTAGGCTGACTTGCTTGTTTCTTAGATTTATTTTCCCTCTACTTCAGCGAACCTCTCAGTGCTTTGTTGCTCCGGAGTTGTGGTGTTGGAACACACATTGGATTAAGGGTGGGGGACGCCTTTTTAAGCTTGTTTTAACTCCGTCCGAGCTGAGAATATGCGAATAGCATGGCCAGAAAGGCTAACACGAATCAATATACACAGGCAGCAGTTAATGAAGTATCTTAAAGTGTTAATGATACTAAAATTAACACACTGTAATGATTATAGTACAGTACAATGAAGCTGTCCGAGTCCAACAGCGGGCACTGTCCGTCTGATCGTGAACTACTTTCGAAACCATTACGCTATCTTCATACAATAGAGTGCCCAACAAAGTCCACTGGATGTCAAACAGGTAAATTTTAAATGAAAATTCCTCGTAACCACGTTGTGCAATATTTTTGATGATCTCCTCTATCCACCCGCCGGGAATTAAGAGGTGTGCTGCGGAGATATTATCTCCGGATATGAAAGAAACCGTTAACCACCAGCTCCGGGTTCGCTACAGCGAATAGTAGAGCCGGAATTAGAATGCATAGTCTCTGTATTTACGCAACAAATAACTCGGGCATAGTATCTCCAGACATATTATAAGTTGTTCATGGGGTATAAAAGGCACTACTTGTTGCTTCTAAAGATGATTGTAAACCTTTGATTTGCATATTCTCTCTGCTGTTGGATATACCTCTGTTATCTGACTTCCTAAGACACAAAGAGAAACTCTTGGTTTCATTTCCCCCATATTAGATACAATGTCGCTCTCATCAACCGCTCATGGACTGATCTCAACTATATTGTCCAACTTTTTCATAAAATTGCCATACCCTGAAGGTGATCTCCAGGGCCAGACCATCATTGTGTCCGGCTCGAATACAGGCCTTGGCTTCGAAGCAAGCAAGCATCTAAGTCGTCTTGGAGTCGAAAAGCTCATCATGGCTGTTCGCTCTCCAGCCAAAGGAGAAGCTGCGAAGGAACGGATCCTGAAGGCGACTGGTCGAGAAGACAACTCCATTGAAGTGTGGCAATTGGACATGGATAGTTTCGACTCGGTCAAGGTGTTTGCTGCACGGGTCGTAACTGAGCTCCCACGTGTGGATGCTGTTCTCGCAAACGCCGGTGTCGACTACGATACATTTCAGCTATCTGAGGATAACGAAAAGAACGTCAATGTGAATGTGGTCAGCACTATCCTACTGTTAATGCTCTTGCTTCCAACGCTGCGCCAGTCCGGTACCACGTACAACATCACGCCGCGGTTTACAATTGTTAACTCGGCGTTGCACTATATTGCTCCACTAAAGGAACTGAATCCGGATCAGGGTGATATCTTTTCGAAGCTAAACAACCCAGCCACTTCCAACATGGGTGCGCGATACCCCCTCTCCAAGTTGCTTGTTCTATACGCTGTTCGCGAGTTTGCAAAACGCACCAAGGGAGAAAAGGTCCAGGTCATTGTCAATACACCAAATCCGAGCTACTGCAAGTCAGGGCTGTTGGACAACACTGCCGGCGGTAAAACTGCGTTCGGGAAGCTTGCCGAGAAGATTTTTGCTCGTTCCACTGAAATGGGAAGTCGTGCACTGGTCCACGGAGTGATGTCAGGGCCAGAAACGCATGGACAATACCTGACTAACTGTCATGTCCAAACGTGAGTATCCATACCACCAAGTTTTACTGTTGACCCACTGACATTATACTCTATATTAGCCCATCATCGTCCGCGACTAGCGCCAAGGGAGCGCGTATACAGAAGAAGTTTTATGATGAGTTGATGGGAAAGCTAGCAAAGATCGCGCCGGAAATATCAAGCGCTGGTTACGTCTAATTCTCCAACGATGTGCTTCATTGTTTCCGGAACGTAATGAAGGGGTTATACAGATGGATCTTGGTTGAGTCGTTTATCTCAATCCCGTGAGTCAAGGCATCGTACCGCACACAACGAGCAGTATATAGATCGCCGAGTTATTCGCGGGATACGTGTATTATAGAACTCTCATGCAAGTTGTTATGTTAATTGCTTTCAGAATTCTAGAACGCACACTTGTCTTGATTATATATAAGTAGACCAATCAGCTCAGAAACATAGTCAACCTCGGGGTGCGGATGGAAAGCACGCAATCTGTCATTCTCATAAAATGACATTTTTACTAAGGTTTTCTCTAGTAGTTTTGGCTCATTGAAATTGACTCGGCATTACATACATAGAGGAAGCATCTAGGAACATCATGTATGTCGATTGCTAATAGGGCCAGCCTACAGTTAGTCTTGAACACATGAAAATTTGCAACAGGCTGTCAGAGTCATTGGTTGACTCTTATACCAATAGACTAGTTGAAATTGACGGATTCAAGTTAATACAATTAAAAAAGCCATATCGCAATATGGGGCTGATGTAGTTTGGGGAGGTTGGGGCTAGTATCGAATCTCCGGCAGTCATTTCCCTTCCTCTTTCAAAGCCTTTACCAGAGTATATAGCTTCGAATGCTTGTGTTCCTTCATGTAGGTCAGAAATGCCTGGATGTTCTTTACTGTCGGCCCCGTTTGTGTAGCAATGTCCTGCATAACAGCCAGGATCAGTCTGTATTCGGTGTTTCCTGCTCCGTACCACTGCTCTGCTTTCTTCGCAGCTGCCGCGCTGTCCTTGGCCTCTATGAGATCCAGAAGATGCCACAGCTCCGTAGCGTCTTTATTCTCGGATTTTCTGACCTTCTTGACAAGTGTTGGAGTGCTGTCGCCTCCGTTATTGCCGACGAGTGTCGACAGCTCGTTAGCTTTTTGCGAAAGCCTTCTCAACACAGTATTCTTGACGAGAACTTCGGAAGTCGCCAAGTTAGGGACACTAGCACGGTCCCACAGATTGAGCAGCAACTTTTGAGAATCTTCCAGGGCTGATTCATTTGCCTGTAAGGCTGTAAATGCATCTACCGCGCCTTTAATGATGTCATCTGATGAAGGCATCGTTGCAAAAGTGCTAGTTAAATGTTGACCGAAGATACTGTTGGGCTTTTCTATAGTATCCAAGATGATAGCAACTGATGATAAAGATTGCGAGGGTGGTGATAAAGAAGATACTTCCAACTCCTTCTGGGTCCTTCATATTGACTTTATGCCCAGGTGATCAAGGTAAACCCGAATGTTTTCCGAAACAGAAACTGGGGGGATTCCATCGCTTTTTAGATATGACTATATCAGTTACAAAGACCCTATACCTCTCACCTATCATTTACACAAGAACACACCCTGTCTGACGGCACACATAGTTCCCGAGACAGCAATTCCCCCTTCTCGCCACGAGCTACCCATGTTGTGTTACCGGAAAGGTGCTACATACATGTTCAGATATCCTGGTCACAGTACTTGCTGTTGCCACCGCCTGAAACACTTAGAGGAAAGAATACTCTACGAAGGGCATATTGTGAGCTTTGAATTGGTGCTAGAGCCAGTACACGAGATTCTACCATCGCCATCGCTTTTGTACCCTATATATGAATGATAGGCTTCCTATCCGATGATGACCCGTCCAACTTGATTATACCATAACTGGAAGTCGTAACCTTTTCGCCATCCTTCAATCTACGAAGTAGGGCGAATGCCCTCTAAAAATAATAGCTGTGGCGGGGTCGGATAGTCATAACTAAACCGTGTAACCACACCACATCACCTAGTTTGAACCAGTTGCTGAAGGAATACGGTTTGTTTTGTGAAATTACAAATTCGATGCTCATTAAAATGGCGAAAAGTGGATATTTGATCATGTAAACTACTTTTATCAAAGGAAGTTGTCCTGATGCCTTTGCATTTCCCCTTCAGCAGTGAGAATTTCCCATATAAAAACCATATGTCAAAGACTGTACAATCACCATTTTCATCAATAGTTGTCACAAAGTCTCAATGTACCGGACATGTGATTCTTGTGCGCCAGGCATCGATCAAAAGTCATACGGCGTCAAACTTGGAGGCAGGTCCTCCGTGTTTGTACCCCACGAGCTCTCACTGGCACCCAAAGTGAATTCCAAGACACCTCCTTCTGTGAAGAAATCATGTGTAACCCAATTCTTACTCCATGTCTCTCCGTCTCTGGTGGCATTTTGGATATATATCTCGGAATATGAAGGGTCGAAGTTCACGTTGCGGATCGTGGCAACTTTACCTGTTAGGCCATTTGTGATGGATACCTCTTTGAAAAATGGCGGGTTCAACAGGTACACGTCTTGCCCGGGGACGGGCCAGATTCCCATCATACTCAGAGATTCGAATGAACCCATAGCTCCCGAGTCATCGTTTCCAGGGATCCCATCGTTTGCGTTGTTGAATAGAGACGGTATGTAAGCATGGATTTGTTTCGCTGATAGACCAGGATGACCGGCATAATGAAACTGGTACACAGGGAGGAAGGACTGTTCGTCGCCAACATACAACAGACCCGAGTCGTGAAGATAGGAAAGGCGGCTGGTGAAGTTATCCCTCCCACCGAGCGTAGAAATCAGATCTCCCATATCCTGCGGGACAAAGCTGAGAGTAACAAAGATGTGAGCAAAAAGCAAGATTCACAAGAAAGAAGGCGGACACTTACAAGGTATACAGCCAGATGCTGCCCTCGTATGTCTCAGAGTCCATCCCAAGATAGCAAGAGGTAAAGCCTAGCAGCGGAGAGCAAAATATGGGATCTTGGGAGCCCCAGGAGCCATCAGTGTACTTGGGCTGCAGGAAGCCGACAAAGCCAGTATCTACACCATTGATACTCGAAGTCTGATCGGCCTTGAAATGATTCTTCCAGTTCTTGGCTCGTTCAATATACTTCTGATAGTCATCTGAGCGGCCGGTCTTGTTCGCCATGGTGGCAATGCAAAAGTCATCATATGCATACTCGACGGCCCGTGAGATACTTGCGTCCCGAAATCCTTCGGCACCAAGATCTACATCATCTTTTGGAACGTAGCCAAGGTTGTGCCAGCTATCGAGATCTCCTCGGCCCTCTACTCGCCAGTCGGCAGGTTCTACCTCGGCGTCTTTCACGACGGCCTCGTAGGCGGTGTCCCAGTCGACGTCTGGAATGCCTTTCAAGTAGGCATCCGCGATGACCACATCGGCGTTGGAGCCTCCCTGGGTGTAGCCTTTGCATAGAGACATGCGACAGTCGGGCAGATAGCCCTCATTTCGGTAGATGTCAACTAGACTGCGGATCATGCGCGACTGGGCGAGAGGATCAAGGAGGGTAAGAAGAGGGTGGATAGAGCGGAAAGAGTCCCAGATACTGTAAATTCATGCAAGTGTGAGGAAAGCAGTTTATAGATGGTTCAGCTGTCAGCTAAGAACGTACCAGTAATAACTGTCATAGTAGGGCTCGTCACTTTCCCACAGGGGATTCTGGCCGGTGTAGTCCTGCGGACTCAACATGCTTCTATACAAACCGCTCCAGAAGGAGACCTGCAAATCATCAGAAGCACCGCCGGGGTCTAGCGATACCACATTAAGCTTGTCCGCCCATGCCTGTTGGGCTCTTGCGTAAGTGGAGTCAAAATCGAAATCTGCTATCTCACTCTCTGCATTGGCACAGGCATCGTCGGTGCTCAGGAAGCTTAGTCCTACTCTGGCCACGAAGACATTGTTCACCGGACCGGCAAGCTGTGTAAAGACGCCAGCGGATCCGGTGGAGCCGTAGCTATCTACCGAGATACTTACGTTGTCAGGTTGAAGAGCAACATCGTCGTTGTGGAAAGTCCCTGTGTTTCGAATACCAGCTCCGGAGAAATCGATGCAGGCGTAGGTGGAATAGCTTCCAATACCGAAGCTCGGCCCAAAGGTACCGGCCACTTTCATCCGTCCCGTGATAGGGTCTACGGATGCGGTGCCGCTGCGTCTCGACTGCGGCAAATCGGTCAAGTCCACCAGGAGAACCGGGCTGTTGTACTGCACATTGGGGTCGATTGTGAAGCGATACAATGCAGTATGATTTGATACAGTTACTTCTGCCGTGACACCGTTGTTGAGTGTAAGACCGAAGTAGCCCGGTTTGGCGGTGAGTGAGTCAATTTCATAGCCAGTGGTCCTGCTTTGCAAGCTGTAGGAACACAACGTGATATCATCATTCGTGCAATTTGGATGTGGAAATATCGGGAAATTTCCCAACGACGAAGCCTATCGCAGAATTCCTTCAGTCAGCTTTCACGCAAGCTCCGGCAAGGCACATGCAAGGAGGAGGACGGGGGATGGGTGTCACTACATACGCCTCCAGTACCGGAATCATGCATGTGAGAAAACCCTGTGATGTTATCTGCATCTGTGGCAAATCCTCCCTGGTTATCGGTATCAGAGTCCGGTCCTGCTTTGGCCATGCCTTGACACTTGTCAGTATAGAGACTATCTCTCGCATATGGACCGTACCGAACGGCAGACTGGCGCCGGCGAAAACATGGCCTACTCATTCGTTAGGAGGACACAAGGCAGCACCGAGGGTAGAGAACTGCGAACCTCCATTGGAGGTTCCGATTAACGGGTTCACATAGGCGAGGGGATCGAAATCATCAACTGCGGCCGTGAACCGCAGACATACGCCGAGAAGGCCGATGAAGCGAAAAGGTATCTTCATATTGATGCCTTCATCGACGGTCGTTCAATACGCGAGTCTGTGAAAAACAGCACCGATGCGAGGTTCACGAAAGTCACTGCCATCATTTTCGCCGCCATCTCTCCGTTGTTATATACAGATTTCAAGCCACTCGACTCGTGGGCCGACATAGCTGCATTCCCCCCCCCCCCCTTCTCTATGCAAGTAGGGGCTTAATTACGTATAGATCGGTGGGGCGATAGTGACTGCATCAGTGTATCGCACAAGTTGAGGGCGCCAGCCTCCTATAAGTGCTAGCATCACATAGTTCTAAAGGGATGGCGATACTATCGGCACTAGATCGGAACTAAGGCCGACGGTCATTGGCGAACATGGCCTTCTAAAAGTTTCAACTACCCCTGCCAAGGTCTAAATAAGCCGAGACTAGTTCACTTTAAGAAGCTACAGTCAAGCTTTTGGAGCACCAGATCGAGCCGAGAAGAATTCAAACGCCCAGCTATAAGGCTCGCCGATCTGCTCGCTAGATCGACGGGGATGGAGCGAACTAGCTGTCCCGCAGCGCAAAAAAAGGGTTGCAAAAATTGTGCGGCTCATCTACAGAGTACGTCGAATACAAAATACGTGGGTTGGGATACTGCGAGAAAGGGTGTGGTCGAAGGATTTAAAGAATGCGTGCAAGCCACATGGCGCCTGATGTTGCATTCCCGTTGTCAGCTCTCCTTCAACATTGTCGGCGCCAACTAAAAATATGTGGGATACGTAGCAGTGTAACTGTCCCCTCGGTTCTTTTCTTACCAAATAGTTATTCCAGAGTTCATTGCCGGCTTCAGTCTATATAAAGTCGCCAGAAGCGACACATAAATAGCGCGGCATCGTGAGGTTCAAAGTCCACCAATCGGTTGTTCAGGTATGGCTGGTAAAACTCGGAAGTTTCACAGGTTACATTCTGCATGTACGCTTACAAGTTCGCTTACAAGTGAGGTGTGATAGTGTTATGGAAATAAAATAGACCATGGCCTCTGCTTGCAACTAAAGCAAAGTTGTGTCATGACTTTTAGTATCCTATCACTTCTATATTTACATGCTCGCACGTTGGATCAATGTAAGTTCGTTGGAAGCACGCTAGCAAATTCTAGGGAAAGCCACAGACCTTAAAGAGTATAAGCTTTTACAGCACACATCGATCTTGAGAGGTCGTTGTTTAAGCATCAGCAACTCCATGAGCTTCTTAAGACCAGCGCCAACAATATGCACACAGGGCCATACTCCCTAAAACGGTAAAGACTGGGGGAGAGCCGATCTCGGGCCCGCCGCCCGCAGTTGACCGTCTCGGCCCGACCCTCATCAGAACATCCGTCACTGATCGACTGGGCCAACCAGCAGTAGACACCTCAGAAAGGAACGGATCACTGTCCGGATGCAGCGGTAACAGCTGGAACACCTCTCGAAAGTCTTCTGGGACTCTCCATGACTTCACCCTTGGCCACCCACCGCTCCATTGGCCATCTCCTGCGATCAGCAACCAGAGTCACCCCAAGGCGGCAAACCACCGTCTCGTTCTGTATCAGACAACGGAGTCAACCTGTCTTTTTTAGACGTTACTCAAAGACCATGTCCAGTGACGGGCGAACATCTCTCCGAGAGCTCTGCACCAGGGTGAAAAGTGTCTTACCAGAGCAGTTCAAGACGGACGCCTGGTACCTCATCGTTGTAGGTTTGTTCCTCTTCTATCATTCTCTCAGGAAGCAATTCTCATGCATTGCTGGACCAGGCTTCCGCTCTGGTTGGCTGTGGCAAACCGACCGAGCTTGGTACTCTGTACACAGACCTCGTAGAGAATGTCGATGATGCCGAGGAGAAACGCATCAAAGACCGACTGAGCGACGTGTTGATGAAGGAATGGACGTTGGTGGGAATTCCGCCCGTGATTTATGGCGTGACTGCGTTGGGTAAGGCAGAGACCGCGAGGAACGAGAAGAAAGGGATTACCATTGAGTCGCCTTCTGAGGATGGACTACTAGAGTTTCCTGATAAACGGTACAGCTTTCGTTTCGGTTTATCCCCTTGAGCCTTTCCTCTTTGTTTCATGCTGATCGGGGTTGAATAGGAAAAACATCGACATTAACGGCTTAATCCCCGAAAGAGGAACAAAATTCCTCCAGCAGCTTTACCTACAGAATCTAGCTCCCATTTGTTCGTCCTGGGGTTCGTTTGCCAATGACTTCATGTGGATGGAGCGCGCAGTCATCTACGGTCTTTTTCTCTCGGATCATCAGGTGCTATCTGCTGTGGAAGCAGAGCTAGTCATTCTCACTAGTATCATGACCCAGGGTCTAAGCGCGCCTACAATATGGCATCTCAGAGGACTGAGAAGGTTAGGCGTTAGCGCGGCTGATACTGAGAGCGTCCAACAGGCGATCGAGGCTGTCGCGACGTGGTCAGGACGGTCAACCGATGGATGGGCAAGAGTCACAGATGTCCCTGATCAAATAGACGGCTAATTCAATGTTTTCAAGAAAGAATCTCCGTTGCCTTAGCTGATGAAATATAGATGATGAGCTTTCATTCACTATGTTAGAATACATGAACAGTTAAATGGTGCATACAATATAGTACACATCTCCAAAAAAAAATATTCCTTGATCATGAGTTGATCGGCTAGAATTACACAGAACCATCAGTCACATGTCATCAAGATGTGACTGTTGTGTACGCATTCCAACTTTGTTAGGCTTGCCTGGGGACGCGCGCCACTCATCCTGCGAATGGGTAATGCGAGTATGGTAGACCTTCAATTTGCGAAATGGACTTTGAAATAGAACCGCATTAGCAACTCTGCGCCACTGGCGAGGCCATCTGTCTTGGTTTACTCCAGCTAAAGAGCCAGGTTAACGCCAGTTGATTCCAAGTATCTTTAATGGGGACTTCTTTCCGCCCAACGCGCCGTCGCTAGTTTGTTCAAGGATAATGCGAGGTTGACCTGTTCCATATCAGGCAAATACCCCTTTTAGAACCTGTGAATCTCTTACCTGGAACATCTAGAGCCAGAAGGCGGTAGTGATATTGTTTCTCGTTCACTGGCTTAATCATATGCACATGCACCACACCTTTATTTTTGGAGCCCTCCACCTTTGAGAGCTGTCAGACTTGGCAACCATGGGAAGGTTACTAGAGGTTAAGCTCACATTGAAATTGATGTGCATGTGTTCTCTGCCGAGAGAATCTTTTTCGATCGTTGTCCTTGTTTAACATTAGCTGGGCACCCTTGTAGCTTCGAATTCAACCTTCACATACGCAATCGGCCGGTTCCGAGCCCAGCGGTTCCAAGTTGCAATCCCGTATGCCTTGATGCTCTTACTCTCCCCCAGCAAAGAAATACATCGTGGGTCTTCTTTGATGCGGCTCACTGCCTTTTCAAACTGCCAAGTCTTACTGTTTGGCGAGAAAACGTCCGTGTACAGGAGAGTGAGCACACCACCCTGTCTCGATACTCAGTATATTTGCTTATGAAACACCGAAGACGTGAAGACTCGGCGTACCGTCATGACCACACCCAGCGCAACAATCAGAAAGTTGAATGATTGCTGCGTGGCCCTAGCCACTTTTTCCCTACCGCTCAATTCTCCCCATCGATACCGCCCATCGTCCGAGGTAACTGATATTTGCCTCCGAGTTGGTTTCGAGCCTGAAGAGGGTCCGTTCCCCCCGAGGGTGCCTTGTGTCGCATAGGAGCGGGCTATCAATTGCGAGGATGCCGAAGACCTGATTGGGTTGGTGAGAAGCTTCGCACCTCCCACCGGTAAGGGGCTATGTCGAAGAGAGCTGTACATTGCGGAGCGTGTCGGGCGCGCGGACCGGCGACATTGAGACTCGAACGAGCACGTTGCAAGCGAGGCTATCGAGCATGCAAAGATTATTGCGATAGCACCGGTTTGCGGAGACGCTTTATCGGCGGATCACGTCTGTCTGTTCACGTGATATTCAGCGTCAGTTGTGTCCAGAGATACCATATAGGCTCGATAAAACTCGCCAAAACATTTTCGAAGCTCTTATGGCTTGTCATTGAGAGCACAACATTACAGGACCATAATTTCCGGTATAGAAACTTCCAAAGTTATAATGCGTTGCGGGCACCCTTCGCATTATCAACTATAGTACAGAAACGGAAAGCGCGAAATTCGCAATTTTCCGTAACGGGCGGCAACGCGGTTTTGCACAGTGCGGGCCTCTGACCACGTTCACTCTCCCGATTTCTTCCCTGCCGCAACTTTGCCTCAACAGACCAACTAACAGAAACACACCATCCTCGCGCAAGCCTGTCAATCTCCTTGCCTCGACCCCCGACTCTGGCTACTGGCTGGTTCCTTCCCGTGTGGCTCTCCTTCCGCCCATCATGAGTGCCAGCAAGGCGCAGTCTCAGAAGATTTTTGAGAAGTTAAAGACGAAGCCGGCGAATAAAGTGCGCTGCCCCGCGAAGCCCCCTGACGGTACCTGTTCACATCGGCTGACTCTGGCGCTCTGTTCCGATTTAGATATGCTTTGATTGTGGCTCCAAGAATCCGACGTGGTCGTCGGTGCCCTTTGGCATTTACCTGTGTCTGGATTGTTCTTCCCATCACCGGAACCTCGGTGTCCATATCTCCTTTGTTCGATCGACGACTCTCGACCGTATGCAACCAGATTCTGTCGGAACCGCGACATCTGTGACCAACTAGCTGACTGTGTGCAGAATGGCAATGGGAACAACTCCGCCTGATGAAAATGGGTGGCAACGAATCGGCCACCAAGTTCTTCCAGTCTCACGGAGGCTCTGCGGCATTGGCCAGCAAGGACCCCAAGGTCAAGTACGGATCAGCCGCGGCTACCAAATACAAGGAAGAACTCAAGCGAAGAGCTGCCCTGGACGCAAAGGAGTGAGTGTGGCTCAGTTGTTGATTGGTTCTTCCATAGTACAAGTTTTATTGATCGCGGACCAGGTTCCCTGGAGAGGTGGTCATCACCGACGTTTCTGGCACCCCCGGGGATGGCGCCGAGACCCCTGCCGGTGAACCCCAGGATGATTTCTTTTCTTCGTGGGACAAGCCCGCTATCAAGCGTCCCAGTAACCCGCCTTCGCGAGTCGGGACACCCTCAAATACCAGCCGCACTGCATCTCCCTTTCTGAATGCAGGCGCGAACGGAAACGGGACGCGGCCAAAGTCGCCTCTTTCTGGCGACAAAGATAGCTCATCGCCTCCGCCAGCGGCAGTCCGCACAGGGAGCGTTGTTCGTAAGGGTCCTACAGGCGCTGGCGCCAAGAAGGGTAGCATTTTGGGTTCCAAGAAGACGCAAAAATTAGGCGCCAAGAAAGTTACAGGCGGCGATGTTATCGACTTTGATGAGGCTGAACGCAAAGCCAAGGAAGAAGCCGAACGCATAGAAAAGCTTGGATATGATCCGGAAGCTGAACAAGCCGAGGCAGAAGCGAAAGAAAAGGCAGCCGCCACCAAGATCGCGTCTCCCACTCCGATCAGCCCGAGCAGGGCTTCCTTCGGTGCCACTAGTAAAGCTCCCGAACGAAGCTCTGCCGATGTTGAACGTCTTGGTATGGGAATTAGCCGTCTGGGGTTTGGCCAAGTGTCCAAGCCCGTTGTCGCCAAGAAGCCTGGGTTTGGGGCTGTTGCGCCCCAACGTTCAGCTGCAGATGGTACGTTCACTTTCTTCTAGTAGATAAGAGGAGTATAATGCTGATCTTTTCTTCTCTCTCTACAGAAGCAGAGTTGGAGCAAACCAGATCCCGATTCGGTACCCAAAAAGGCATTTCTTCCGACGAGTTTTTCGGTCGTGACAAGTTCGATCCTGCAGCTCAATCGGAAGCCAAGGCTCGCTTGCAGAACTTTGAAGGTGCATCTGCTATCTCTAGTAATGCGTACTTTGGTCGCCCCGAAGACGACTATCCTCCGATTGACGACGGGTATGGTGATCTCGAAACGGCGGCCAAAGACTTTGTCCGCCGTTTCGGCATCACCGCTGGTGATGATCTAGAGAACCTGACGCAGGTACTTGGCGAGGGCGCCACCAAACTGCAGGGTAAGTTTTTATGAGCATCTCACATTCATACATAGATAGCTGATATCGGTTTTTTATTTTTCAGGCGCCATCCGCAGCTATTTGAATAGCTAGATGATTTGATGAGTTACAAAATGATACCAGTGTTTGCGGCGTAATACTGTCCTTCCCATTCTGTCAGTCGCACATTTGCAGCACAAGGTGTTGCTGGTGTATTATGTGTGGTGGGTTTGCTTGCCAGAGTGTTGGTTGTATCTTCTTTTTATCCTTCTTTCGATTTCGCGCGATTTGGCTAAGTAGAGTTTCCATGGTTTGAATTTGACTAGCATATTATCACGACATTTGACTGTACACGTATAGTATTCGTTTTCTTTTCAAAGACTGCAAAGCCCTGTTGAAAGGGGACTAGAAAGTCAAGGCTAAGATCTATGATAAATCGACATATCTGTACAAAGAAAGTTGTCAAAGCCGATAGATAGCATCGGCCATTCGAGCGACTTGGCTCATTTCCCTGACATCATGTACTCGGACAACATCAGCCCCATTCGCAATGCTAGCCGTGACTGCGGCCGCCGTTCCCCAGCCGCGATCACTAGCTTTGTCAACGCCAGTGATATGACCAATATACGCTTTGCGACTCGTTCCAACCAACCACGGGAAATTTCCGAGCCCTTCCACTTCTGTCCTCAACTCTGGAAGACGACGCAACAGATCCACATTTTGATCCTTGACCTTTGCAAACCCCAGTCCTGGGTCTAGAATAATCCGCCATCGTCGGACCCCAGCCTCTTCGGCGGCGCGGACCCTAGCAAGCAGTTCTGCGCCAACCTCGTGGACGAGGCCATTGGGGTACTGATTTAGCTTGTTCATTGTCGACGGCTCACCACGCATGTGCATGAGTATCACCGATTTGCCAGTTTGGGCCATGGTGGCTAGCATATCCGGGTCCAGCTGGCCGGCGGATACATCATTGATAATGTCAGCGCCAGCCGCGCATGCTTCTTTGGCAACGCGGGCGTGGTAAGTATCGATACTGATGGCAATGCTGTTTGCTTCTGGTAATGATCGGATGTGTTTTATGGCAGGGATGACGCGGGATAGTTCCTCTTCTTCGCTGACTTTGGTTGCTGTGGGGCGTGTGCTTTCGCCGCCAACGTCGATGATCGTTGCCCCCGCGGAGATGAATTCGCGGATGGTAGTGGTCAGGGCGGATAGGTTGTCAGCAGTGTGATAATTCTGGCCACCGTCTGAAAAGGAATCCGGCGTAACGTTCAAGATGGCCATCACGGCCGTTCTCCTTTTGGGGTCTGATGGAGTCAGGGGCGGAATATGGGGTGAGATTGGGGTCGTGACAAGGGGAACGGTGTCTGATGGAGGGAGTGAATTGAGCGCAGATAAATAAGTGAGATTCATTCCCGGTAGAGGGACTCTTTCATGAGGAATCAACCTGTATGTGGTAGTCAGGATGCTGTTTTGACTTGCGTGACGATAAGTGCATCCCACTCACTGGCAAAGTGGCCGAAGAACAAACTCGCGTTCCAGCATCAGTGCATGTGGGATATTCAGTCGCGGATGTGAGATTGTTTCACTGTCGTAGAGTAGAATGTCCAGGTCAATGTTACGAGGGCCTTTTTCGAGAAGCTTCTTTCGACCCATGCCATTCTCGATTGCCTGCAAAGTGTCTAGCAGTTCTATCGGACCAAGGGATGTCTCGACCTTGAGAACTCAACTTTAGTCTACATATCAATCGAATCCGTGCCATGGTTTGCAACCCACCTCGCATGCTCCGTTCAAAAACAGATCCTGGTCGAGCACGTACATCGGGGACGTCTGGAAGAGGGAACTCGTTCTTTTGATCTTAATGCCGGCCCTCTCCATTTCAAGACACGCTCGTTCAATCATGGCTATGCGATCACCCTGGTTACTGCCCAGGGCGATGTAAGCCTTATGGACAGGTCGGCCAGTCTCGCCGGCCTGGGTTGCGAGGCCGCTATTTAGCGAAACCATTCTGGGCCACACCTTGAACACAGGTGCGGTTCCCGTCCCAATACTGGCAGAACCAGTCAATCTCTTGAGGGCCGGCGTAGCTGGGCGATATCTATGGCTATCTGGTAAGGATGACAACTACCGGTCAACATCTGTGGCACGTGTTGCGACCCGTGGCGTTTTGTGGCCAATATACAGCAAGGACATATAAGATCTGAATATCGCATAGAATAATAAACGTGCTGAGATTATACATACAAGTATGGAGGCTATCCATCCGAGTTAGACAACTACTACATAAGATGACGTTGAAATAAGATGTACCTTTTGCAATAAGAGTTCGCCAATGGCCAATGCTTCGATCCTGCAGGATACAGTCGAGGCGCAAAGTTTATTCTCGACGCACATACATCAGCATTCCGGATCATCCATATTCTATTCGAGCAGACATTGGCAATCGTGGCCGCCATGCTTTGACAGCTACAGCTTTTTTTTTCCCTTCCTGGGAAATGGTGATTGGCTCCGGCCAAAAAAAAAGCCAGCCCACCGTGGATTATGTAATCAGTATCACGTGGTTTAGCTTACTCATCGGAGTCAACCGCTGTAAATGACTGTAAAATGACTGTAAATAACAGTATTAGTGCTCCGGCACATGTGTCAGCCAGATGCTTCAACAGATGTCTATTTATAAGCTCCAAGAACAAAAACATCCACATTTTACTCGATGCTTACTGCTGTTGGGTATGGTTCCAGCCCTAATTAACACTTGATTAATATTCTATATAGCGCTTTTTCCGAGATCGACCCCAAAACGAACTAAGCTCGAAGTTCTTCCCCAGTTTTACCCCACAGTGTCAAACTTGCCGAGGCTCTTGCCGCGGAACACCTCGGCCAGTTGTCCTCTCTTTAAAAGCGTCACCTGTCACTTGCGCCCTGTTGATCCAGTCCCTCCATACCTCCCCTATCTTTGTTCACCCCCGGCTGGTCCTTGGTATCTCTCTCATACATCTTGTTCTTGAAGTCTTATATCCATCATGGCTTCTCCACGTGAGTGATCCTGTCTTGGTCGCGTCCAGACTGTTGTGGCCACAACAAACACCGAAACAATGCTGACAAGGCTTCGTGATCCCAGAGCAACTCCGTACCACCACCACAGATCTGTTGAAGATCAAGCACCCTGTCCTGCTTGCCGGTATGAACGTGGCGGCCGGCCCCAAGCTAGCGGCAGCCGTCACGAACGCTGGCGGTCTTGGTGTTATCGGTGGTGTTGGTTACACCCCAGACATGCTCCGAGAACAAATCGCCGAACTCAAGAGCTTTTTGAACGATAAGAATGCGCCTTTCGGTGTTGACTTGCTCCTACCTCAAGTTGGTGGAAATGCACGAAAGACCAAGTATGTGATTGAAAATCGAATTGTGTGCTGTGCTTCGAAGTACATGCCGGGCTAACAATTTTTTTTTTCTCTTTCTCTAGCCATGATTACACCAACGGAAAGCTCAACGAGCTTATTGACATCATCATCGAGAGCGGTGCCAGACTGTTCGTCTGCGCCGTCGGTGTCCCACCCCGCGCCGTTGTGGAGAAACTTCACAAGAACGGTGTTCTTTACATGAACATGATCGGACACCCCAAGCACGTCAAGAAGTGCCTCGACCTGGACGTCGATATCATCTGCGCCCAAGGTGGTGAGGGCGGTGGCCACACTGGTGATACCCCCACCACTGTCCTGATCCCCACCGTTGCCAAGTTGGTGCAGGGCCACAAGAGCTCTTTCACCGGTCAGCCTGTGCAGGTCATCGCCGCCGGTGGTCTCTTCAATGGCCAGTCCGTTGCTGCCGCTCTCATGCTCGGCGCCTCTGCCGTGTGGATTGGAACTCGCTTCATCCTGTCTGACGAGGCTGGTGCTCCTGAAGCTCACAAGGAAGCTGTCAAGACTGCTGGCTTTGACGACAATGTTCGCACTATTATTTTCACTGTACGTTGACAACTCCCTTTTTCTTATGTCTTCTATGTCTTCTATTCCAAAACATGGGAAAAGAGAAGAGAAGAGAAGAAAAAACAGAAAGAGAGTTTGTACTAATGGCATGAACAGGGCCGCCCCATGCGTGTTCGCAACAACGCATACATTCAAAACTGGGAGGAGAACCGGTCGCAGGAGATCAAGGACCTCACGGCCAAGGGCATTGTGCCTGTCGAGCATGACTTTGAGAACCTTCCCGACGATGTCGATGATGATACTCTCGACAACGCGCGCCCGTTCCTGATGGGCAAGGTGTCTGCTGTTGTCAACGAGAAGAAGTCGGCCAAGGCTATTGTGGACGAGCTGGTGACCGATGCTGTTGCATGGCTGCAAAAGGGTAACAAGTTGATCGCCAAGTTGTAAATAGGATATTTTAGCAGGTTTATCATTACCAGACCATGTGCATATTGCTATTTTATATCATCCAGGTATTAGTGAATAAAGACGCTTTCATTTTCTACTCAGGGGGGAAGTATAAAATGTTTTCCCGGTAATTTGATTCTTTAGTCAATGATGGGCCATCACTTGATTTGAAAAACACTCCAGTTGGAAGCTGAAGGTTGATTTGTATTTTGTTTCTTTCTGTTGTGTTTTTTGTGCTTGACCGCGGAGACATTCAATGAAGCAATGCCACACAAAACGAACCGAGCTCCCATTTCCATAAGAATCCGCAACTTTTTCATGACACCAAGGTATTAAACAGATAAAATAAACCGCACATGCGAAGAAACACCACCGCCGAGCTCATAACTCTCTTTGCCACCAGCCTTGCGGAATCCAAACTCGTCGAGACCAAGTATTTCGAAAAGTGCACTTTTGACAGTGTCCGTTATTGTTCGATTCTTGTTTTCCTCTCCTTCTCATAATAACTTGAACGAGTTGCGATGGGGGCGCAGGGCGTTTTGATTCGGCTGTCTTGCATGGTTTGTGCATCTATCGGTACTTGACGAAGCCGATTTCTGTGGACTTTTCACGGAAGCACTGCGCGATACAGAGTTAGTTCACCCGTGTGATTGATTTCTGACGTTGAAATGAAAGGAAAAACCAACCTGACGGCAGACCAACAGACCGTACTTGCGGATAAGACCGGCCTTGTGAGCGCAGACACGGCTATAGAGAAAATGATCATGTTAGCGAAATGATCCATCGAATCGAGTCGGTAACAATGTCCTCTTTTCCTTCTCTCTTTTTCGCTGGAGATTTGAAAAGAACGATAGATCTCCGACGAGAAACAGTTCCTTTCTCAATCTCCCGTTCCCCTTCTCCTCCAGGCGAATAACAGACGGAAGTGGGAGTCAAGACGGCCTCTTACCATTGACGGCTGCCCTTGCCGTATGTGCGGGGACGGCTGTACCAAACGGACTCGTGCGACATCTTGACGGTGAGTGTTGCAGGTGGCGACAATCTGCGTTCGGGTGGGTTGGTGATGTGTTGAAAAGTCGAGAGGTCGAAAGGGTTCGGCTGCGTTAGGATCCAAAGATCTCAAAAGTCGATCGACTTTCTCTGTGTGCCCTCTCGGCCGTCCGAGGCTTGGCGCCGGGAACGACGTTTGCCGTTTAGCGAGACTTGTCCTTTTTGGGTCTAGTGCAGTCACGTGGATTGGGCGTGGATTAGGTAAGGAACAAGGGTACAAGCCCTACGCTTGCCATTTTGGGACGAGCGTATGGCATCTACTTGAGAGTGGTATCAGGTTCTGGGCGTCACTGAAGATCAATGAATCACCTGTAATTGTGTGTAAGAAGATAAAAATTGATAGCAGGGTGGTTATATTTTTTTTTTTTTTTTATATCTTCAAGATTAAACGTTCATGCATCCTTAAGTCTGTATTACCACATCAGATTTGGACTGGGTTTATATATAACTGAATGTATACTCAGTGCCACAGAATATAGACTTTCTATAGATACATTAAAGATGTCCAAAGCTTCAAGACAAAAGAAAGTAAAGCATCCAAATAGTATATGTAGAAATATGTTTTGACCTCTACCAATGACACCAACAGTGCATTCCACAAGTTATAGACAATTGCATGGGATAGGATTCGTTTAGTTTGCATCAACATCAACATTGACGCCCGGCATCAACTGATGGTCCCCCCATCTCCTGTAGAGTCGACAAATAGGCACAAGTTTTAACTAGGATAGAGATTCTATCCAGGAATCAAATATGGGCCTACAGAGTCTTCTTTTGAACGATGCACTAGTGCCGGAGCATGGTACAACTCACGACTCTGACAGGTCTGGGACTCCCAATAACTAATACGTGCCGAGTGCTGTATACTTCGTAATCATAGTCTTCTCTAACTACAAAATATCTACTAAACATATGCCGATGACTCTGATAATAGATGCACGTATCGATGTGCCCACTTGACGAAGGCGCACTGGACAAATGTAGGCTTTGCTGATAACGGAGGACGACGTCTTTCTTTGAAACCTGAAGAGCTGTAACAGCATGAAGACAAGAGGGAGGCTCGCGCCGGAGTGTCTAACGGGTTTGGTTCGATGGATGAAAAGGGGGCTTGCTTATCTCGGCAGACGGCAAAGTACAGGCGAGCCGGGCAGTATGAGCATGTACCGCAGATTAACGATCGGTGGAGGGAATGGTTTCCTGATTGGGCTGAAAATGAGCTGCTGCGGGAAGTGCATGCTAAGGTTTGGCCGTGCTCGTCGGAGCTCAGGACGCGCGTCAATTGGCGAAGCTTCCCCAATTTGGTTCTCTTCACCATGCATTACTCAGCTGGATGCACATTCAATTAATGGGCACGTTGGAGAGCGCTCCAAAAGTTATCTACAACCACTGGCTGCACTTCACTTGTTCTGTTTCGTGGCTGTCCAGGTCGACCAGTGATCTCAACCGGTGCTGTCGTAGCAGGCTATGTCTCGTCCATGTCCACACTCTCTCGGGCCCGGCCGGTCTTCAACAAGACATATCGGAGGTCCTCGATCGCACAGGAAGCAAACATCACAATCGAGTCCATGTTCAGGTACGCGACATATGGTCTGCGTCGATAGTCTCTTTCTTATGACCAATGCTACAACGCTGAGTCGAAAGGACGAAGCAGTAGCGAGGAATAGGGATCATCATCGGCGCGCCAGCCGATCCAGAGCCAGCAAATGAAAGCTGCACTATAATCAAGGACGCTCACTAGCCGACTACTAACGAGTCGAACAGCATTACCCCAGATTTCGGTTCTGGAGGAAGCCGGCGGAGGCGCCTTATCGGGGGGCTCCGTCCTCCTCCAGCCGGCCAGCTCGTCCGGCTCCGTTGCGTATCGCTGATTGGGAGATAAAACCATCCGGGGCATTGCTGTTACGTATGGATCTGAGATCGGATCGATCCTGTCGTGCTACGGATGGAGTCCGCGTCTAGTAGGCATGGGTTGGATCGCGTGGGGAAGGAATATGCATATTCGATCCATCAATCAACCGTCTTCTTCTTTCCTGTATGTTTGCTGAGATAACCCAGAACGGCCAAAGGAGGTTAGGTGGAGTGGCCCAAACGGGAAATTCCCGATGGGACGCTCGAGGGTTCAGGGCTGAGGGCTCCGATAAGATCACGTGCACGGTGGCCCGCCCCCAACCACGGCAGTCCGTCCTAAGCAGTAGCTTCTGTAGGAAGAATGAACCGACCAACAGTCGCCCGACGACCGTTACCCCCTCTCCATCCAGATGAGTGCTGCATACCAACCATAACAACAAGGAAGACCACATATCACTACGATTGCTGCTGACAGCTCCGGAGGCAAACAACGCATTGACCGCCCACCACCACGACACTAGCGTCAATTTCTCCTCCGATCGTCCATGCGCTGGAGGGATATTGCGGTCGAAAGAAGGCCGCCGCAGGGAATCTGCATCGAGGCTGGCCGCAAGCCATGCACGCTGCGTAAGATGGGCATTGCTCGATCCGGACAAGGGTAGCGAGGACGGGAGCGGCCGACATGTCTGATACGTGCTTGGTTGATAGGCGAGTTTGTTGGTAGTAATCACAAGAATAATCAGGAACAAGAACCTTCGTACTATCGCGGCGTGCAACCGCAAAGACTGCCAGGGCCGTTGTTATCAGCGGCTAAGAATGCTGCGCGTCTTGTGATTTGGGCGAGGTTCAATGCTTATCAGCGCCTATAATCTGCAGAGGATCCCTTGGCAGGGCTTGTGGTCCAATAAGGATGCGCGTGTAAAGGTTGATCCCGCACCGGGCGGTTCTGATAGGCGAGAATTACAGCAGCAGTGGGGCCTTACCCACGCGAGCGATGCCGGCCGGGCCCCACCGGCAGGGTGGTGTCTCATTGGGCCGGGCCCGACTCGCCAACCAGATCGCGCCTGCTGATAGCGAACTTGGCAGCTGTCCACGCTTGCTCCTTCCCTCGTGGGGCGAGCAGATATCGGCTCCGAACAATTCGGGATCCAATTCTGGATCAGAACTCGTTTCTGAATGGCCCAAAAATTCTCTTGTGCGGCTTGTAGCCATTATGGGGACCCTATCACCGAGTTTAGCATTATTACCATTTCTTTTCTTTTCTTTTCTTTTTTTTTTTTTCTTTCGCTCGCTTTTCATTAATAAGGCTGTTGCCTCGCTGCTCATCTTCTTCCCATCCAGCTGTCCCATCCTAGAGTGGCTCGCCGTTGGGTTGCAAGTATGCGCCTTGGTTATTGATCAGTCTCCCATCAAAGTCCAGCCCGTCCGCTAATTGCCCGCTTCTCCGTTTGCGACCGCCACTGCCGATCTCGCTCGCCTCCTTTCCTTCCTTCGCGTTCTGTTCACCATGGTCAGTAGCGACGGTGCCGACGTGGAGAAGCAAGCTGGCGTGACCAACTTTCCCTTCGAAGACAATGCCGGAGCTGTCGCGGGCGAGAGCTTCGAGTATGGCGATTCTCTCTATGCCAAGCTACAGCGCTTTGCTGGGCGCTTGCATGTCGAGCAGCGAGGAATCGAGCGTGTGCCGGAAGATGAGCGGACAGATACGTCGTATCTGAACATTGGCAGCATGGTGTGTGATTTTCCTGACTACTAATATATATGAATATATTATATATTTCCACGGACCTGGAGAAGCAGACCCTGACAGGTTGTAGTGGTTCTCGGCCAACATGGTTGTCGCGTCCTTTGCGATTGGCGTCCTCGGTCACTCGCTCTTCGAGCTCGGCTTCGTCGACGCCATTCTAACGACGCTCTTCTTCAACTTTCTGGGCGCCTCGACCGTTTGTTTCTTCTCTGCCTTTGGCGCCCGGTTCGGTCTCCGCCAAATGGTGGTCTCGCGCTTCTGGTTCGGCTGGTGGGGAGTGAAGCTGAGTACGAGCTCATGCCATGTTCGTGGTCAATTGAGGACAAACCCACTGATTTTTCTCAAGTCGCAATCTTCAATATCCTGGCCTGCATTGGGTGGTCGTCGGCAAACATGATCGTCGGAGCCCAGCTGATCAACGCGGTCAATACCGATGTCCCCGGGTTTGTCGGCATCATCATCATCTCCCTCTGCACCATGGTCGTCACCTTTTTTGGGTACAAAGTCGTCCATACGTACGAGCTGTATAGCGGCATTCCGACCTTTATCGTCTTCTTGATTGTCCTGGGCGTCTTTGCTCATTCAGGCGACTTTGTGAACATTCCAATGGGTGCCGGAACGTCCGAACTGGGCGGCGTCCTTTCTTTTGGATCAACGGTTTACGGCTTCGCGACCGGTTGGACCAGTTATGCGGCCGACTATACCGTCTACCAACCTTCGAATCGCAGCCGCACCAAGATTTTCTTTTCGACCATGCTGGGACTGATCTTTCCCCTCCTGTTTTGTGAAATGCTTGGGATTGCCGTCATGACTGCCACGGCGATTAATGATGGCCAGAACAAATATGCCGACGGCTACCTGGCTTCTGGAAACGGTGGTCTCCTGGGTGCCGTCCTGTTCGAGCCTCTTGGCGGCTTCGGCAAATTCTGCGTCGTCATCTTGTCATTGTCAATCATTGCGAATAACTGCCCGAACATCTACTCGGTCTCGCTCACCCTGTTGGTGCTGGCACGGTGGACCCGCAAAGTGCCGCGGTTTATCTACACCATCATCGCCACCGGGGTCTCCATCGCCATCGCCATTCCGGGCTACAGCGACTTTGAAACGGTGTTGGAGAATTTCATGAATTTCATTGGGTATTGGCTCGCCATCTATGAGGGCATCTCCCTCACCGACCACTTTGTGTTCAAGCGTGGGTTTGATGGCTACAAGCCTGAGATCTATGATCGTCGCGATCTGCTGCCGCCCGGGATTGCCGCCATTTTCGCCTTTTGTTGTGGCATTGCCGGTATGATTTCGGGAATGAGCCAGACATGGTTCGTTGGTCCGATTGCCCTCCACGCGGGAGAGGCCCCTTTTGGCGGCGACGTGGGCTTTGAGCTGGCGTTTGCCTTTGCGGCCACGGGTTATCTCATTACGCGTCCGATTGAATTGAAGATCTTTGGTCGGTAATGGATGTTGGGTGAATCGGATCTATAGACGCACATCGTATTGTTTCTGTACATGATGTTTTAGTGGAGTTTAATTCTTTTCCAAAATAAGATATGTAAACACAACGAAAGTTTTTTGACTAGGTCAACGATCCAGCCTTTTTGAACTCCTCTTAGATGTCTGACAATATTGCTTGTCGGGTACCCTTATCACCGAGTATCCGTAGATGATATCACGTGACTCTCGCTAGGTCGGGTCAGCCACAGCTCGGGTCTGCGCCACTCGGGCTATCAGGAAGAAATCCACAACGCCTCCGCAGACATCGAGAAATTTGATCCCGATACGGAGACGACAGGAACACACACCCACCACCGTCAAGATGTCGAAACTAGAAAAGTGAGCGTCCCGCCTGATGGACCACCGGTCTGAGATACTAACCAGGGTCTTATTAGCCGCGCCGCCGACTGGGCCGACGACGAGGAGTTTGACGACCCCTCCGCGCTCCCCGCACAGCAAGTGACGACCAACAAGGACGGCACCAAGACGATCGTCTCGTATCGGTTCAATGACGATGGCAAGAAAGTCAAAGTGACGCGGCGCATCCGCACAACGGTGGTCAAGGAGCACGTCAACCCGCAGGTGGCCGAGCGACGGGCGTGGTCCAAGTTCGGACTCGAAAAGGGCCATCCGCCCGGTCCCTCGTTCGACACGACGTCCGTGGGCGAGAACATCATCTTCAGACCGAGTGTGAACTGGAAGGCCCACGCTAAGGAAGCCGAGAAGGAAGGCGAAAAGGGTGGCATCAAGGATCAGCTCAAGGACAAGAAAGTCAAATGCCGTATCTGTCAAGGAGAGCATTTCACAGCCCGTTGTCCCTTCAAGGACACCATGGCTCCGGTCGACGAACCCACGGGCGCCGGTGCTGGTTTGGATGACGACGAACCCGCTGCTGGCGGTCTGTCGACTGCTGGCGGTAGCTACGTTCCTCCCCATCTACGCAAAGGTACTGCCGCGGCCGCGGCCGCGGCTGCTGGTGGCGCTGGTGGCAGCAAGTATGAACGGGATGATCTGGCTACGCTGAGAGTTACAAATGTGCGTATTCTATCGCTTTTCTGGTCTTTTTTTTTTTTTTTTTTTTGTTTTCCAAGGCTTACACTCTTTTTNTCCGAGTTGGCTGAGGAGCAGGAACTCCGGGATCTCTTTGAACGATTTGGCCGCGTTACTCGAGTCTTCCTTGCCCGCGATAGGGAGACATCGAGAGCCAAGGGATTCGCTTTTATCAGCTTTGCTGACCGCAGCGACGCTGCTCGTGCATGCGAGAAGCTGGACGGATGTAAGTTTCTCTTTCCTGCGCTTTTTTTTCATCTTTTTCTCGGAGATATAGATGAAGGGAAACATATGCTGACGACGAGTAGTTGGTTACCGCCATCTTATTCTCCGCGTCGAATTTGCCAAGCGGGCGTCTTAGGTTTGCAGAAAGAGGGAAAAAGTTCATATGGGTTGGGATTTACGAGGTTTCCTTTTCTTCTTTTGACCTGCTTGGCGTCGCCAAGCTCATTCATACTGCCTGTTCGTTTTGTCAACCGGCATGAGGATTGTTTGTATTGTATGACGGACGACCTTTTCTTTCCTTATATCGCCTTTTCTTTTTTAGATAATGACCTTTTTACATTCCAAAAGTTGTTGGTTCAAGCAATCACTGTAGAGCGGCTGTACCTAATGGATGATCTAGTCAATGCAGTGATCAATCGGTCCAACTTGGCCTGACTGAGAAACAGGGGCGAAACCGCAGATGCCTGAATTACCGACACCAGTAATTTCTCTGTTGACGCTTCTATCCGAACCGCTCTGGCCGGAACAGTTGACAAGTTATCGAAATGGTGACACCAATCTCTCCCCCCTTTCATAGTCACACAAGGAGGAACAAGGGGTGGCCTCGCCTCGTGCCCTTTCTGAACAATGCAAACTGCCGAGTGACACGATAGACCCCGAGGGGATGCACACACAAAGTCCAGAGGGAGAGAAAGACAGAACGCTTTGGTGCATTTCCTTAATTTCCGGCTTGAACTATCTATCTGTCCGACCCGACTGGACAAAAACCTTGTTCACCGTTGTCGTCAGGATCCAAATTGGTCTTTTGCCTAAAAGAACGAAAGAAAAAATACAAAAAAAAGAAAAAAAAAAAAAAAAAAAAAANACGGTGCCGTGGCCCTTTAGAAGAAGGGCGGCTTGGTTACACACTGGAACGCTCACCGTGCATGCGTGTCTTACCTTTATCTGGGCTTTTGATTTGTTGTATGTTTCCTGTGCAAGGCTGTGTGCTACATGTACCATGACTTTGTAACTAGTCGGTCAACACTCAATCCCCATGCTGTTGGTTTGACCGTTTTTTCTTCCTCTTGAGGAGGGGGAGCTCCTGGTTGGTTGCAATTCGCAATTCGAATGAGGTGAGGTTGTGGATGCAGATTAGCCTTGCTTGATATCTCGTAGAAGGGGCCATTCAGGGTCCGTCATTTTCGACCTTGACCATATTTCCCACTTGGGAAAAATGATCTGCTTCTGCTTCTAGGCACTGACTGCAAATAAAAAAAAAAGAAATTTGCCGCGTCACTCTCACCGCACTTTGATTATGCATAACATGCAGACTAGCAGATGAGGCTGGACACTGTGGACATCCTCTGTCTTCCTCTGAGATTCCCCACTCTTTGCTGCCTGACTAGCTAGTAGAATGACTCGTCTAGCAGAGTCTGGAAAAGGGGTATGGTAGCAGCGTTCCACCCGCTGGCCTTTTTTTTTTTTTTTTTTTTTTTTGTGGTTACCTGCAAATAAACAGCAACCAGACCACTAATTCCCGACTTAGACTGGCTGGGCTTGAATCTGGGTACGTCAGTGTCGTTGCATTGCGTTGTTCTACCGGCTGTCTGTCTGTCCGTGCCTTCTGCTCTCCCTATGGACGAGGCAGAATCGAATCCAGCCTTATTTGGTTGCATCGTCTCTCCTCTTCGGAATGGGCAAATAGTTCTTTGTTGGTTTTCGCAAGGCCTTTTTCTTTTACTCCCCCTACATGTGATAGAATCAGGAAGGCAATCAAATTCTGTGGCTTTTCTTTTCGTATATTCTGACGTGTATCTTTTTGGGTTTGGATTCTGCCCAAGTCTATGTTGGTTCCTTTATTTTTTTTTTTCCTTTTTGTTTTTTTTTTTCTCCTCCTTTGGCGCTGCGTGGTTATTCTGCCCTTTTTCTTTTTTACTTTTTTTTAGTTGATTGATTTTCCTGCCAAGGCTTGTTGATACGTAGTTAACGTAGTCAAGTCACTGGTATAATCAGTCGCCTGTGTCACAAAAGCTTAGGCCCTCTCTTTCTTTTGAACGTCCTTTTTTTGAAAAAAAAAAACGTCTTAGTCCTGGAGACTCGTGGCAAGTCACTTGGTTTGTCAAACAAGACCCTTTCTCCTCCTTCCCAGTCCCAAATCTGTGGTACGTAGCACCGGGTCTTACATGGCCATGTAAGGTTAAAAGTCACACTATGTGTGACTACCTAGCGGGTATGTACATAATTGTACATGCTAGGCGTCCCCAAAACCGGGTTTTGGCATTTTTTCTATCTACTAAAAAAAGGACCAAAAGACCACCAGAAAAGGAAAAAAAAAAAAAAAATAGTGATAAAACTTGATAGCCCACCCACCCGAGTGGCCTGTCATGTACAGAGAGACTTGTACGTAACATCCGGAAAAGGAACTTACTCTAGCAGACACGGGCGACTCCAGTAATAGAGCAGAATCGATCATTGCGCAGCAACAGTCAAAGTTAAGTCACTGCCATCACCTCGTATAGAGCACTAAGAACCTGCTGATAGTGACGAATGCAATGAAAATCATAAGGGCTGCCAAGAAAGCATCTCAACGCTTGGGCCCTGTCTTTCTATGTAGATCGTCCGGCTTCCGGTTTCCCCGCGAGGATTTGGAATAGCTCATCACAGAAGAACAAGAAAAAAAAGAAAGAAAGAAAGAAAAAGGAAAAAAAAAAAAAATAAAAAAAAAAAAAGGGAAAAAGGGAAAAAGGTGCTGATCGGTGGTATGATACAGATACGTTCTGTCCAATGTACGTTGTACGTTGTCTCTAGGTTTCGGATCAAGGTGACGCAGCAGTATATGTAACCGGTGACATCAGTGAAGTCGCCTCAAGAGTATACGATGTATGCGATCTTCTTTCATATGTACCGCTCCCCCATCTTGTAGGTGGCTGTTTTGCCGTGCTCTGTATCGTCAGGCTGGCGTATAGGCCGGGTACATAGGCTAGGTAAACACTGATAGCCTTGGTTGTGCCAATACCCGTAGCAACGTCCTGAGTAGACCCTGGCCCCGGTTCCCGGTTAGCGGCACGGCACGTGTTGAACGAGCCAACAACAAAAACCAAAAAACACAAAAAAAAAAAAAAAAAAAAAAAAAAAAAAAAAAAAAAAAAAAAAAAAAGAGAAAGGTATAGCGAGAAAACTGGGCAGTATACCATTGGAACCCCACTTATTATAAGTAAAAAGGCACTATAATAGACAATAATAGCCTGTATTATCATTATTCGAGACGTGCTGTTAGGACGTGATCGAGGAAATAGTCTGGTGAACGGGGCCATAGATCGTCGATCGGCCCCCCCCCCCGGACACTAAGCCGACTCGGTGCTAGCCCCATCTCCGACTTGGCACGCCAGATCCTTGTCGCTGTATGGTACCGTCTCGGTACTACTCAGGGTCCGTTGACAGAGTCCAGAACAGGTTTTTTTACCCTTTTGATTTTCGAGGCGGTACAGAACGGTATCATACCATACGGTCACGGCGTCAGGTGCCTGGACCTCGTCTGCTTCCGGCTTTCGACCGGCCATGGGCTCTCGGGTTTGCCCTTCCCCTCCATCTCACCCTCACCGTCAACGACCGTCAAGTCGCTCAGCCAACGCCACGCCACCTCGTCCGTCTCGACTCGACAGGGCCTGGATCCAATCAATCGTTCCATGCATCCACTGCATCGGCCATGTCATGTCGAGCCCGGTCGGCGACAAATTACAAGACGATCAGCAAATTGTCAGCCTGTCAGGCTAGCTAGCCGTCGACCTTGCCCCACGGATTTGCAATGGAGGCCCCATGGTACAAAGTAATGTATGCATGATTGCGCACGCACACACCATACACCACTCATCCATACCCACTCGCTCGTTCGCTCCTAAGTCCATACGCAAAACAACGAGCGGTCATGAGTAAAGTCTCGAGCTGTTTGCCCTCCTAGCTTCATTCATTCTTCTCCGGTACCGATCAATATCTGGATGGTCCGATATTTGGAATACTCAAGCCGGGCTCGGAAGTCCCCACAGCCCGAACGGCCGCGTTCTCGTCCAGGAGTCAGGGCGTGTGTCCGTCTAGCTCCCACTAGTCAAGCCGACCAGACCGCTTGGGGCAGTTGTTGACTGCTTCGAGACCGGCTCGTTGATTGGGCAACATACGGGCATCCGTTCGGAGACCTGCCGACAAGGGTACTACCATCTTCGTACAGCAATCCAGCGGACAGAGTGCGTTAACGTGGTTCTTCTTACTAGGGCCATCTTTCTTATCCGGGATGCTTCCCATGCGTGCTCTGAGTCGCCGTGTCTGCCTTCTCTCCACTTCCCGCTCTGGGCTAAGGCTGAGGTGTCGGCCCGGAGCGCTCAATTAACCAGTGTGTACCATAAGGCTGGGGGTGGTGGTTCTCATGCCCTGTTCCGTTAAGCTTCACGCTAGAGCAAAGCATGAAACCCATTTCCCATCCGAGCTCAATCTGGCATGACAAGCCAGATCTGTCCCGATTTTGGCTGGGCGCTTCGGAACGCTGTCTCCGCGAGATGCCGCCCGCGAAGAACCAGCACCCACCCTCCAAATGCAGACGCCCTGCCTCTCCCCGGTCAGCTTAATTTTAACCTTCTGCATGATCGGTGAGAGGGAAGCAATTAAGGGAGGAAGAAGGAGGTTAGAACCCCCCCCCCCCCCCAAAAAANAAAGGGCCGCCACCGCATATGTATACTTGCCTGTTTTGGTATTTACTGGCTCTGCTGGCCGCTCCGTTCCGAGGGGACTTGGCCCTGGCCTCCGTGCACTCACCTGTCTTTGTGGCCACTGCGTTTGCGCTCTTGTTCGCTCTCTTTGCCTGTCTTTCTTACTCATCTGAACCTTTGACGCCAATTTGCACGTCACTGGCTCGGCGCTCCTAGACGATCACGCGGCAGCTTGGAAATCACCCACTGCCAGCCGCCGCCGTTCGGATGACTGCTTCAGCGCCAATGAGGATATCGAGACATCTTCAAAGAGCCATCGATTCCGACTGCCCGTCTGCCGGCCCTGGTTATTTGCCAGACACAGTACAGTGACAGGGAGTTTGCTTTTTCCTCGTCAACCCCATCCTCTTTTTCTCGGTCTTTGCTGGAGGGTGACATTTGGTTCTTGAGTAACCGTGAGTCAGGAACGTTCCTGCAGCTGCCAGGTTATGATTCATAAGGCGTTGGGCTATTATTGATCTATTGATCCGGGACTATAGTTTAGCCGTACAGAATCCACTCTTTTGATATTTCTTGGTTTAGATTCTTCTTGTTTGTTTTCACCTTGGCGGTGTTCTTTTCGGGCTGTGATCACAACACGGCCAGGCTCGTTACAGGCACTCCCGATTACCAGCGAACATCCCGTGTTCGGTCAAGCTTGGTTGCGGATCTTTACAGACTGCTGATGGTGTGCCTGGCACCTGTTGGCGTTTCCTTTCTTCCCCGTCTTGTTTGGCCGATGATATGCAAGCCCGGCTCTGTGGCTCACCATGATACAGAAAGGGAAAAGGGACAAGAGAAAAAGAAATAAGCAACAATTAGAGAGGGAAAAAAGAAAAAAAAAAAAAAGAGAGAGGCCAGGCGGCTAGGCGCGGTTTAATTCTCCTCAGTCCACAGTGGTCTAGTCCCGAACCAGTCTTTTCATTGGTCTCGATTCATGTCAAGGATGTATCTTTCTTCATTGGCTGCGGAAGACTCAAAAAAAAGGAAAAAAAGAAGAGCAGACAACCAAGAAGGTGTATGTGGCGCGTGCGCCCAGGGTAACGCATCGGTTTAGGCTTTTTTTACATGCAGATTACATTAACCATACCTGTGTGGTCAGTGCCTCGCCTCGTACTATGGTTGGACCGGGTTCAGGAGGTTTCCAGACAAGGCTATATCCCCAGGACATGGGGCCAACGGTCGAGGTAGCCATGCTTTTCTTCTCTCCCCCCCCTCTGGTCAGGGTTTAGACAAAAAACAGATATCAGTCCTCAACGTCCCTCCGACAGGCTAAGAGCACGGCTTTTTCTTTTTCTCTTTCTTCTCTGATATCAATTCCGGTTCTCAATCTCTCGTGACTCCTCCACCAAGGCTGGAGAGCATTGTATCCTGCGGCTTTCCCACCCCAGGTGTTGATGCTGCTCTATGACAATAATCTAGCTGGTGACAAAGTAGTCAGCTGTCAACTGACGTCTTGCACCTGTACTTTTTGCTTGCATTTCTGGGAACAACAACCATTCCCACTCGTCCTTGCCGCCGCTTGTGAAACAGAAATCCCTCATCACACGTAACATCGTGGAAGCGCTTTCTGACAGACAGAGCGCTCTTTCTTGTGCACCTGCCTTGTCAATATTGGAGTACGGTTCCAGAGATCTAAAGGTACTGGACACAAGCTGTCCGAAGTTTGACTGTCCATTTCTATTGTTACATGCCCAGCTGCTGGCCATCATCAGAGGTCGTTTGTTGTATCTTTCTTTTCCCTTCATACTCTTCCACGCACTCCCGACCCCTTTTGTATTTTATTTTGTTTTATCATCGTTGCTTGTTGAACTTGAGCATGATAGTTGATTCTGATATCCCCTAACTTTGTTTCCCACCTCTTTGTTCCGACCCTGGAGGCTTGTCTTAGGGTTATGACTGAAAAGCACCGCCTCGGGGAATGCGGCCATGACACTGAGGGTCTGCATGCTCGACAGTACAACTGACACGATCCCAACCGTCTATCTTGCCTGTTCTACTCTCGTCTGCTTTGCTTCATTTCTCTCCTTACGTGGTAAAATGCATCATCTCCCCCACGAGAAACGGAAAATAAGGTCGCTGCAGAATACCGGCCTGTTTCTCCGCGGGGTCCCAGTGTTTTTATTATTATTTTTAATTTTTTTTTTCCCTCTTATTTTCTATTTTATTTTTCATCTGTCTGTCTCTTCATGAAGGGGAATGACGACTAACAAGAGATGGCAGTCCCAGAAGAAGGCCCCGGGGGGTCTCGGCATTGCCTGGGATATCTTGTATACTTCTTCCCGGCAATATCGTCGCCTTGTCCGTCTACTGAGTATCAGACGACACGCAGCCATTGACGGCTGGATTTGGCAGCGCCGTGCTTTATGCACCAGGACCCAGACCAAGTCATCCGCGCGCTGCAAGCAAATCCATCTGCACCAGACAGTCCAATCAAGCAGACTGTCTTGATCATTCTTTCTCCTATACGCAATTTCCTACAGCCCAATCAAACGCCGTGCTGTTTCCCACTACATTCTTGACACCAAGAAGAGGGCAAAAACCAGGGTCTTCAGGCTTATTCGGCCCCAAAATGCACTGTAAGCTCGTTTCCGGCTGTTACGGTTCTCACCTTTTTTTTTTTTTTTTTTTTTTTTATTTTTTTTTTTTTTTTTTTTNTATTTTATTTTACTATTGTTATTCTTACTATTATCTTATTTATATGTTTTTTAATTTTATTTTTCTCTCCTTTTTTCCCCCTCCGTTCTGCTTTGTATGCTTCCACTGCACTTCCAGCAAGTGTGATTGGAAGGTCATTTTGGACGCTTCTCTAGTGTTGCATCTGCGCGCCTCTGTTCACCCCATTATTATGATTATTATTACCTATTTATTTTTTCTTCTTTTTGGCGCTGGTTGGACCCCTGTCTGGGCGGCTGCAAGATGGCGAGTCCGGTGTACGTTCATGTCACACAAAGGGGACCGACCCATACCTTGACGCCGACGTGAGCTCGACACTAAATAGCAAGTTGCTGTTCTGTTCTGTTCTAAGCATGCTAGAGCCGGCGGCCAGAGCATCGAGACTGTGGCCTCTTTTTTTCTTGCTTAGTGGTTTGCTGTCGTCTTCTTTTCTTCTCTGTCGGTTTTCTTTTTTCTTCTCTGAAAAACAGTTTCCTCCCTTTCCAACTCGATTTGTTTTTGCTTTTTCCCTTTGCTTTTTTCCCCAGTTTCCGGCCCAAGCCCTAAAAGCTGCCGATTATTGTTTGGCCCTTGGCTGGATTTGTTTATTTCCCCCGGTTTGCCTGGAACCAAACGATGCAGGCAAGATTCTCGCAAGGCTAACTGGTTTCTGATTTTTGCGCCTCAGCTGTATTGCAATCCCATCCGTTCCATCTGGACTACCCCCCCTCGTCCTCCGAGGCCGATTGTATTGGCCACCAGCGGCCCTTTTCGTCATCAGCCACCTTTCCGACCGACGAAGAAGACCAGAGTCGTCGGATCGGCGTGCTTGGGCATCCGCTCTCTCACCAGGGCGCAACGACGCCTGCAAACGGTTTGCCATACAGCAGCTCGCCGGGCCCTGGGCTGCAGGATGCTCCGTAAGTTTTGCTGTCACTGCCGCTGTCACTCCCTGCACACTCTCGTGCTTTTGCATCTGGCCTTGCGTATCTGCAGCCGAAGTCACTTGCAGATTGCCTTCTTTCTTTTCTCTTGTATTTATCTATCTTGTCTACACATCGCCCTTTCTTTCTTTTTATTTGTTCCTTTCTGTTCTGTTCTTTCTTTCTTTCTTTTTTTTCGCTTTTTTTTTTTTTTCTTTTCCCCCCTCTCCCCACGGTTCTCAACGGTATGTGCGTGTCGTTCTGCAGCTGTTCCGGGAATCGTTGTTGGGACCAGGCTGAACAAGTCCAGCCTCTCGCTCCCTCCCTCTTCCCCCCCCCCCCCCNAAATATCAGTCTTTAGTTGCCCCTCGGAATACGCACACATACATATACACCCACGGGAACATTTCATTTCTTGCTTCTAGACGGTCTTTCTGACTTGACCTTTTCTTAATTCGGCAGGTTCTCGTCCAATTCGGGGCTTCTTATGAGTCCACTTGGTAGTTCCAGTGGGACTACCAGCAGCTCAACCTACCATCCGGGATACTCCAGCGACGTCACCTCGGCCGAAGCAATCATCACGACGCCCCAGACGCTCTATACCTGGAATGACAGGATGTCTGGGTATCCATCCAACCCCAGAATTCCCCCTATGTATGACCTCTCCCTCCCTCTCCCTCTCCCCCCCTCTCTTTTCCTCTGTTTTTGCGTGTCGTCGATGACCACCAAACAGACCAACGGACGAACGAATGAGTGAAAACCAGGGCTAATCCGTGCGGACTTGGGTCCAACAGGCTGCCATCTACAGACTACCCCCGACAGGTACCCGGACATGGGACCTCGATGACGAACGGGGCCAGTATGGTCGGGAGAGACAATTACCCTGACGCGTATGCGTTCAGTAGTCGTGCTTACCCATCACCTGCCGGCGTCAGCAACATGTCCCATTACTCTTACAGTTCCAGCAACATGGGCTCCAGCATCGGAACCCAGCTCGACTCTTCGAGCTCCATGTACAGTGGCTCGAGTTATGGCCATCACCACCGCTCGCCGCCGGCCGAGGCGCCGCCCTTTCGCGAGACCACCGTCATTCACCAAGTCTGCACGGACACGTCCCAGCCTGTGCAGCTGAGCATCCAGGCCAGGATCCACAAGGGCTTCTTCCAGGTCGACGACAAATGGACCTGCTACCGCCGCAACTACTTCTCCGTCACTTGCTCCTTCACCATGCAGCCGTGGGATCCCAACGCCACGCTGTACCTCCAGAAACCGCCCAATTACGCCCATGAGCCGATCAAAGGGTTTGCCATGTCCATCTCTGCCGTCGTCAGCGGCTCGGACCGGGAAACGCGCGAACTGGTCCAGCATTCGCCCAAACGGGACAAACAGTCTGAGAAAAAGCCCGACAAGGTGATCCTGCAGCCGCACTACAGTGCCCTCAATCCGACTGCCGCGTCGTCCGGCCCCGGATACAACTTCCAGACTGGCAACATGCAGTTCGACTGCCCGCCATTTAGCCTCTCCAACACGCACCCGCCCACCCAGCACACTTTTGAACGCATCCAGTTTCAAAAAGCCACGGCGAACAACGGCAAGCGGCGGGCTCAGCAGCAGTACTACAACCTGGTGGTGGAGCTGTATGCCAATGTCGGCAAAAGCAGCAGCAGAGGAGACCAATGGGTCCTCGTCGCCACCCGACTCTCGGACGCCATGGTGGTGCGCGGAAGATCGCCCGGCCACTACAAGGACGGCCGGCGCGGGAGCTCTGCCAGTATGGGCGATAGCGGCGGCGGCCATGCACATGGCGGCTCCGGTGATCCGGGAACGGGCATGGTAGCCCAGCACGGCATGCGGCCCTCGTCCTTTGGCCAGCAAATGCAGTCATACAACATGTATGATGTTTCCCGGCGGGCAGAGTCCCACTATACCGGCGACGGCGGCGGGCCGCTGGGAACAACGACCGCCGCAGTAGCAACCCATCACGGCAAGCGTCGTCGAACCGACTCGGCCAACCGATCGCCCGTGGTCCTGAGCCCGCTAATGTCCTCTTCGTCTTCCTCGTCCCCGTTCGAACTAGTCTTCAGCGATAGCATCGAAGGCACCGATTCCACCGACGGCTTTTCTGCCAGTCAATACACCGACGCCAGCTCCCTGCGCAAAAAGTCGGCCAGCACAACAAGCAACCAGAGCAGCAATCTGTGTGCCGACCTCAGCTCGCACCCGCACGCCCACGAAGACGTTGGCCGGTCCACCTTTGACGAACTCTTCACGCCCATCGTGACGGGCTACCATAGCGAAAAGGACGAGGCCCAACAGCAGCAACAGAGCTACTTGAAACGTCAGCTGGCGCCGCTTACGCATGAGAACGTGGCTTCGCGGTCCGCTGTAAGCTCGTATCAGCGATTCGATCCCGTTCAGAGCAGTCTGTGTGCCTGATGAACCAATGTCTGACCAATGCCTATGATTGATTGGAAGACAATGCGCACGCTAGTCGAGAATAACTCATTTCTCGATTTCTTTTTATTTTCTTTCCTTTTTGGTTGCTTCTCGGCTCTATCCATCAAGTCTTTACTGCGTCATTTTCTTCAACAAGAAAAAGATTGTGCCGCTTGTCCGTGGCATTCATTCAGTCTACGGTTATTACTTATTGCCTAATAGTTTATTCCCTTCCTCCTGGTCTCCAGTCTTCCCCGGCGACTATGGGTATTTTCTCAGTGATTGCAGATTTCTACTAATAATGAACAAGGGATTTAGGGATGGATTATTTTATGTGGGAGCCAGCCTATGGCGTGTTTGCTTTTTTTTCGTTTTCTTTTTTCTTTTTATTTCTTTATTTTTTTCTTTTCCTTCTTCTTTATTTCTTGCCTGCAGTATATCATATGAGCTTATCCAGTTGTTGACGGCTTAGCAAAGACCTGTTTGATGGCTTTTCTTTTTCGCTTTGCTTTTGGATGAAAACTGCGTGGTTTTTTAAATTTGAGAATTTTGGCCTTTTTTCTTTTTGGGTCTGTCTGTGTCGTGCAGTTTTAAGAAACCAAATCGATACATGTACATTATTCAGCCCTGGCGATAAAAATGCCCTTTTGTACATCATGACTTGATTTGTTTTGTCTTTTCTGAAAAGGGTTTGCATGTGTAGATTGCTTGGGAGGGATATTAGGACTATGCGTTATCAGGGTCAGGGGGTTACAAGCCGGTAGTTATGGGGTTTCCATGATAATTTTAGGATTGTTTTACGTCAATACATGTTCATTCATTGCTATTCAATACGGTAATCTCAAGACGGTGAGAAAACGAAGGCTCGAAGCCCTTGATACTGAAATCGTTACGTCGATAACCACGGTTCCCTCTCCACGGGCGTGAACCCCAGCGAACAAAAACAAACACGGGGTTGAAAACACCTTAGTCGTCAAGTCTGGTTTTCCTAGCCTTTCCTCCCTTCATGAAAAGAAACCCTTCAGGTTGGTTGGCTGCTCAGTAAACAAGGTTGCATCCATGAAAAGTTTACCACCGAGACCAACCAGAGCTGGATGACTGTATGTTTCAGAATCTGGAGCAGGGTGCCATGTGTTTCTGGGATCACTGAAGAATTTATAATCTCAGCTGACTGGGGTATGCTGTTTACCCTTCCTTACTTGCTATTTCGTTTAGGTTTGTGCAACTTGGTGTACGCAGTGCACACGATGTGAGACCGAGTGGAAGAGTTGCGGCTTCTATAGTCGACTGTTGCTGTATACACCGGGTTAGTGAGATGGGGGCTGTGTATAAGGTTTCCTGTAAGTATGTCCAGGGCAAGTATTGTATCTTAATCAAAAGAGACGCCGGTAATTCAGGAGTTTAGATGAATTCACCGGTCAGCTTCGGAGTGTGCCGACAAAGCCTTAAATCTTTAACTCTTACCACATGCTATGACCTTTGTTGGCGATCCCTCGTGCACTGTATGATATCCTGGTGGAATCATACCCAGCCACGTTGGATCTTTCCTGACTCGTTGTTTCCTGACCGTTTCGACACGGGCCTCTTGTCGTGAAAACTTACGCCTATGAGCGCGTGAGCAAGGATTTGGTTGCTTCTTTGACCTCACCACTTGAGACCATAAGCATCTCTTGTCTTTGGTCCAGCCAAGAGACAGGAGTTGGCGGGGCGTAAACTTCAGCCCAGCCAGCTTTTCCCCCAAAGCCATGCACCCAATCCGTCACGGCCAATCCATACATACTTTGGCTTGAATGGGCCATGCCACCGCCGGTATCCGGCGACCTGGGTGGGATGGCGTGTGGGTGTGGGTATCCATAGCCCCGATGTCCATGAGACGGGCGAATGGTAACAATGTGTCCCATCTGTCGATCGAGAAGGGCCAGGCATCATGTGCAGAAAGCCGACTTGGCCACGTCAAATGATCTGTTGGCCCCGAATCGGCATGCGGCTGTCATATTTTTTCCTCCCCCTCTTTGCATTGACCCAGGGAACAGTGTCATGAGTGAGCGTGGTGTGCTCAGCAACTTTATCCATGGCTGGGCTGGTCGGGGCTAGGTGAATGTGCTGATTTTTGGGTCCGGGGGATTTTGGTCTATTGTTACAATACGGATCTGGACGAATGACTGTTCAAAAAACGCTCAAAGTTGGCCGTGGTCAGCGTGTTCCTAGTCTGATCTGCAAAGAGTTTGCGTTCCTAAAATCAACGTCTGTACCCCTTGCTTCCCTCGGATTCCTCTGTCACGGCCCGGATTAGCTTGCTTCGATTGCTTGTTCAGTATTGCTACTATACATTTCGGGAGTACGCGCCACCGTAGCCGACATGCTGTGTAATCCTTGATGTTTTTGCCGAAGGGATGCTCTCTGTGTGACGGTCCATGATAGGAAAATTTGCTGTCAAACGGAGTAGGCCCGATCGGCGGCTTGAGCCGGTAAGCCGAAGACTACTGGTTTCAGAAAGAAAACGATACTGATGGCCAGTGCATGCCCGAACTTTTGAGATAGTTATAAGACGAAACTTTCTTTGGGCTGTGGCTGCGATGGGTTATCCTGGGTTGGATTGGAGTGACTCATGCGGTCCCCGTTTGGCCCTCTCGTATGATAATGCCTGCAGACCCGAGACCGAGTCATTTTTGGCATTGGACAGACATTGCAGAGAAAAGGAACCCTTTTTCCCTTTTGTCTGTAGTCGTCTGCCTGGTGTCTTGTAAAGCTACTGGAAAGTTTTGTACACGCTGAGTCAGTGGTGATGGAAAGTTTGTCGGATTAGAGACTCGACTTTGTATTCTAGACGGTTTGTATCTTTCCTACTTTCGGACTTTTTATACAGCATTTTCACTGCCAAGAGCATGTTCCGCTATATAGACCTTTCTGCATATGAGCTATAAGCATTACCAGCAATTATCCGGCCCTTTCAGGTTCATTCCATAACAGGAGCCCAAGGTTATCCGTCTTTAGATGTGTGGCGTAAGTGCTAAGTCTTGTATTACCAACAGTTACATGGATATCATCTGTGCCTTCTTTGAGTCCCAGTCATGAGTCTATCCCCAAGGTCGCTATTTCTACAAGACTTCACTTTATATGAACAAGCAGGACAAACGCGGGCTAGGCTACTCCATACTGTCAGCTACCACGCTTGGAGACGCCCACTCTTGGGAACACCAGTCGACAACCGAGTCAGGCGTTTTCGTGAGCCTAATGACTCGCCATACTTGACGCATACGACAGTCATTGGAACAGTCTTGGCAAATAGATCGAATAGCAATGAATAGGTCGTCCACGACCATCTGAGACGGGAATCGAACAACTATTGCTGAAATGAAGTGATGTAAGCTAGTGCTGCCGACCCTTCATCGAATGAACCGGTGCCGTAGACGAAAACAGGGTTTATGCATATAAGTTAGCTATTAATAGTTAGGATGATTGAACTCTTAACACGAGGGACAGGATGTGTCCATTCGTGAAAATGGCAAGCTGAAGACGAAAATCCAAGCATAGAGGTGGGTTCCTGGATATTCTCATCAATCCACCTCCAACACTTTCTTGTTCTTAGAAACCCGAATTGCTCTCCTCTGCCTTTTCAGGCATCAAGGGGAGTTTTGAAAACAACCTAATCGGAGAGGATCGGATGCGATTGGACGGCCCGGCTGGGTTTTGTGGCGCTATAAACCCCTCAGTAGATCAACTTCACTCGTCTTACTGCAACAAATCCATGATATTCGGATTTTTCGAGTCCAGTCAGTAAAATATGGGAAACAGTGATCCGCCAGTCAAGCGGGCGACGAGGAACTCTCTCTCGTGTGCGCAATGCCGTTATAAGCATCTTCGCTGCGACGGCCGCAAACCCACCTGCACGCGTTGCGCTACGGAAACGAAGCAATGCACCTGGCCACTCTCAAGACGACGTGGACATCAGAAACACAATAATGGGGCACTTACGACTCCTGTGCCCATTATCCCTGTAGACATGGCCAATTCATCGTCGGGAGATCTGTCACAACAGTCAAGTTCCTCGCCGTCATCGAATGCTGTGCACAGTGCTTCCGGGACTCCCGACGGTATAAACCACCAGCTTCTAAGTCGTTATTATGAATACTTCCACGATGCTCATCCTTGCGTGTTGCCATTTCATTTCCTGAAGCAACATTACACCGCAACGGAACTTCAGCCGCTCCTCCGTGTAATGTGCTTTATTGGCTCCGTCTATGACGGTCCCGGTACATCGGAAGGATGGAGACAGCATGCAGAAGACGCAATTACCGGAATCCGGGAACACAGCTTGCCAATGACCGGATTCGATGTTCAGGCCGTCCTTCTGTATGCTATTGCCGTTTACTGGTGTAACGACCCGGACCGCGGAGCTGAGCTGCTTGATGAAGCAATCCGCATGGGCGTAGCGCTTGGCATGAACCGGAAGGATTTTGCCAGTACACATGCAGCTGGTGATCCGATCTTAGAAGAAAGCTGGCGGCGGACATGGTGGATGGTTTATGCCACCGATGCTCACATCGCCGGCAGCACTCACATATACCCGTTCCGGACCAGTGGGATTGCAGTGACGACCGACCTCCCTTGCGAAGAAGAGCAGTATTTGAAAGGCGTACGCCTTCGAAGATGACCTATATACCAACGCGCGGGAACTGACTTTATGCTAGGATATCCCACAGCCAAGGTCATTGGACGATTATGAGAACCGAGAATTTCTCGGCGAGGATGACGCTGGATTTTCGTCCTTTGCAGAGTTAGTCGGTCTGACACTGGGGGTTGATCGAGTCCTGGCAAAACCAAACACCTCGGATTATCAAAAATATGCTGCCATAATCTCGGACTGTGATACCAGCATATGGGGCTGGTATTCGCTTCTCCCGCCAGCAAAAAGAGCCTTGATCCGTGCCGACGGATCCGTTGATGAGGTTATGTTTAAAGCAATCTTTATCATGCACACGTGAGAATCTTCTTAGTCTCTGGGTGCAGTCTCCTTATTTATATGAGTCTAGGTATACTGTCGATCTTCACCGTCCCCTCTCCGGCCTGGCCTATAGCGCGATTGAGGCAATATCTCACTGTGCCCCGACGCCACCATCAGAGCAATTAAAATGCAACTATATTACGGAACGCAATATTCATACTGCAAAGTGTACCAAGGCCATTGATAGCATTGATGAATTGTTGACCTTGCCTACGAACTTGAAAACCCATTCTCCATTCCTTATTTGCATGATTGCCAACCTAGTCATTGCACATCTATCCGCTTGTCGGTTCGTCTACGTTGGCGAAAAGCGTTCCAGGAGTCGGGAGAAGATCCGCCTGACGATGGGTACTTTGAAGCTCTTGAGCGAGCACTGGACCTTTGCGAAAAGAACTTATCGCGAAATCGGTGTGATCGCTCGAGAGCTGTTATCGCTAGCCAAGGACACTCCGGCCACCGCGGCCGAAGTCAATATGTCTCTTGTGGACCTGCCCTCGATCGACTTTACAGCGCTGGGCATTTTACCGGATCCTGACTTTGACTTCTGTGCATTGTTCGACTCTGGGGCTACTAGTATTGGCGAATCAATATGTTGACTGCGCGCCACGATTCTGAAAATGTACCTTCCCAACGACAACATGCGACAATGACATGGAACAAAAGATCTTGCGTGTTTGTTATGGCACGCTTCTTGTGCATTGAACTCTGACTAGCTGTATGCTCTACTTCCTATATCGTTCATCAATCTGGATCAGAGCCGCCATTCCATCCCTCTCGAAGAAGCCCGTATCGATGATCATAGTAGCAAGTAGAGTTGCTGGCTCTGTCTTACTAGCATTATCACTAATCTTATGATGACATCCCGGAGCTTCAAACCAACTGCCGCCCTCCTCAATCAGCTTCAACGGGTCATCGTTCATCTTGTTCAGCAGTTTGCCTTTGATAACGTAAGTGCTCACGTTGGCGCCCCCATGACGATGGGGAGGCGTCGAGCCGTTCGGAGGGAATTCAACGAGGAGACCGACGACTGTTTTGTCGGGGATACCGATCAATTTGTAGGAGTAAACAATCTCGAGTGCGGGCATTGGCCGACTAACAGGCGCGTTAGATTTTCCCTTACCTTTGAAAGAGGAGAAATGTCTGTCTTTAACCGCTTACCTAGGATCGTATGTCGGCTCTTGCATTTTGACCGAATCAATTGGGCTCAACTAGTCGATTGTCCGAGGAAAAAAATGTGTTTGATGAACCGTTCTTCTAGCTAATAAAATAATCTTGAAGAGGTAGGGGGGAAGTAGGGGTGAATATCGACGAATTTGTATGTCCGCTCGCGATCCAAACTTTCTGCAATACAAGCTCAATCTTTATGCAAGGTACAATGTCAGGCCACCGGAAACAGATTATTCCGTGAATTTTCGCTAATTAGAGCTTTGAAACAATTCCTCAACGTGTAACCTTGAAGGCGTTACGAAAAAATCATCCCGAACGGATAGCCTATCAATAGGCTATCCATCCAAACAGCGGCAACGGAATTATAGCACATATTGTCGACACCGAAATCTTAATATCTGTTCAAAAGATGGCGATTGCCTGTATAGGCCGTAATTCGCACATAAATCTCGCTCAAAAGATCAGGAATTGCCTTTTCTTTTTTCAGCTACTGATTCAGTGAAAGTTAGCAGAGTAAGATCCACTCTTGAGGATTCCATGCATTACTGAGCTACCAACCATCGACACACATTGACGTACATGCTATTTGTGTCTTGATTAACCATTTCGATATTATATATATATATATATATATATATATATATATATATATATATACAACTTGATACATATTTTCACATGCGTCAGGAGACGATACAAGTTCGTAGACGATGCTGTCGATATTCATCACGCATACAGACCCTCTCGTAAGGGCAAGAGATGTCTTGTCTTCTATACTGCAGTATCAAAGCTCTCCAAGAAGTGGATCTAGTCTGATCCGTGCCACATAAAGTCAATCAAAGAGAGCTACAGGTATCGTAAGAGTATTAATCTTAAATTCCAAAGGAATAAGTACACCCAAGGAACTAGGTTAAAAGCACAAGTTGGCGGACCCAAACGTGTCTTATCAATTGAGTCGTATGGTACCTTGGAAGGTCATGGATAATAGAACGATAAATAGATCGAGCATCGCAAACGACTCGATCCTCCTCAGCCTGTGCATCATTGCTCGAAACAGGCCCGGAATATATATATGACCAGAGTTTATAGTTTGAGAAGGAGTTCCGTTCACAAACCAGATGTTCAGTTCTGCAATGAATCCAATCAATAACCTGTCATGCTTCGTCGCGCGTATCATAGCCAGCATCGGGATATAAGGAAACCCTAACCCGTGTGTGCACGGGCCTATCAACTAAGATACGTCAAGGTCGCTAATACTTGGCGAGTGTCAGTGATATAATATTATAAACGGATCAAATCGTACTCCGCATTACATGCCATGATATCTGCTTTGGCTAAGCAATGGGACAGACAACTGATTAACACATCAAGTGGTTCTATAAGGTCAACAACGTAAGAGAGTTGAGCCTTTCCATAATGCTGCTCCTTGCGCCTTCAGATATTTCCGAATGGGCTTCAACACCACTTGGTGAGACATATATATATATATATATATATAAATGGCTGAGATGAGAGTCGTAGTTTGCTGTAATTCTATGCGAATTCTGTCTTTGATTCCGAAAAAAGAATCACCAGGGCAATTGCGAATGATCCATATCACCCGAACACCTCCACTCTTCTTTTAAAGCTATGAGGTCCGATTTTGAGTAGCAGTTCGTTAGCGAGTTTCTTCTAAGTAATTTTTCAATTTTCTTTTTAGTCCGGACGAGATTGGATACTGTAGTGGAGACACCGGATCCAATCCGGACCTGATACCTCGATGCAGGTCGTTTGCGAACCTATTTGTGCGAAGGAATTGGAAACCGGTGAGATCCTATTGAAATCAAGCTTTGACGGACTCCAAGATTCTACAGGAAAAGTTCATACTACTAGTAGGGAGAAAAGGTGGAAATGTATACGCAATATCTGCCAAGAGCGCGGTCAATGGTAGTGCCTGTCTCGGTAGGCAACCATATTTTCAGCCGGCTACTACGATGAGAAAGATTCTAGAACTGGTCCGGATATATCAAAGGCAGTCTACTTCCGCTGTTTCAGACCACACAATGTACAAATAGAAAAACCATTGCTGATATGAAACCATATGTCTATGACTTTGGGTCAATTGATGCTACTGATGCCATCTTGAAAGTGAGCAAGGACCGCAAGGCAATAGTCAACTGATGAAGCCACACCGACTTACGCGTAACACACTCAGGGTTAGTTTTAGGCCCGTTTTTCCAGGGCACAAGAAAAGCTAGGAGTCATCCTGCTACGACTATTCTGCGGAGCAGTTAGTCCTTCAATGGAGGTCAGCCCTCAAGCGTAACATTGCCACACGTATTCTTGCATAATTCTGGTCTACGATTATGCTCGACATAGGACTGACGGTCGTATACTATAGCAAAGAGGAGGAAAAATACCATGTAAACCTAATTTTTGAACAAAAATAGCTTAGTCAAGCGGTCCAGATCGAATCAGTAGCAATGTCTGATAGGTTATGGAGTTGACCATGATTCGTGGGTGGGTAGAAAACGAATGATAGGAGTCTCTTAGCTGCTAGAAACAGTTTTCCAGGCGTTGGTGACGAATGTCGCTTTATATTATCTTGATGCCGCGCAATTGATGCTTTGATTGTCAGCCCAGCACTAGCAAGCTCATCCTGCAAACAACCCTTCGGCTTTTTTTGTTTTTATTATGTATCCCTTACGAGAGCCTTGGGTTATTAAGACCCTAATTGTTGTGCCTATTGCCGCATTGATAGTCTCCTTCCTGTAGTTGACCAGCTCACGGTCTTATCCGGCCCATGCCAGGGTTGTCTCCCATAGTTGTCTCCCATAAAAGCGCCATTTCTCAGGGGGATACTATCTCCCATGAAGAAGTGGTCGCGCAGAAAGAGCACCATACGGCCTCCTCGGCGTCCAAGTACGCTTTTGCGACATTCTTGTCAGGGTTTAACGGAACAGATTCTGAGAATTACTTCACTGCCACGAGACTCCTGACCTACCAACTCGTCCACGACCCGCGAACCCGGGCACAAGACAGTACGCCGTTCCTCGTCTTGGTGACCAGAGATGTCGAGCAGGTAAAACAAGACATGCTTCGGCATTACGGGGCAACGGTCATCTCGGTTGACGATGTAGAGCGAGACTGGATTCATCCAAAGTGGTCCTGGTGGAACGGGGTGATGGCAAAGCTCAACCTCTGGACGCTGACTGACTACCAAAGGATCGTGTTTTTTGACGCTGACACGGCGATCCTGCGGCCGATGGACGGCATCTTCACCACTAATACCACAGCACTCCTTACCACGCTGCCTACTCCGATCTCAGCCAACGCCACAGTTCCCGACCTATCGATCTCGCCGCCGGAACGTTACTTGATCGCCGGAATCCACGACCAATGGATGGAAGACAACAAAGACCGGCAGAGAACGAGACCTTCTACCAGCCAGACAACTACATGAATGCCGGGTTTATTGTCCCCGCCCATTCGAAAGAGATGTTTGACTACTATGTCGCGGTTCTCGACCAGCCCGACGCATTCGATGTGGAATATCCAGAGCAAAACCTGCTGAACTTTGTCCATCGAACCGACGGACGCATGCCGTGGCAGGACCTCGGCATGACCTGGAACGCGATTACCCAGTTGAACCCTTAGTATGACCCGGACGTCAGGTCTCTCCATCATAAGTGGTGGGTTGAACTTGACGACGAAGACGATGAACGATTCGTTGCAGATGCTTTGCAAAGAATGAAAGATATGGAAGATTTCGTTGTTTGAATTTTCATTGGGAATGGAACAGTGCTGAGTTACCCTTGTACAGTTCAGCGAATTATATATATATAAAATCAGTACATATCGTCATAGAAAGCCTTGTCGTTGATGATGATGAACCAATGGCTATCACCATAGCCATGATCTACTATAATATATGAGACTTAGACGACTTATCAAAAAAAAAGGTTTACTACAGCTCAGCGTCCAAGAACGTAAACATTAACAGGTTCTTATAAGAGTTCCCATCAAGACTTCACGCTTAGCAATTTGCTGACAAAGTGCATAAGCATGTAGAGACGCACAAGCACCGACAATAGTAGATGTATGATTACTAAGAACTACAGCATGATCAATACATGTACATATATACTACTTTGCTGACTTGGCATATATGTCATCAGTAATAAAAATTGTTATCCAAAAATATATATATATATATGTATATGTACATATAATCGTCATAACGTTAGCACAGTATGTTGAATCCAAATAACAAAGTACAGCTTGCAGGCCAGACTTCGAGTGTCCATGTACTAATTGGGGTATATATCACGAACTCCGAGTCTTAGGGTTGTGTCTGTGGATTTTAGAGCAAAGTTGAAAGGAACCCTGGAAAAGCACATGCAATGACCGTCACAATCTGACTGATAGGGAACAAGCCTTGGTTCTTAACCCTCGAACTCGCAGCAAGTCAGCTGGGCAAGGGCAACGTCAACCATGTGCTGTACTTCGTATAATCGACCGAGGTAGCGGATGCAACAGAAACGTGTTTCTGCCAACGGCTGAGAGGGGTTCTGATACTACCCGGTGTCGAGCAGGATGCATCTTGAACATAACGTTACAGTGGGTGCGTAACTGGCATGGTAGGTTGTTGCATTCCTTGTGATCTAAAAAAGCCAAGGGAACCAGTTGCTCTTGTCTCCGTGTGTTGATAGCCGGAACGTATGACTGGTCCTTGGAACGGGGTATAGAGGGCGCATGTATCACTTGACATGGGGCTAGGCACGAGTGTTTGGCGGGTGCAAGAGAGACCCAGCGCTCAACTAAAAAGAGAGCTGGTATTATTGGCTGTAACCAGCCTTTAGGCTTCAATGGTTGCTAATAGATCATTTCGGCTAAAGTCCCGTCACAATCGAGTTTCTACCGTGGAGCCAATAGAACCGGTTAAAGTCTGAGATGCTGATCGTTGGAACGGCGCGCTGACAGATCGTTGGGACAGCACTCTTTCAGCTGCCCGAAACTACATACTTCTACGACCATTTAGAGCCAATGATTGGTCTTTTGAAGTGAACGAATCCCACAGAACAGAGAAACAAAGAGAGACAGTGCCCGATCCAAGTTCCAGGGATTCGGAACGGTCTTTATGCCATGAATAGTTTTGCAAGCGAGTTTTTGCAATGTAATCGTGCACGAATACTAGCAGTTTAGCAACCACTTAGTGACAAGCTACGAATACTGTAATCGGGTTCAATCTATTGTCCATTGACTTTTTCTCTGTAGACAACCTACACGTGTACGCACTACCGAAGGAAATGGTTTCCGTGCCAATCTGGATGGCCAATCAATCAGGACATTTAGAGAATCCGGGCATCTCTATCTTGGATCCTCCCACTGATTATCCCGATAGGCAATCAGGAAATCCAAGCACCTCTTGAGAACAACCCCATGCGTTCTGCAAGCGAAATTCCACTGTTTCAAAGCTTGCGAATCAGATGAACGGAATACTGCATGGCTTGTCACATGGCAAAATACATCCTCTACACTACTTCCCAAAGGAGACTAACAACATAAACTCCGAAGCCCATTGGCCGTGATGGATCAGTCGATCGATCGATCATATTTTTTCTTTTGACTTCATCACTCAACAAATGCTATTCCGAGCCTAAAAAACCGTCCAAAAGAGAAATCTCTTTTTTCAGTCTACTAAGCCAGATAGAGCCATTGTTTTCGGCGGTAACTATAATGGAATGCGGTTGGCCCCCTCTTTGTTTGCAGTCTTTCATTGTCCTTTTGTACGCTCGGACTCGTTGATACGAATGTGATCGGCTGGTAGGCTGCGTGCAGTGTCGCTGAGCGATACAACGATGTTGAAATAAATTAAAGATCAAACAACAAAGAGACACAAGAAAAAAGTAAAAGTAAAAGTTAAAAAATAGACATGAAAAAAAGAAAGAAGAAAAGACCCGAATCCATAGAATAAATACCACAGGGTCATAACTGTTGTAAACGGAATTGCGGGTTGTTGAGTACTTGCTGTGTTGTGAGCATTCCAAAGAGCTTGTTGAAAATGGAGTCGAGTATCGTTTTCAGGGGAATTGCTCTTTTGGGCATATGTCTCATTTTCAGAATCCTGTGGACTCGAAGTAAAGCCGCTGCTCCGCTACCACCGGGTCCCAAACCGAGGCTGTTGGTTGGAAATCTGTTTGATATGCCACCGCCGGGGGAGAAGGAGTGGTTGCACTGGGCCAAGCACAAAGATCTTTACGGTGAGCTCACGCCACGATAAGTACTAGGAAGAATATATCAAGCCCTGTAGAGAAGAGGATGTGGCATAGCTGATAGCGAGACAGGACCGATCAGCTGCGTCACCGTCTTCGGTCAGAGAATCATCATCATCAACGACGGCCGGCTGGCGCACGAGATTCTGGAGAAACGTTCGGCGACCCATTCTTCCAGACCGCGTCTGGTCTTTGCGAACGAGCTGTTGGTTACCTTCTGTTCCTTGCCCCCCTCTTCGTCCAGTAAGAACAGGTTCTGACGGTAAAACCAGAGTGGGATGGGACAAAACGCTCTCGAGCCAAAACAACACGCCCCTGTTCCATGCATACCGCAAGATGATCGGGCGTGTGCTCGGGTCGCAGAAAGCTGCTGCCCAGTTCCACGGGCTCCAGGAAGCCGAGTCGAGGAAATGCCTACTGCGGCTGCTGGAGCAGCCCGAGCGGTTTGCCGAGCATATCCGAACGTGGGTTTTCTTGTTTTCGGGTACCCCTTGTTTTTAAGGAAATAGGAATGAAGTAGAGTTAACTTGGTTGTGCAGTGAGGTTGTATCGGCCATCCTGAAGCTGACATATGGATACTCGGCGTCTCCAGACGGTGACGACGCGCTTATAAAACTGGCAGACAGAGCGCTGGAAGAGTTCTCGCGAGCAGCCATGCCAGGGATTTGGATGGTTGATGTAATCCCTGCTTGTAAGGAACCCAATCCCGAACCCTCTTGTTGAAGCGGCCAAAGAAATCTGAAGAGTTTTCACAGTGAGGTTCCTGCCAGAATGGTTTCCAGGCGCCGGGTTTCAGCACGTTGCACGCGAGTACCGCAAGACAGTCATGGAATCTACTCGAGTGCCGTTTGCCTTCACCAAGCAAGAGATGGCTGCCGGCAGGCATGTGCCGTCATTCACATCCAACGCGCTCGAGGCCGGCGAGGACGAAGAAGCGGTCAGATGGACTAGCTTTGCATTGTATGGTGGCGGAGACGATACCGTAAGTGTCGTCGTTATGCTTCATCCCCTCTCCCTCTCTACAGTGTAGGGGAAATTGATGAGCCTGGCAGATCGTGTCGGCCATCAAGTGCTGCCTTCTCGCCCTCATGCTGAATCCCAATGTCCAGCGGCGCGCACAAGAGGAAATTGACCGTGTCGTTGGCGCGGACAGACTGCCAGCAGCAGCAGACCGGGCAGAACTGCCGTATGTGGACGCCATTGTCAAGGAGACACTGCGCTGGCAGCCAATTGCGCCGCTTGGCCTGCCGCACAAGACAGACAAGGATGACGTTGTTGAGGGCTATTTGATTCCCAAAGGGGCCATTTTGATGGCCAATATATGGTCAGCCATCCTTCCTTTCTTTGACGGAAAAGAGCCAGAAAAGAAGAACGAACTAAACACATTGTAGGGCATTCACTCATGACCCATCCACCTACAAAAGTCCATCGACATTCGACCCATCCCGCTTTCTCACCGAAAGCCCCGAACCCGATCCACGAGAGGTGGCCTACGGATTTGGCCGGCGGACTTGTCCCGGCCGAATCTTTGCAGACAACTATCTCTTCCTCACTATCGCGCAAATGCTAGCCGTATTTTCGTTCCGCCAGCCGCGCAACGCCCACGGCGAGGTGGTGGACCAAGTAGTTGACTTTGAGCCGGGGATTATCAGTCGTCCGGTAGCGTACCGGTGTGTGATCAAAGCGAGGAGTGCGGTACATGAGCAGTTGATTAGGAGGTCCGATGTTGGACATGTGTGGAAGTAAGCTGTTTCATTTGTGATGTTGTCAGGCTAAAACAATAAATATTGTCGTATTATAATACAGGATTCCTCAAGATAGATGTAGCCGAAGCCGGGCGTCTAGGTACGGCGCGGCATCTCCGTCTGTCAAGGCGTTCAAGAGTACACCGACCGGGTCGGACGCAGTGGTATCCCGTATCACGAATGCGTAGTCCAGAGCCGTTCACCCGTATGGTGTCTGCATCTGACCGATCTCCGAGCCATATTTGTACCATTGTGCGTTGTCGCAAATTCACCCAGCTTCGCTCTCCCGATGCGTGATATTGGCATGTTCTTTGTCCTTTTTTGTTCTTGTCCTCCGGGTCAACCGTGCTTGACGGATCATGTCCCGTCAAACAATCAAGACTTCCCCCCCAGCTCCTTATCCACCGTGACGACCTTGAAATTCATCTTGCGGTCTAGTTCTTCCTTTTCTTGCTCCGTCGGCACCATGCCGAGGGCCGACTCGACCTTGGGCGAAGCCGTCATGCCGATGCCCGCCCAGGCCATGAGGCCGAGGCCGAAGAAGAGACGGGTGCGCGGGGAGAGGTTTTTGTACGAGCTTTAGATGGTCAGTCCACGGAAAAGAACGTCTAGCTAGGTGATAATGGAGAGGATCCGGGGAGAAGCGGGGAGTACCTCCAGAACGACATTGGGTTTGCTGAGATTGAAGTTGGTGTCGGTAAGGAAGCAGCCTGGCAGGAAGGACTGGACATCGGACGACGGTCTTGGACAAGGACGGGCCGACGCGCGGTCTTGGCATTATTATACTGCGCAAAACCTCCCAACTACAGTAGATATCCAACACTACTATATCAGAGAACACAGAAAATAACTTGTGACATTGCTACGTTACTGACAGTATTAAAACCAACCAGGCAAGGAAGCCTGTCCGTGGACATTGGTAAAGGCGACTACAGAGACATCATTACATTATATACTACTCAAAATAAAATCATTCCGAACGAACCCTCCATCAGCGAGCTTGCGGCTGAACAAGACTCAGACTGTGCTCGTGTCTATTTTCCGTAAGCACGGTCAATATCCTTGCGGTAGTGATCCACGATCTTCTTGCGCTGGATCTTCTGGGCGGCCGTGGTGAATCCCTGTATGAATAGTTAGCAAGCCGTAAATGAAAAAAGCAAGACAGAAGAAAAGAGAAGCACACGCACGTTTTGCGGGTTCCACTCTTCATCCGCCAAGACGACACCGTCAATGATCTCAATACCGCGGAGGTTGCCGGCTTTACCAGCAGCCTGCAACTCCTTCAACACAGCACTCTTGACGTCCTCCTTGTGCACGAGACCGCCAAGGGTGTCGCCTTCGATTCCATTGGCCTTGGCGATCTTGACCAGGGCAGCTTCCACCGGCACAATGATGGCAATCGGCTTGACTTCGTTGGCGGCGGCGTACACGCAAATGTTGGCCACGACGGGGTGGGCGCGGTAGACGGACTCGAGCTTTTCGAGAGCGATGTACTCGCCGTTGAGCGTCTTGACCAGGTTCTTCTTGCGGTCGATGATTCGCAGATGACCATAATGATCAAACTCGCCAATGTCTCCGGTCTGGAACCAGCCGTCCTCGGTGATGGCGCCCTTGGTTTCTGCCTCGTTCTCGTAGTAGCCCGAAGTAACGCTGCCGCCGCGGATCAGAATCTCGCCTTGGGGAGGGTTGTTCTTCACCGAGTAGCCGGCCTCGAGGAAGTCAACCAGCTTGATCTCGATCGACGCAGGAATGTCGCCGAGGGCGTCGGGGTTCCAGGCCAACGGGTCTTGCAGCGCTCCCATGGCCGTGGTCTCGGTCAGGCCGTAACCGCTGATCATGGGGGCGATCGCGTACGAGATGAACCGGAGGGTATCCTTGGCGATGGGCCCACCACCGTTCATCAGGATGCGCAAGCGACCGCCGGTGGCCTCCTTGATCTTTTTGAAGACAATGGCGTCCAGGACGCCGGCGCCGGGGAGTCCGGTGCCGAGCAGGAAGGCTTTGGCAGTCATGCCGCCCCAGAACAGGTTTCTTGCGATAAAGTTGGCCTTGTTCAACTGGCCGAGAATGCCCTTTTTGACCGTTTCGAAGACGGCGGGCACACCGACGAGGATGGTCGGCTTGAACTCGCGAATGTCGCCCTTGCAGTTGCGCATCGACCCGTCCGACAGGGTTTTGGCGTTCCCGTAGCCCATGGTGCCACCCCAGTACAGGCACGCGTTCTCAAACACAAACTCGAGGATGTGGGCGAGGGGGAGGTAGGTCAGCAGCGAGTCTCCCGGCCCGATGTACTCGCCGACGACGACATTGACACCCGCCACTGGATGTGAAGATTAGCTTGGTTCATGGTGAGAAGAAGATTTGTGATCCGCCAAGACTTACCCGCAGCGACTACGTTTGCCTGCGTCAGCGACACTCCCTTGGGGGGCCCTGTGGAACCGGATGTGTACATGATGCAGAGAAGATCCTCGGGCTGCGGAGGCACCGGGTCCGTCGGGTTCTCTTGGCCCAACAGTAGGAGCTCGTCGTAACTCAGAACTTGGACCTGGCTAAAGTCGGCCTTGAGCTTGTCCAGGTCGCTCTGATTGACCTCATTGTCGGTGTTGTAGATGATGTACTTGATCGAGGGGGCGTCTCCGAGGACGTTGATCAGCGAGGGTAGCAAGCCGGGGTCTAGGAACATGGCGTCGCTCTTGGTTTGCTTGAGAGAGTGGCGGAGGCCGTCTTCGCCGAGGGTATCGTAGGCAGTAACAAAGGTCATTGACTGCGAACCGGCGCCTGCAGTTTGGGTTAGACGATCCGGTGGCGGAAGAAAAGAAAGGAAAGGGGATTTGATCGGGGAATCAAACTAACCATGAGCCAGAGCAAGCCAGTGTGCGCTAGACAGTTAAATACAGAGATTAGCTTCTTGGTGACAGTCTCAGACGAACCAGCCAGGGAAAGTCTTCTCGCTTACCTTGTCGCGGCATAGAGGTGGATACGGTTGCCCTTGGACAGACCGAGCTTGCGCAGACCGGAGCCGAGCGAGAGCACGAGCTGCTCGAAGTCGGTAAAGGTCAGATAGGAGTACGGGGACATTTCAAAATAGGTCCACTTCTTGTCGACCTCCTGCTCGACGCCGTCGACGAGCTTCTTGACCTTTTTGTTCTCCACATGGGTCTTGATGAGCTTGCGCGAGCCGACACACTGGAGGGAGCCAAACCGCTTTGCACCTCTGCGCAAGATATCGTACGTTGTCGCGACCTCGTTGTCCGGACGCGTGATGAGCTCGTCCTTTGCAGCCGGGTTGCGACGCGGGATCGTCTCGCCCTCGACAGGCTCGTAACCGGACGCTTCGACGGTGAACGGCCCGCGCTTCACCATGCGCGGCTGGAGGACGGTCAAGTTCGTCATGGCAACTCGTTTTCTAGCTGCAGCACGCTGTCGTTCGGAAGATGTTGCAAAGGGGGCGAGACAGAAAGTTGGATCAAGAGGATCAGAAAAGCAGAGGAGGGGGGAAAGAAAAATAACAAAAAACGAAAAACCCCTGCTGCTTTGGCCGGTATGTGAGGTTCTTTCTGTTTATGTTTTTGTGTGTGGTGTTATTTTTGATTTTTGATTTTTTTTCTTTTTTTTATTCGGGCGGCGGCGAGGCTAACCGGGGAGAAGCAGCCCAAGGGAGCACCAAAGGAAGCTTCCGACAAAGTCGATCGAAACAAAAAGCAAACTGAGAGAGCAGGAATGAGATGGAGACAGGAGATGGATGGTTCAAGCTAGAGTCAACAGCTGAAGAGCCCGAGACAGAAGGGGCACACGCACGCACTGGGAGAGAGGACGAGGGCCAGGAGCACAGGAGAGAGAGAACAGAGCAGAGAGCAAAAGTGCGGAGGCGCGGACGGCGAGCTGTTGACCTAAGTGGCAGTTGGTGCTGGGCCTAGCCTGCCTCTTTCCTCGGTGGCCACCCGGCTGTGGCTCCTGCCTAGCTGAACCGGGTAAGGCTTCAATTCTATTGCTCTGACTGATCACTCCTGCCCTTGTGTCTCCTCCGGCGCTCCTCAGCGCTGGCAACTCTGGCCGCTGTGCTCGATGGACGCTACCTGAATGGAACCATCTGTTCAGCCGAGGCTCTCCTCTCCAAGGGCCGTGCTGCCCTCCTCCGATCTGGCCGGAGCTTGGAGGAGCTGGTGGGTGCTGATTTGGAGACAGCTGGATTGAGCGATTAATTACTGGGGATCGGCCGGGCCCTTTCTTCCTCGAGTGTACGATTTCTCTGATGGTAGGAGGACCCAGAAAGCCTGCCACTGGCTTAATCCTGCTTATCATACCTTGATAATAACGTTGGTGTTAGCTGTTGTTGCTGTTCTCCTCGTCGTCGCTGTGCATTGTCCCTTGTTCGTCCCTGTCTGGTTCGCTCGAGTCTCCACGCCGAGCCCGTTTGTTGGGGTTAGCGTCCCAACCGGATCCGGGCGCCGGAAGCTGCTCTGCCAGCCCGTAAACAAGCTGTCGTATCACCATCCGGCGGAAGTACTTGGTCAACCGGGTGACGGTATCACAGGCTGTGTTCCAGTGCCCAAGCAAGACAACAGAAGTACCGATATCGATGGAGACGTGGAATTGCACATGTGTCCTGTGTCCTGTGTACAGCAGTCGCACACAGGCAGGCAGGCACCCTGCACGATGCGGTCATTTCCGGTTGGCGTCATGCGGGGTAGGGCTAAGCCTTTTTCTGCCAAGCGCCGTTGCTGCTGCTGCTGCTGCTGCTGCTGCTGCTCCTCACGCGGCCGAAGCTTTCCATCTCTTTTGCTGGCCTGCCCCGAGTCCATCTGATTCCCCGGAAAAAGCCCAATGCTCGACTTTCTCGAGTCACTGGGCGAGCAGGTCTTTGATGCCGAAGAGGGTACGCTGCTTGCTTGTCATTCGCCTCTTTTCCTTTTTTTTTTTTCTTTTTTTTCTTTTTTCTTTGGTTGGGGTTACTGATAGTCTCCGGAATTGCAGAATCTTTCCTCCTCTTCACCCGCGACATCCCCTCGGCCAACCTGGGCTTTGTCGATGCACGAGCCGCGCTCGTCGAGGTGACGCTGCATGGCCATGAGATAGCCATTCACCAGTCGCCGACGCTGCTCTCGTCGCGGCGGGAGGGCGGTACCACCGGTGCCGGTAGGACATTCCATTTTGGCCTCTTTCGCTCTCCTCCGCGCACAGAGCTAATCGGTCCAGTACTTTGGAAGATCACCCCGCGGTTCGCGGAATGGATTGCGGCGCCCAGTAATCCTTTGTTCGCGGCGTCCATCCTGACGCCTACGGCCACCGTCGTCGAACTCGGATGCGGAATCTCCGGGCTGGTCGCTCTCGCCCTGGCGCCGCGGGTCGGCCACTTTGTTGCGACAGACCAGGAATATGTGCGCAAGCTGTTCCGGCAGAATATCGACGAGAACACACAGCAGCGCCAGAGCCAGCAGCGGACCTCCACGAAAAGCCGGGGGAAGGCCAAAGCAGACAGTGGCAGTAGCACCCGCACCAGTAATATCACATTCACCCCCCTCGACTGGGAAGTCGATCACCCTGCAACCCTGAAGGAAACGATCCAAAGCCGCAGCGACGACACGAGCGCCTCTGACCCGGGCTTCGACCTGGTCATATCGTGCGACTGCATCTACAACGAAGCGCTCGTGCCGGCGTTTGTGCGGACCTGCGCCGACATTTGCCGTCTGCGGCCGCGGCCGGCATATCAGGAACCGGAACCGCCGCAAAGGCTCGATTCAGGTCAACTCGACGGAGCCGCGCGGCCGACCATCTGCATCGTCGCGCAACAGCAGCGCTCGCCCGACGTTTTCGAGGCGTGGCTGCGCGAGACGCTGCAGGTGTTTGACGTGTGGCGGCTGGGCGACCCGGTCCTGGGCGACGGGCTGCGGGATGGGACGGGGTACGTGGTGCATGCCCTTGTACTGAAACCCACATAAGGCGTACACACATTTCGGTAGACTTTTGAACATTCTAGATGCACAAAGGTATATATATCCATGTCTATGTGTCTATATCTACAGGTATGTAGTATAAAAGTGCATTAACTGTGGACAATAGACAAGGCTGTATGACTAGGATTACTACTACCTACATAACAGATGCAGTGAATGCACTCCTCTTGACTATGGAAACCAGATCCAAAACCATCAGAAACTTCCGCCGAACTTGCTTGGAGACAATGCAGTGCAATGCAAACATTTCAAGAAAAAAAAAGAATGGAAAAAAAAAAAAAAAAGAATGAGCAGCAAAAAGTCAAGACGAGTAAAATAATACATGCGTGCTCTGGTGAGAGCAGGAATCAGAAACACAAGCATACTCAACACATGGGGGAATCCGAATGTAAAGCAGAGCAATAAGACAGGAAACAAAAAATAAAATGGAAAGGAGCGAGAAGAAGAAGAAGAAAGCCCAGAAAAAAAAAAGCGGAAAACAAAAAAAAAAAGTGATAAACGTATAAACGTGACAAATCATCCCTTGACTTCACCAGCCGCCGATTCCACGGCCGCCGGCTCTTCCTTGACACTCGGTCCGGCTGGTGCGGGATCCAGCGGCCGCCACGCCTCGGCACGCACGTTGCTGTCAATCATCGACGCAATACTGGCTTTGTTGGAGCTGCTTGCTGGCGGTGGATTGAATTCCGGTAGTGGCTGCTGCGTTGGAGGCAGAGGCGGCGGTGCAGAGGTCGCCCCGTTCGTTTTTGGTTCTGGTGGATGCATGGCAGCATCCTCCTTTTTGACTTCTGGCGACGGTTGCTGGTGCTGCTGTGACTGCGAATCGTCCTCGTCCTCGACGCCAGACATGGACTCGTCCTCCTGTTCCTCCGTCTGCATGGAGCCGGCACGACTGCCCTCGGTCGAGCCTCGCTGCAGGCCCGGGCCCTGGGCCCGCGGCGCACTCGGGTCGTACACGGTCCCGCAAAGATCCAGGGCGCGCGACTGGCTGCCCATGCTACGGTCCTTGTGTTTCTTGGTCAGATGACACATGAAGCCGTGCAGCGTGAGAAAGTCCGACTTTCCGCAGTCGGGCGACGGGCAGTCGAGGTAGACCAGCTGTCCGTCCGATGGCCGTTTCCATAGTGCTCGTCCGTTTGGATCGCGCGTCGCTGGCCGGCCGTGTCGCTCCCCCCACGCTTCCGCGTTCTTGATCGTGTATTTTTGTTTCTTGCGGAACGGGCCCGGTCCGTTCATGGTCAGCATGGAGCCGCCGCCGGGCGTGGCGGGGGTGTTGTTGAGCGTTGATGCTGATGATGTTGCTGGCGGCGGCGGCGGCGGCTGCTGGTGGTGGTGGTGGTGCTGCTGTGGTGGTGGTGGTTGTTGTTGTTGTTGTTGTTGCTGCTGGATGATCGCTGCTGGTGGAGGAGGTCGCATCTCCTGTGGCCGCGGCTCTGGCGGGCTCTGTTGCTTGAAGAAGGCCAGCGTGGTGGCAGCGCTGGTCTCGGACAGACGACGAGAGGGCGGTGCGGGCGGCGATTCTGCCTGTCCGTCGGCCGTCAGTCCCATTGATTCCCTCTTAAGTCTCTTTCTCCGGCGCCGCAGTTCCTAGTCACATCCGTCAGTTTAGCACACGAAGCCCGCTTCAATCTGAGGTAAACAAAATCGAACGGGGATCTGTATCCGGCATACCTCCTCTTCTGCCTCGGCCCGCTCCGTGATCAATCGAAACTCCTCATCTTCGCGTTTCCGGACCGACAGCGTGTGGGCTCGTGCCGCGGCCCGGGTGGACTCCTCGTGCTCGATCTGTCGCAGTCGAGCTTCGATGTGGTCGAGCTGCGTCGGTAGCGATTGCAGCAACGAGGGCGGCGGCGGAGGGCCGCCCGGGTGCTGCAAGTGCTGATGTTGTTGATGCGGCGGCTGGTGCGGATGTGGAAGCGAATGGTGCGCATGAGGAGCATGCGGATGATGGGGAGGTCCCGGCGGCTGCTGCGCTGGGATCAACGTCGAGGGCGGATGGTAAAGCGGCGGCGGAGGGGGCACCAGGGTATGTTCGCCATACGTGGACCGATACGGCGGCGGCGCGGATGTTGGGATCTGGTTGTTGGCATTGCCGTTGTTGCTCGGACTGCTGGTACTGCTGGCACTGTTGGCGCCATTGGAGGTCGCATTGGTGTTGTTATTGGGATTAATGGCAATGGGATGGAAGCGCGGCATGTTCATCGCATGGTTGACCCCGTTTTCTCCCACCGGCGGAGGAGCAGCTGGCGACGCTGCGGTCATGTCTGCAGTGCGTCAGTAGAGATCTTATATACATTGGTCTTTGCAATGCCAATGGTTGGGACCTGTCTATGCTGCAGCCAGCCAACCGCAATGGACATGCCCAATACAGATAGCATGACGAGGAGATAGGTCGAGTTATGTACCTGTTCAAGATTGTCTGGTCCGTCTCTTTGCCAATCACTGCACCTGCACTGAGCCTCTATCCGAGACAGTGCACACGAAATCAAGGTTGCCGAACGGGGATTGCTGTTGATATGCGTGATATGTGGTTTGTAAGCTTTTCTTTTTTTTTTTTTTTTTTTTTTTTTTTTTTTTTNTCTGACTCATATGACAGATGGCAATAAAGTTCACTTGCTGCATCGACAGGCACACCCACACGGACGATAAGCAGAGATGCACTCCTGACCCTAGATCAATAGCTTGAGCTTTTGTGTGTCTGTTGTGTGTCAGGGATGATGCAGGATGCACACTACTACCTGGCCCGGACCGTGATGATGATGACAGGGAGGGGAGGGGGATGACGATCAAGGAAGGTAAAAAGAAGTGTCCAGAAAAATTAATGTGGGTTTCTGGTTTTCGTCTTCTCTTTTTTTTTTCCTTCTTCCCTCTTTGCGTGCCCTTTTTTTTTTTTTTTCTGCTTTCCTCTTTTTGAATTTTTTGACACCTGAGTGGATCCCCCAAGCAACAAGTATAGTCCCGGTCACTCGTCACTGGCTCTTGATCCACCAGTCCACACAAGGCCGAAGCAAGTGAAATACGATCAGCAAATTAAACATCCAGGAAGAAAACAGATCCCAAGATCGAGCAGGGAGAGGGATCTTCTTCCAACTAGCAAGCGCGACAAGGTGTTCAACCAAAATAAAATAAAAAACAAAAGAAAGATCAAAATTTAAATTGAAATAAAATTAAAATTAAAAGCAGAAAAAGAAAAGAAAAATAAAAATAAGAAAAAACGAACAGACCAACCGAGCCAGCAGGACAGGAGTGGAGCTCCGGGCCCAACTGGGATCGCCTGTTCGGGTGGGTGCAGTCGAAGAACTCACAAATAGGGAATTACTAAAACGCGTTAAGACTGACTAACTAGCTTCGACAGAGCAACTCGGCACTAGTTGGGCGTTGATGCCATGGGAAGCTTCTGTGCTCAGATTGTATGTCGGGTGACGCTTGTGATTCGGGGCCTGGCTGCAGAACCAAGAGACAATAATAGCACGCTCCTTGCCCTGACTTCTCGCGGGCTATGCTCCTTTCTGGTGATCCCTGTCTCCCAGCAACAGATCCCACAGCCATCCCCTGATGGCTCCTTCCGCACCGTTTTGACGAGCCCGGTTCTTGTTGATGGAGTTGCACACCACTTGGGTGACTGGCTGGCTGCAGTCCGGTTGGACAATCAAGCAGGGTCCGTAGGGACTGACTGGTACTGAGCACTGGAGCAGAGGGAAGGGGGGGAGCCAGTAAAACAAGCGCCTTTCCCCCTCCACAGAACAAGGGAAGCAAGCAGGAAAGCCACTGAAAGTAGTAAAGTCAAAAAGGCTCAGTAGTGAGGTCATTTCTCAACAGAGAAAAACTCTGCGGGCAATAGTTCCAGCCCTTGAGAAGAAGTCTATTTGGCAACCCTTGGCACAATTTACTTTTAGTATCTTATTATTGGATCTGCCATGCGAGGAGGATCCGAAGGCTAGCTAAGCCAACCAACCGGGTTCGGCAGTCCGTACCCTTGTCAGAAGAAATCGGGGTGAATCTTCAGTCAGGACACGTTGGTCAGACGTGCATCAACGTCGAACTGGTTACGATTGATGTTGTTTTTCTTTTTTCTTTTTTTTGTTTTTCTTTTATTTGATTTTTTGATTGCTCATCCCGGATACCGCCGAGTCACGTCGCTTGGTACAGAAACGAATGACTGCGAGGATAGATAGGGATAGAAGCAAGAAACAGGTCGATAAGTGAAAAGTCACTTATTATCAGTATACGTAAAAGGTAAGAATAAACCACACCCGAAAGGGCTAGCGGGACCAGCAAAAAGCAGGGCTTGGCGTCATCAGGAGTGCCACCATTGGCTGGCGCGGGATCAGACATGAAGCCAATCTCTTCTGTGATTGGCCAGTCTGGTGATTGCTTGAACTATAATCGGAACAAATTAGCCAGTTGCAAATCCCGCGTCACGGTTGTGATTGGCTGCCTGGTTACCTGGCTGCAGGCTGACTAGTGCCCTAAATTCTTCCCTAGTCATCCAATAGTGACAATAGTCTCGGCTGACGAGGGAATAATTTAATATTAAACAAAACATCAAAAACAAGAAATGCCAGGGAACAGAGTTTCGTATTGGCCCAGCTCACAGACAATCGTACCGGTATAGGGGACATACGCCGGACAGGCGACAGCGTCCGGAGAGAGCCTGGTCCACCGTGCACCTGGCCTGGACCCAGCTCGACGCTACGAGCAGACGTCCTTTGGTTCGTTTAGTACGCAGCATCATATATTAAGCATCAATTGTACTTCTTTGCTGTGCTCTGTAGACACTAGACGCAGCATTCAGAAGAGGTGCATGACCCACTCTCAGGAATCGTCATCAGACAAAGGATAACACTGTACTCTTCGCCGCTAGGGAATCCCAGTGTTCAATCAGCGTTCATCTACACACTTAGCCGTCGACTAGTCCGTTCTGTTGACAACACATCAGAGCTAACCAACTACCAACTTCCCAGTTCATCACTAGTCTGCTCTCATCCTGGAAAATGGAAAATGGCCATGGCCCAAAAAAGAAGGTGTGGGACCGGGCTTGCAGCTCATTGAAAGCGATTTTATTATAAATCGGATTAAAAGAAAACAACGCTTTCTGCTTAGGGCACCAAGAAAAAAGCAGGATCTTGTGTGTTTCCAAGGATAATTTCTCCGATACGACACGACAAATCCCATTGCAGTGGTCGCCGACCAATCTGATTACGGAAGAGCTGTTTTGCAAATCTGACTGATCGGATTTGCCATGCACTCGTACCGTTTGGGATGTAAAAGGCGCCAGAGCCGCGGTGCCATTTGTTGTTTATTTTGGGAGCATTCTTCGGGATTGATGACCATCTTCCTATCATCTTATCTGGTCTAAGAGGAGACGTTTGTGGATATTAGAGTACACCGTTAGTGGCTTACACGTCACCATTTTTGGCTTGGAGGAGACGGAACCACCATAAACTCTCTTTCAAAGGCACAAATACAAGAACGCTGGACGGTGCTGTTGGCCGCGAGCGATCTCCATGTATTCAGGCAAATGCGGGTTCGAGACTGGGTAGGTTGCAATTCCACCGATCAACATTGACATGCCCAGTAGAAAGCAGAGGACAGAGTACATGGGTGCATTGACCGGTACATGTTCGGGCAGCACGGTCAGTACAGGGTTGTATATCAAGGTTGTATATCCAACTAGACTTGCTTGAGCGGTGGTGACAGGTCATCGTCTTGGTGGGCTGTTGGCTCGTGACTTGATGTCGCTATTCTCGTGTCCGAGCCGGTTGTTCAGTCATCCATCTGCCTGATATCCGTTCTTTTCTTTTACTTTCATTCATTGGGACTAATCGAAGCCAAGATTTTCCTCTGTACTTTGTGGAGTTGATGGTTTAGCTAGCTCGATCAGTGTTCGAGATAAGTACATGTATTGATTGTGTGCAAAGCTATATGATACAACTCCAGTAGTCTATAAACTTGAGCAAATGTAGACAACCACCTAGCTAGTAGTCAAAGTTGAAAACGCAAATCCAATGATCCATGTACACATTGCGTCAAAATCAGAACATCAACAAGCTTTTTCTTTTCGCTTGTCATTATTCCAACAATGCAATACCGCCAGCCAGCAAAAATCCCTTGACCAAAACAGGCATGCTGTTGATATCCACCTGTGGATACAAGGAACAACTCGTTCAGGACGCCCAAATCAATACTGTATCAGAGACCCTAACGCGACAGACATCCTACCCCTAGCACAAGTAGCACAAGTCATTCCGAGTCATCGTTTTAGCTCACCGTGGAAACCCTCCATTCCGTCGTGCGCGTGATACGACCCAACGGCCCGACGTTCTCATGCGAGATCTTGCGCTGAGAATCATCATCCGTATCCACGCCGTTACCGTTGGTAGTTCCATTTCCTCCTCCTCCGCTGCCGCCGCCGCCGCCGCCAGCAGCGGCCCTGGAAGAAACGATCCAAGTAGGCTTCTGATCACCGGGAATATGGCTAGTACTCGATCCAGCATGGACGGCCGCGAGCGGATACGTCCCGTCTTCGATATTTCGAAACCCACCTGCGCTCTCTTTCCGTGGCGTTCTCTGGAGGCTGGAAAAGAAGTGGCCCGGCAGCATCAGAGCAAGGATTGGGCGGATAATGGGTAAACATGCGTTTGTCACAGCCAGACTTGGCTCGACCACTGTCCAGAATACGGGGTCGACCATGGTCGTGCTGATCTGCTCGAACGAGAGCACGATCAAAGACTGCATGCGGATGATGCTGATGATAGTGATGCTAAAGCACAGGATAAGCATGCTGGACAACACTCCTTTTCTTTCATTTTCGCGGCACAGTAGAGGGGAACACCGACAGCAATCCAATGCAGAAAATCGCAGTAATACCAGCTTTCAGCCGCTTCGGCATTTGCAATCCCCATATTGTCGGTACAGGCAGAAGCAAGGTTGTCACGTCGGTGGCAATATTGACGGCTCCGACAAGGGCATAGGTCAAGGGACGATTGCCGCAGGATCCCCGGACAGTAGGATCCCAGTTCATGTTGAACGGGCGGCAAATAAAGAAGATTTGGAAGATGTTGGCGATCCACCACAGGGCCACGATGGTCATACAGCAAAACGTCAACGTGCGGAACCTTTGACTGGCCTGGAAGACCCTCAGATAAAAAAACATATACGAGAACTTGGCTAGTGACATTGCCGTGCCCCATAGCACCTGGAATCCGGGGAGGATCTATCCCATCGTCAGCCGGCCCAGAAGCAGCAAGAGAAAGGATTGATGGACCTTGAGCATGAGAGCCAGATTCTCCGGAGGGATCCTGTTCATACTATCTCCAGAACCATACTGGGCGTCTGGACAGGTGTCAGTAAGTATGGCTGTTGATGGCAAGCTTCTAGAGACATACACTTCACTTGCACGACATACATTGCCCAGAGAATAAGCTATCAATGTTAGTATAGGTGCACTTATCGAGCAGACGAGAGTCCGTGCCACCCCATTATTCTCTCAGATCTAACGTACCCAGACAACAATGATAGTGTAGTCATCCCACCAGAGCCGTATCTTCTTCGTCCATCGTGCTGCAAGCCGGAGACACAGTACCAGAGTAGCAAGAGACACCAGAAACGAGCTTGCAATGACCTCACGGTACACCAGCCCGAAAGTGTTGATGGGGTATATCTTTACCATAGTGTCGAAATCCCAGTTACTGCCAAGTAATCACGCTCAATGTTGCAAGAAACGCATGAGGTTGGAAGTGATTGCCCGCGCAAAGAGCCTCACAACGACAGGAAAATGACTCTCTTCTCCAGCAGCCACCACGTCGAGCTTACTTTTGTCACGCAGCTCGAAGAGAGTGGCATTTTGCGGGTTTGTACTCGGGCAATTCACCAACATAAAGATCTTGCTTTTTGGGTTATTTACTTCTTACGTTTCCTCTTTTGGATTCCCCCCTATCCTTCCCCTGTCAGTTTGCGTCTGCCCCGACAACCCTCGTTAGCCGTTTTAGCCACGCTTTCCGGCATAGCTTTGCGGCGGCTTCAGTTCTCCACTGCACATGGGCAAGGTAAGGAATCCAACACTCCGCTGAGAAAGAACTCTGACATTTGATAGGGCAACAAAAACATGGGGCCTTTCCATCCCATGATTCCCTTTCTTTCTTTTCATGTGCCTTGTACGTATTTGCTTGTTGACACTCTATCAGGATCCCTAAGGGATTAGCTGAAACGACTTTCTCCGGTTCTAGATGGGCCGCGGCCCACGGGGCAATGGCAAAAGGCCACTGTTGGTTGGCTAAAGACTTCCGCGATGGGCGAGTGGCCTTGACGGTTTGTGGGCGTCAAGTACAAATACTTGGCATACTTCTCTGGTATTTACGCGTTAAACAACCATCTTGCGGCCCAGACGGGACGTTTTCCAACTTAGCGTCCCTTATATCAATAGTATTGCTTCTATAGAACAGGGATAGATCAAGAACAAAAAAGACACGGCCATCAACTGTTGACCCATTCTGAGGCTTGTAGTTGGCTGTGCCTTATGCTGCCATCCACCCCATGGCAACGTCGAGCGGCCTGTAGCGCGCCTATATACAGAGGATCCTGAGCCGTAGTAATCAACTGGAGGGTTTATCCCCTTCGGTTGATGCGCGTGGGGTGTTTGACGTACATAGTGGAGAAACATACACAGGGCTTGAAACAACTAAGACTCGATGCAGACACTGCAAGTCGAGGAAGCGAATAACAATACATATTAGTATCCTTCGTTTCGTTCCTCCGAGAGATACTGGATTGTCCCTTCTTATGTCGGACGTCCGAATGACGGGACCAGTGAATGCTAAGCGAGACCCTGGGAAGAAAAAGCAAGTCTTTTTAAATCACTAACTCAATCTTAGTTCGTAGTACCGAGTTGGCTAGACGGTTCCGCCACTCCTGCAAAGCCGTTGGATCGTGGCACATGGTAGCACGAGTAACGAGGCACTTTCTGTTGGCGTTGATCTCTGCTTAGGGGGAATAGACACTGTCCTTGCATGGCTCATCCTGTGTTTTTCCCCAGAACACGCTTCCATCCTGTTATTACGTACTATAAAAACCGCTTGTTTCATGTGAAAACACAGCCTGGAGTCGGAACTTCTCTGTGATATTCTTCTTTTTCTCTCTTTACTTTCCTAAGCAAACAGACAAGGATTTCACACTCGACCCCACTGCAAGCGCTGACAGGGAAGGGCAAACGCTAACGCAGCCAGCCCAGTTGGGACGAACCTGTGAGTGAAGCTAAACCAACATGAATAGTAACCAGTTGCACAAACCCCGGGCCGGACCGGGCTACCCGTAATTAAACCCAGCCAGAAAACTGTTCTCCTCGAGGGCTACTTATGAAAGAAAAAAAAAAAAAAAAAAAAAAAAAAAANACATACAGAACCCTCCACAATTTTATCCAATTCTGGTTCCTTTTCCTGACGTTACGATTTGACTTTGTGTATCCCAGCTGTCAGCCAGAAGCTTATGCATTGCGCTGTTGATCTGATTGGCTAGCCTGCCCAAAAGAAAGGCTCCACTTGCAAGGTCCTTATTCTTGACAGAAAGTCTATTATGTAGTTTCGATGTACGTTGTCACACTTAGACAAGAGCCCAGTCGACTGCTCGACTGCATTGCGGACTTGACATTACGTTTATCATGGGGCTACAAGCAGTTCCGTGACACTGGAAGAACAAAGGTCCATCATATCGCATTTGTGGCTAATTTAAAAAGAGAAAGTCCTCCCCCCGCGGACTAGATTAGACCGACGCTGGAGAGCGGAGTCGCATATGGTCCAGAACCCAACACCAACGCACGACACGTTCCCATAGGGCCCTTTTAGTACTTCATGCGTGCTTGCGTAGAGTGGTGCTAGCATGCAATCGACGAGCGCTCGCGAGGTGTAACCCCTGTCCTTTGAAGGGCAGATACGGAAGGTATCTACGCCCTACTACCACTTCGATATTAGTAGTAATTTGGTTCAGTCGATTTTATCTCGATATCACACTTCCACTGGCTGCTTGAGAACTGCCCAGTGGAGACTTGCACGAAGCAAGTATGGTAACTACTGAGCCGAAAGAACGAACCGAAAGGAAAAGAATAAATGAGCATGTGAGAAAAGGGAGCGCCGTATATAACTAGTTCACGCTTGAGCCAGGTTCATCCTTTCTTCACGTCAAAGCTTCCCAACTAGGAACATCCGTATCACAACCGCCCAGCCAGGCTGTGATTTTCTAGGTTAAAACCTTGGGTTTTGCGGGTCATTGGCATTGTGGCAAGAAGGAAGAAAGATACGATATGACAAACCACGCCAGCCCGTCCTCCTCTTTCGCGTCTATAGAGAATCGGGAGTTTGATGTCATCGTTATTGGGGGAGGCACAGCGGGTTTGGTGGTTGCCAATCGGCTGACTGAAGATGCGGACACGCGAGTTTTGGTGATCGAAGCTGGAGGTGATAGGAAAGATGATCCGCGGGTTTACACGCCAGGGCTCATGGCCCTTCTATACGGGGACCCGGAAGTGGACTGGGACTACATGACCCCTCCCCAGGTGAGTGATAACATCAAAGGAAAGTTTCCGCGTTTCGTGGCAGACATCAGCCTAATGGTGGGAGGAATATATGTAGCCCGGCTTAAAAGGCCGTCAGTTGGGCCACTCCCGCGGCAAGATGCTGGGCGGTTCATCCGGCATGAATTTCGCGGCCCTCTTCTATCCATCGAAAGCAGGCTTGGACGCTTGGGCAGCGCTGGGGAACCCGGGCTGGGATGCCGAATCGGTCAAACCCTATATGCGCAAATTCCATACCTATCACCCTCCTACCAAGGGAACCACCGATGTCGTCAAGCTCGGCTATCTCGATTCTTCCATTCAGGGTACCGAGGGGCCATTGCAGGTCTCCTTTGGAGAAGGCTACTCCCCCGGTAATCAGGCATGGATGGACACGTTCCGTGCTCTCGGATACGAAATCAACAACGATCCCATAACCGGCGAAGCCATCGGCGCCTTCACAAACAGTCACTCGGTGCATCCAGAGACAAAGGAGCGCAGCTACTCGCGGACAGCATACTACGATGACGAGACCGCCAAACGGCCCAATTTGCATGTCCTGCTGGAAGCCCTGGTGGAGAAGATTGTGCTCTCGGACTCCGACGGCTCTGTCATCGCTACTGGTGTCCAGGTTCGAACAAAGGACGGCAAACGCCATACCGTCGCCGCCAAAGATGAAGTGGTTCTGTCTGCTGGCGCAATTGGCTCGCCGCAGATCCTAGAGCTGTCCGGCATCGGACAGAGACAGCGTCTGGAGTCACTGGGGATTCCGGTTGTGATTGACAACGCCAATGTCGGTGAGAATCTGTCGGACCATGCGTCCGCGCATATCAGTTATGAGCTTGCCGATGGTATCATGAGTGCCGACGCGCTCGTGAATCCCGAAGTTGCAAAGCCCCTGGTCGAGCTGTATGAATCATCTCGTGCCGGCCCTTTGGCCGGTACCTGGCTCAGCGCCGCATACATGCCCTTTATCGATACAGACGGCCCAGTAACCGACGCCACCATTCAAAAGCTACTTGATACCCATATCGACGAAAAGATTTTATCCCCAGGACTAAAGCAGCAGTACAAGCTCCTCTCCGATCTTCTGAAAAACCCCAAAGAATCCTCTGGCGAGTACCTATATCTGCCTTTCCAGATCAATATGCAGGATGTGCTCTCCCTATCCGATTTAATGAACAAAAAGACCACACCCGGTCAATTTATCACCATCATGATCATGCTCAACCACCCATTCTCGCGCGGTCACGTCCACATAACCTCTGCTGATCCCACCGCAAAACCCATCTTTGACCTAAACCTACTTTCCCATCCCTTGGACGTCGAGATTCTGGGACGGCACACCCAATTCATTGAGAAGATCACATCCACCGAGCCCCTCGCCTCCCTGATCAAGAAGGACGGACGCCGTATCCCGTCTGATCGAACTGCGCACAAGCTCGACGACGCAAAGGACATCGTGGCGGACCGTGTCATCACCGTTTTCCATCCCTCAGGTACTTGTGCCATGATGCCGCTGGAGCTTGGTGGCGTGGTTAATGAGCGGCTGATCGTGCATGGCACGCGCAATCTACGTGTCGTAGACGCCAGTATTTTCCCGCTGGAGCCGCTGGGCAACATCCAGAGTGTCGTTTACGTGGTTGCTGAGAAGGCATCCGACATAATCAAGGAAGACAGGAGAAAGTGAACTGCCGTTGCCCGAGCACGGCCAGAGCGTTTGTTTAGGATACCACCTTTAGTAATTGATCGTTTACAATTTCATTCATACGACGCAGCATGAAGAAATACCACTCTATCTTTCGGCCGTTGTCAATGTCGACACTATTTCTTGGTAGTCCTGGTCAGTGCAATTAAGACTGTACCGATACGCAACTCTTATCTTTTTTTTCCCTCCAATACACTTCAGAATATTGCAGCTTACCGCATTTACACTGAAATAAAAGGTAAGTCTTGAATAGTTGATTCAGAGCGGAGATTCAATTCTATCTCATATACTCCAGCACTCCACTGGATCTCGTGGATGCGGCCGTCGTGTCATTAGTAGGTACATGCTTGTGGTTGACGACTCATTGGTCCCACACAACCCGACTTTTTTTATGCTGCTCGAAAAATCTGAAGCCCATTGCCCACGCCAGAGCAAGACAGAAGAATGTAATAAAACGACATGAGAAGAATAATGTTGAATAAAAGTGTTAAGTTGAAAAACAGCAGCGTCAACACCGTCACACCAGGATTAACTGAACCCAAGGAGAGGAAAAAACCATCAGATATCTGTACAGCTCATGCGATAATCGGAAGAAGGAAAATCTAGATAGTCACACAGGAAAAAGGAGAAAGGGACATAGGGAAGTTTCAAAAATAAACAAAATACAAAGAGGTTTTATAATGCAAGAGAAGCAGCTTCATGATCGTTTGTTATCCGACATTTTACTGCTTGTTCTCGCCTTCACCGCCCTGCTGCTGACCGCCCTGCTGGCCGCCCTGCTGAGAGGATTCCTCCTGGCGAGCCTTGTGCATCTTGTCGAACAAGGTCAAGCTAGCAGTCTGGAGCTCATCGGTCTTCTGCTTGAGCTCTTCGGCGGTGGCGGTGCCCTCGCCAGACTGAGCCTTGGCGACGAACTCACGCAGGCTGGCGATCTTCTCGCGGATCTGGTCAGCCTCGGTCTTGTCAAGGCGGTCTTCAAACTCCTGAAGGGCCTTCTCAGTGTCGTTCAGGACAGAATCGGCACGGTTGGCAGACTCAATGGCAGCCTTACGCTCCTTATCCTGAGCACCGTACTTCTCAGCATCGTCAACCATGCTCTGGATCTCAGAATCAGTGAGACCAGAGCCGGACGCAATGGTGATGGACTGGTCCTTGTTGGTGGACTTATCCTTGGCGTGCACGTGGACGATAGAGTCGGCATCAATATCGAAGGTGACCTCGATCTGAGGCACACCACGGTGGGCAGGTGGGATACCAACAAGCTGGAAGTTGCCAAGCAGCTTGTTGTCACGGACAAGCTCACGCTCACCCTGGTAGACCTTGATCTCGACAGCGGTCTGGAAGTCGGCAGCAGTGGAGAAAGTCTGGGACTTCTTGGTAGGGATAGTGGTGTTACGGTTGATCAAGCGGGTGAAGACACCTCCGAGGGTCTCGATACCGAGGGACAGAGGGGTAACGTCCAAGAGAAGGACATCAGTGACCTCGCCTGCAAGAACGGCACCCTGGATAGCAGCACCGATAGCGACAGCCTCATCGGGGTTGACAGACTTGGCAGGATCACGTCCGAAAATGCTCTTGACAGACTCGGACACCTTAGGCATACGAGTCATACCACCAACAAGGATGACATCGTTGATGTCCTTGGCCTGCAAGTTGGCATCCTTAAGGGCCTTCTTGACGGGTTCATAGGTGCGGTTGATCAATGGCTCAACGAGGCCCTCCAGCTGAGATCGGGTCATCTTCAGGTTGATGTGCTTAGCCCCAGAGGCATCAGCGGTGATGAAAGGAAGGTTGATCTCGGTCTGGAGAGAAGAGGACAGCTCAATCTTGGCCTTCTCAGCAGCCTCACGGATACGCTGGATAGCCATGCGGTCATTGGACAGGTCAATGCTGGATTCCTTCTTGAACTGCTGGACAATGTGGCGGACAAGAGAGATATCAAAGTCCTCACCACCCAAGTGAGTGTCACCGTTGGTGGACTTGACCTCGAACACGCCCTTCTGGATTTCCAGAACGGAAATATCGAAAGTACCACCGCCCAAATCGTACACGGCAATGACACGGTCATTCTCCTTCTCAAGACCGTAGGCAAGAGCAGCAGCAGTAGGCTCATTGACCACACGCAGGACGTTAAGGCCAGCAATTTGGCCAGCGTCCTTGGTAGCCTGACGTTGAGAGTCGTTGAAGTAGGCAGGAACAGTGACGACACCGTTCTTAACGGGCTTGCTAAGGTAAGCCTCGGCAGTCTCCTTCATCTTCTGGAGGACGAAACCACCAATCTGAGAAGGAGAGTACTTCTGGCCACGAGCCTCAACCCAGGCGTCACCGTTGGTGTGTTGGACAATTTTGTAAGGGACTTCTTTGATATCGCGCTGAACCTCGCCGTCGGTGAACTTACGGCCGATGAGACGCTTCGTGGCGAACAAAGTGTTCTCAGGGTTCACGACAGCTTGGCGCTTGGCAGCAATACCGACCAATCGCTCACCATCCTGGGCGAAAGCGACGACAGAAGGAGTTGTGCGAGCACCTGATCGAGAATGTTAGCGTAGGTCCATGACAAATATTCGCAGGTGGAAAGCTCCACGGCAGCCCAACAGAGTTGTGGCGGACATGGGAAGACGGAGGCAAGAAAAAAAAATTTTTTTCCGTCTGGCCGATCACGTACCTTCAGCATTTTCGATAATCCGGGGGGTCTTTCCCTCCATGATAGCAACGGCAGAGTTGGTGGTACCTGGTATAGCTGGTTAGCGATGGATTTGCAGCGTGATGGACTACTTTCGAATACATACCCAGATCAATACCGATGACCTGGCCCTTCACCTTCTCGCCGCCTTCCGTCGAGTTCCATCGCCGGAAAGGAGTAGTGGGAGCTCTGAATGCAGGAGTGCGGGCAACAGACGCAGTGCGCGGGAGCTTTATTGATGAAAATTAGCTTTCTGGAAGGCTTTCCGTGGGTTGGGAGCAGTAAAAGGAGCTGGAACTTACAGCGCGCGACAGACGTGAAGAGAGCATTATGCTAGTATTACAAGGGGTATTAAACAAATAAGAAAAAGGAGTAACAAAAACTGACTAGCTGCTTGAGCTGCGATTGAGAATCAAGCAGGGCAAAAGTCAAGGATGAATGGGGGATGGATGGATAGGAAGATGGAAGAAGTGGATGGGAAGGAGGAAGGGAGAAGAGAAGAGAAGAAGTCGATGAAGTCAAAATTTCCTTCTCTTTTCCCCTAGCGCCCGGCCGGCCCTCGGCGGCATCACGTGATCGACCGTCCGCAGCAGCGCAGCTCCGTCGAAGGCGGTAGAAGCGTCCACGGCCGCAGTTTTGCCTCCTTCCTCTTCTACCGCGCCAAGCCCCATAGAGCTCTCGCACCGGTCGCGCTAGACCGGATTTGCGGGAAGCAGCAAGCCCCAGTGCCGTCATGCACAGCTCACGTCTCACGCCTCGTTCTCCACCCTTTGGCCCTCTCATTCAACTCACTCGCTCTCTCTCGGCTCTCTGCACTTTGCTCTCTGGATTGCGCGTTTGTGTGTGTTTGATAATTCGTCGCTCGTCAGCTGCTGTAGTCGCCTTTTGAGTCACTGTAACTTTTCATACCTGCCCCGCGCCTGTACATATCGGTCTCCAGCTTCGCGCCAACGATGACGTGGATCGACTGTCCTTGAGTCAACCATGACATTAGATTATACTCTACCGTTTGTTCGACCCTTCAGACCGCATGTGATTCGCACAGCGCCGCTAACCAGCTTCCCTGTCGGAATAGATGTCTTCCTACTGATACCCTGCTTCTCCCTGCGAAGCGTCGCTTCTTTCCGTTCAAAATCCCCAACTTGTCAGTAAGGCCGTTTCTCGTCCATGCCGAGCGAGAGCTTATTTGTCCTGTTGCACCTCTAGCCACCGTCAGTTGCGCCACTATATCAGCACCGCGGATCCCGACAGAATCTACCTGGTCGAACACAAGATAGTCCACTCGATCCATATCAAGTCGCGAAAATGGGACACAATTGAACGCGTCCCGTTCGAACCGAAATGCCTTGCGGCCGGGTTCGGCTGGATTGTCGTCGGAGGATCCGATAATGGAGAATGTGCATTCATAAAACTCCCTGGTCGACGAGCTCACGCTCTGCGAACGGGGCCAAGATCGAGAGAGTTGGACGTAGATACTGCGCTTCCCATTGGACTGGATTACAGCTCAAGAACGCCGTCAGCCGGTCCTGATGACAGCGATCAACACGACGTCCCCGAAATGATCACAAAGTCGCTTTCCGGTAGCATTGTCAATTCGGTTACCATCCACCGGCTGCCCGGCGATGGCCAAACTTTCGCCCATGAAGACGTCGCTGTGTTCAGGTAATCTCCACTCTTTCCAAGAGGTGTGTTCGTGGTTGATGCTAACGCTCCCCGACAATGGCAACAGTAACAACGACAAGACGGTGAGGATATATTCGCTCACACGGGCCAAAGTGCTACAAACGATAGACCACCCCACTTGCATGAATTACTCTATCATCTCTCCTGACTCGAAAATACTGGCTGCTGTCGGAGATGAGAACTTCGCGTACTTTTACCGCGTAGTGCGTGATCCCGATGCGATTGATATTGGAGAACACGGCCAGCAACTATCGGGGTGGTCATGGAAGGTTATCTGTCGGATAGAACTCCCTCTCAGCTCCAGTCTACGTGCAAGTCCGGGATACGATGATGGCAGCTGCTTCACCATTGCCTTCTCCCCTGCTAGCCATCTTTGCGCCATAGGTTCCCAGTCCGGTATAATCAGTGTATTCGATGTCGAGTCAATCCTACAGGACAAAGAAGGTGATCAGTGTCCACTTCAAGTGTTTCGATCGTCACGCCCGGACACGGACGCCGGTGCTGTGCGCAGTATGGCATTCTCACCTGATCCGTGGGATCTCCTGGTCTGGGTTGAGGATATGGGGAAATTTGGGGTCGCCGACGTTCGGACGGGCTTCCTTCGCAGGCAGGTGGTGGATCTGGACAAGGATGAGCCCAATGTGGAAACAGTGCGCGTAACATTCAGGTCACCATTTACATCACACTCTTCAGCAGACGATGATATGGATAGTAGCTTTGATGAAGAAGCTATCCTGAACTTGTTTGGGGGTACGTCATCGACCAGTCTGGATACTGGTTCTTCGGAACGCGTCCCGTCTTTGCGAGAAAGCATACAGGGCTTGACAGACAGAGAACGCCAAATCATTGACTTTCTCAACACAGCCCGCTGGTCCTCTAGACAGGATGGTGACGAGGATGAACGACCGCCGCGGACACCGAGCAACTTGCGGCATACTGCGAATGCCTCGTCTCTTGGCGCCGCTGACATTGCGGACCCATCCCCTCGCACAACATCTCCTTTCCGTTCTACAGATGCCGCCCTCCACGAGTTGTTTCGGGACCATTATCTGGGCCGCGCTGGTCCGAGTGACCGCACCTCGGGGCAAAGACGCCGTGGCTCCGTTATTGTTACTCAACCTGGCCCTGGTTCTGACCCCACTGATGAGAATACCAATGACCGGAATGCGACCAGGACCCCAGCTGCGGATGTTCAGGTTTTGCTGAGATGGACCGGTTCGGCAACCGATTCTCAGCCTTTCGAGGGCCCTTCACAAGGTGAGAACAACTCGACTGGGACTGGTCTCAGAGCTGTTGAAATAGGTAAGTGCGCATCTTCCAATCACGCAGCATCCCTATAACTTACCTCCTTGTCATGGCCCAGAAACAACGATGTTACCCGGAGACCGCCAAGCTTCGCAGCGCTCGAGATCCATACCTCGTCGATCTTCACGCCCAAGTGTTGGTACTGAGAATAGGTTTGACAACCAGCGCACAACAACAGATTTGCGAGCCAGTGTGACAGCAGACCGACTGCGACGGCAGCGACTTGCTACAAATGAAGTATTTTATGTCTACTCACGCATCTTGGACTCTGCTAATTCGTTACAGAGTCGGTCGCCACGCTGGCTCAGAAATTTTCTTGGTAATGATACTTCCGATAGGATCCTCGCATACATGCCCCATGACCAGGAACCCGGTGGTACTGCTGGCATTGGATGGGGGGCCGATGCGAGAAGCTTGTAAGTTGCTTGTTCTAGTCGGCTTTTTTATTGGTGCCGACTAATGACACGTTCTAATAGGTATATTGGGACGGTGGACGGAATCTTTGAATTCCAGATTGATGTACAGGACCGGAAAAGCTTCCCAGCCTTCTCACTTCGCTGAAGTCGTCTTCTTTTCTTATCAATAAGGTGTTCATACAGTCTTGTTTGTCCTTGTTCGTGATGATAACAATGATGTTACGCGTCATGTCTTTCCTACGAGGCGTTCTGGGCGTTGGTCAGCATCTTTGAGAGGCTAGCCCCTATGCAATTATCTCTTTTCCTTTAAAACAGTCAGTGATTTCATATCTCTCTCTTTCCCTTCCGTTCTTGGTGGAACAGCATTATGTTATTCTTTTTGGTCGTGGCATGGGAAAAGAATGGTCGGTCCAGGTAAGATGGTCATTGGCAAGGGTGTTTTTTCTTCTGTTTCAACTCAATACATGCACACGGCCGCAAAAACTATATATCAACGACTTTATTGATTAGTACAACATATCTTATTACAGGCTTGTCATTGATCATAATATTAATTACATATGCAAGTCCACATTCCTGGTGGATTTATCCTTACATGTATGTAGGTCTTTACACCCCAATGCAGCTGTCGCTCATGTTCCACTACGTAAAGTGTCGACTGGCTCTCCTGAGGAGATACGAGATTTTATACTTGGCGGCTGCGGTTCGACTTTGATAGGTAAGTTATCTATTACATCCTTGATGGCACTCTAATGTTGCACAGGTGTATATGCACTCCTTATCCTAGTAGAGTGTTTTGTACATTAGAATCTTTGCGGCGGGCCGACATGCTTAGTGCTGGATACATAAAGAATTTGTGATTACCACATTATATAACTCCTTTACTTATTTATTATTATTAATCGATCTACATTTAGCGCAACAATGCGTTATCTGCATACACAGTTGGTTCTCATAGCAATTAAAGATCACGGTATCTATATGCTCAGATACGGCTCTGAATTATATATTGTGTCAAAGTCCAGACAACATCAATGAAACTAGACAAAAGTACAAAGCATAACACCGCACTTCCATCGACTCATGTATTACATACTTTAGAAGACCTAAATCGAAACTCACCTTGAAGTGTTTCTAGTGAGAGCAATACACGATGAACCAAACGAGAGCGAGAGCGAGAGCGGGTATTGGCTGGAGCATGATGGGTGGGGCATCTGATGCTGCTCCCCACAGATGGGAAATTCAATGTCGTCAGTCATCAACAGACAATCAAACAGTCAGTAACATCCACTAGACCTTATAATAGTGACGTGAGATCTCAGAATCTCGCTTGCGACTCCCAGACATCAGATCAAAAAAGAGGTTCCAGCCCAGCAATAAGTTGAGTCCACGAGGGGTGTTCGTCTTTGTCTGTTTGTCAAATAGAGGTGATCGTCATCTGCTTTGCGGGCTTCAACGTGTTGTTGCAGCACGTTCACTCATTCTACCAACCTTGAAAGAAAGCAACTGTATACTGTACATTAGGAGCTATCCTGGTGTCAGTACACCGGGCTAGCTATAATGGATTTCCTGTCACGCAGTTTGGCAGAGCTTCGGTTGAACTCAGACCAGCTGGCAGCCGCGGCCTTTGATGCGCAGCTCATCGACCAGGAGACCAATACTACGACGGAACCCAGCAGGTCTAGAAAGAAGGTTCGACAGAGTGTAGAAGAAATAAAATCGGAGCTAGAAAGCGATTTCCTGACTCCTTCGCCTACTTTCAGTCCGGACTGGTTGAATCGGCTTCAGCGGTGAGTCATATGTTGGATATGTTTGATGCTGCTTTTCCTTCTTACTCCAGAGGACGATGACTAATGTGATTGTTTAGGAGATGGGATGTTTCGACGGATTATCGAGATCTCTTCGAGGTTGCTCCTCCGCAAACTCGTACTATCATCCGGTTTAATCGCGAAGGCCTGCAGGGCCGGGTGACTGGGTATCGTGAAGTCACCATTCCCGCGGCGAGTGCCACGGCCAAGAACTCGACGTCTCTACTTAGGCGTCCAGCCGCACGAGCAGATTTTGTTCGAGGAGCTGCTGGGTTCTTCCCGTTTTCGCCGGGCGGGTTAGAAGGAGTCGAGGCTATTGCTGAGATGGAGTCTGAAATCCAAGGAACCGAAAAGGAGCATGTTGTTGGGAAGCAAGGTCTCGATCGTATTATTAATTTTGGAAGTGAAGGAGGTTTGCTGGAAATTCCCCCAGGATTTACTCGAGGAATGAAATTCGACAAACCTAAATCGTCAACCGCCGAGGAGGACGACAAAGATGTGGAAGAGACTCTGGCGCGGGAAGAGGGAGGAATCGCTACTAAAGGACCTAAAGATCAAAAAGATGATAAAGAAGGAAGAGCAGAGGATGATGAGGTCATGAGTGAGGACGATGAGCAAGATATTGATTCTCTGTTACCGGTGGAATTCCCAGCTTTCGAGCCTCGGAGCCAGCTGCTGGCCACGGCTGCTCAGAAAGGCGGTCGTGAATGGGCTCATGTTGTGGACGTGAACAAGGAGATAACTAACTTCCATGACTTGGTACCAGATATGGCCAAGGAATGGCCATTTGAGCTTGACACTTTCCAGAAAGAGGCAGTGTATCATCTGGAAAATGGAGATTCAGTTTTTGTGGCCGCTCATACGTCCGCAGGAAAGACGGTGGTGGCAGAGTACGCCATTGCATTGGCCGCCAAGCACATGACCAAGGCTATCTATACCTCGCCAATCAAAGCTCTGAGTAACCAGAAATTTCGGGACTTCCGGAATACCTTTGATGATGTTGGTATCTTGACAGGCGACGTCCAAATCTCACCGGAATCAAGCTGCCTAATCATGACCACTGAGATTCTCCGCAGTATGCTCTACCGTGGTGCCGATCTTATAAGAGACGTTGAGTTTGTCATATTTGACGAGGTGCACTACGTTAACGACACAGAAAGAGGTGTGGTCTGGGAAGAGGTGATCATCATGCTCCCAGAACACGTTACTTTGATCCTTCTTTCGGCTACGGTTCCCAATACGTACGAGTTTGCTTCGTGGGTTGGGCGGACGAAAAAGAAGGATATCTACGTGATATCTACAGCGAAACGCCCTGTGCCTCTTGAGCACTATCTATGGGCCGGTAAGAGTATGCACAAGATTGTGGACTCGAACAAACGGTTCATTGAAAAGGGCTGGAAAGAAGCCGACGACATTCTCTCTGGGAGAGACAAAGTCAAAGCCCAAAAGGCTGCGGACGCACAAGCACAGTCTCAGGCCAGCCAGAGGGGTGCGCCGCAGGGAAGAAGTCGGGGTCGAGGTGCTGGTGGTCGAGACAGGGGAGGCTCTCAACGGGGTGGCCCTCAAGGTGGGCAAGGACGAGGAGGAAACCGGGGAGGGCCTTCAACGCGGGGCTCTGGAAATATAGCTCGAACTGGTCGTGGTGGAGGAAGAACTTCGGCAGCCCAGGATCGAAATATCTGGGTTCATCTCGTGCAGCATCTTCGCAAGGAGAATCTATTGCCGGCTTGTATCTTTGTCTTTTCGAAAAAAAGATGCGAGGAGAATGCGAACTCACTCTCCAATCAAGACTTTTGCACTGCATCTGAGAAAAGTGCCATCCATATGACCATTGAAAAGTCCCTTGCTCGCCTGAAGCCTGAGGACAGAGTGCTTCCTCAGATCTTGCGGCTACGTGAACTTCTCAGCAGAGGAGTAGCAGTCCATCACGGTGGTTTACTACCCATTATGAAAGAGACTGTAGAGATCTTGTTTGCAAAAACACTTGTCAAGGTTCTTTTTGCAACCGAGACCTTCGCCATGGGCTTGAATCTGCCGACCCGAACGGTGGTGTTCTCCGGCTTTCGCAAACACGATGGTAAAGGCTTCAGGGATCTTCTTGCAGGTGAGTACACTCAAATGGCAGGAAGAGCCGGAAGACGCGGGTTGGACACGGTTGGATACGTGATTATTGTCACCAGCGGCAGAGATGAAGCACCGCCCGCCGGGGCATTACGCAGAATGATCCTGGGCGATCCTACAAAACTGCGGTCCCAGTTCCGCTTGACATACAACATGATCTTGAATCTGTTGCGAGTGGAAGCTCTCAAGATCGAGGAAATGATCAAGAGGAGCTTCAGCGAGAACGCCACTCAGGCTCTGCTACCGGAGCATGAGAAGCAAGTACAGCTGTCTGAAGCCAGTCTTGCTAAGATTAAACGGGAGCCGTGTAGCTACTGTGATGTGGACCTTGCAGCCTGCCATCAAGCTGCTGTTGAATATGAGCGACTCACTCGCGATCTCCACCTTGGCCTCCTCACTTCTCCCGTGGGGAAAAGACTGTTTTCTATCAAGAGACTTGTAGTCTATCGAAAGGTAGGAACCCATTATTTGTGGACCGTGGTTACATCTGCTAACAAGAAAAAACACAATATAATAGGACGGCATTCGCACCGCAGGTGTCATTGTTCGCGAGGGTATCGGAAGTGGTGAACCTAACATTCAAGTCCTCGAAATAGGTGCTGTGAGTGACAAGCGCCACCCGAGCGATATTCTTCCGTTTCTTCCTACGTTCCGCCATTTCTTCCGAAACCTACCGACAAAGTCTGATGGAATGACGTTGAAAGTCTTCCGGGTGCCTCTGGTGGATGTAGAGTGCGTGACAAACACTCTTGTCAAAGTTGGCGGCCCCATATGGTACCTGAATATCAAGAAAGGTATGTGCTGTCCTCTAGGAACAGGAAGGAAGTTGTTTGACCTTTGTTTTAGAGGCTTTGAAGTTCGGAGACAAAGAACTGTCCAAACATTGTGCGTCGTGGGAGACGCCTACTTGGGATGAGCTGGATTGGGCCCGTGTCAAGGAACTGCAAGTCCGAGACATCCTGAGTCAACGACAAGCTCAGGCAGCTATTGCACAGTCGTGCCACTGTCTTTCGTGTCCCGATTTTTTAAAACATGTTAGTTCCCCCTGTTACGCGGATGATCCGTCAAAGATTGACGTCTCTTTAGTTTGAAATGCAACATGATGAATGGCAAGTCAAGGAGAATATCTCTCAGCTACGACAATTGATGTCAGACCAGAACCTTCAGCTGCTCCCAGACTACCAACAGAGAGTGGAGGTGTTGAAAGAACTAGGGTTTGTGGACGAGGAAAGCAGAGTGCAGCTGAAGGGCAAGGTTGCATGCGAGGTAAGCAGTCTACGATTGGCTGGGCGATTTGGTGTTTTGGTGAGAACTAACGGCGAGTCTTGCCTCAGATTCACTCTGCCGATGAACTGGTACTCACCGAGCTCATTCTTGAGAATGTACTGGCCGAGTACGAGCCCGAAGAGATCGTGGCTCTCTTGTCGGCATTTGTGTTTCAGGAGAAGACGGAGAACGAGCCGACGTTGACCCCTCAGCTCGAGAAGGGCAAGGAGGCGATTGTCCGGATCGCAGACAAGGTCAACAATTTCCAGATTCTGCATCAGGTCATCCTGTCTAGCGAGGATTCGAACGACTTCACGAGCAAACCTCGGTTTGGGCTGGTCGAAGTCGTGTACGAGTGGGCCAAGGGCATGTCCTTCAACCGCATCACCGACTTGACCGACGTGATGGAAGGCACCATTGTCCGGACGATCACCCGCCTCGACGAGACCTGTCGTGAGGTCAAGAATGCGTCAAAGCTGGTGGGCGACCCGACTCTCTACACCAAGATGCAGCAAGCGCAGGAAATGATCAAACGAGATGTGATTTTCGCAGCGTCGCTGTACATGTAGAGGGAACCGAGCCAACAGTCCATGAGGCATCACAGCATACTAGAAGCACTTGCAGCGTCGGCGGTGATCGTTCATGCCAGCATCAGCATGTTGTGCTTGGCTGTGCTTGGTACTGTATATGAACGGCTGGTATATTAGAGGTTCCGGGGGCGGGTGTGCGGTGCGGTCAAGAGTCCCCCTGGCCGGCTGCTTATTGCCACACACCTCCACTAAGCGTTTTGAAAAAGCTTGCGCCAGCAGCCACATGGCTTACCGACAATCAAACGAATTAGACGAATTAGACGAATTAGACGAGCTATCTCTGTGGTTGTACTTATCTTACTTGAACGGCCGCAATTAGCCGTTCATGATTTTATAGCCATATGGATAACTATGCCCTGTCTAGAATAACATGGCATCATAAGGATGCAGTTGGACCAGACTAGGCGCTCTGTCTTTGGATTGTTCTCAGGCTCTGCTACGTTTCCCCTCCCCCTCCCCCTCCCCTCTCTGTTTGAAAGGAATAGAATTTGGCCAGAATATAAGGCCTCCAAGAACCAATAACCGCCCACCAGCCCCTCGCTGCAGCGGGTCATGCAGCGTCGTAGCAAGAGGAATGCAATGCTTTAACTATGATCTAGTGGACGGTGTTGCCGGCCTGGAGAGCCCTAGCAGAAGTGGGGACCGCTGGTAACAACAAAATCGCGAAAAAAGCGAAAAATCCAGGGAAATCCTTAGCGGGTTTGCTGTTAGGGGCACTCACCGCCAGCCTAAGCGCACTGCCGCATGGACTAAAATATTAAATCAGCGTGTTGATTGTGTTATCGCTCGGCGATCCAGGGAAAGGAAAGGAAAAAAAAAAAAAAAAAAAAAAAGAGAAGAGTCGCTCCTCCCGCGTTTTCCTCACTTTGTCCGCCCTCGCTGGCGTTTGACCTTTCGTTTTCTTTCTTTGTGAAACAATAATACCAGCGAGCAACTCGCACCATCTGTTTTCTTTTTCCTTTTCCTTTGATTGTCTTATTTTCTCTTTTTTCCCTTTTCTATTCCTTCTTTTCTCTGGAATTATATTTCCCCTCTTCGCTGCTGGGGGGCAGGACGGAGCGTGATGGATGTGAATGCTCTACGGGACCGTATACAGTCCACTCTCGACGCCAACGCCGACATTCGACGCCAGGCCGAGCTGGACCTCAAATATGTGCGCACCCCCCGCCATACTGTTGTTGGTAGTTTTTGTTGTTTGCTAATACCTCGTTGTTCAGGCCGAGAATCAGCCTGGTTTCATCAACGCTCTTTTAGATATTCTGCAGGCCGAGCAGAATAATGCCGTTCAGCTGTCTGGTATGGAGAAGAAAAGAAAAAAATAACACCACCACCCCGCTATCCCCCGACATCCCTCCCTCGCTTGCCCACATCCACACTTTGCAGCGTCTTTGTCCGTTTGAAAGGAATAGAGCGTGGTGCGACGATTCTGTGGTCACACGCATATCTATCTATCTATCTATATTTTCTTTTTCTTGCTGTTTGGCAACCAAACAGTAAAGTAAACCAAACAGCTGATGTTATTGTTGCGTTTTAGCGGTCGTCTACCTGAAAAACCGAATCAATCGTGGATGGGCTCCTGCTGAAGACAACCCTCTACACAAACCGATTGCGGAAGAAGAACGCCCGGCCCTGCGTGACCGGCTTATTCCCATTCTTGCTGCGTCGCCGGCCAATGTGCGCGCCCAGTTTCTCCCCATCGTGACCAAGATCCTCAATTACGACTTCCCGGAGAAATGGCCGGGTTACATGGACATCACTTTGCAACTGCTCGGCGCCAACGATGCCAACTCGGTCTTTGCGGGCCTCCAATGTTTGCTCGCCATCTGCAAAGTGTACCGCTTCCGGGCGAGTGAGAAACGCGGCGACTTTGACAAGATTGTCGAGCACTGTTTCCCTCAGCTGCTCAACATCGGCAGCAGGTTGGTCAACGAGGAGAGCTTGGAGGCAGCTGAAATGTTGCATGCTGTTGTCAAATCATACAAACATGCTATCTACGTGGGTTGGCCACTCGTCGGTTGGACTTCCCCGGCTGACACCGAATCTGATTGTGTAGTTCGAGCTTCCGCCGCACCTGAGAACGCATCAATCCACCGTGAACTGGTGCACCTTGTTCCTGGGAATTGTCGCCAAAGCCCCCCCGGCTTCTTCTATGCCTGAAGATCCCGATGACCGGGAGGGCAATCACTGGTGGAAGTGCAAGAAATGGGCATATGCAAATTTGAATCGTCTCTTCATCAGGTTTGTTTCTTTTCTTGACTAGTCTTTCATTGATTCCTGGATGGAAAAGCCGAAGATTCTGACCGGCTTTCTTTTCAAAGATATGGTAACCCGACCACGATCACGAAGAACACGTCAAACGATTCGATCTCATTTGCCAAGTCCTTCATTACAAACTTCACTCCGGAGATCTTGAAAGGGTACCTGCAGGAGATTGAGAAGTGGGTCAAGGGACAGTGGCTCAGCAAGCCTGTGCTTTCCTACACATTAATCTTCCTCGAAGAATGCGTCAAGCCCAAGTCGACGTGGGATCACTTGAAGCCTCACATGGACACGCTCATTGCACACTTGGTCTTCCCTCTGCTCTGCCAGACCGATGAAGATCTTGAACTTTTCACTACCGACCCGCCCGAGTACCTCCACAGGAAGCTCAACTATTACGAGGAAATATCCGCCCCGGACGTTGCCGCCACCAACTTCTTAATCTCGCTCACCAAAAGCCGGAAGAAGCAAACCTTTTCCATCTTGCAGTTTGTCAATGGCATTGTGAGCAAGTACGAGTCGGCACCGGAGGACCAGAAGCTTCCTCGAGAAAAGGAAGGCGCTTTGCGCATGATTGGGTCTTTGTCCTCCGTCATCCTGGCCAAGAAGAGCCCGATTGCCGACCAGGTCGAATACTTTTTCGTGCGCCATGTGTTTCCCGAGTTCCGCAGCCCCCATGGTTTTCTCAGGGCCCGTGCCTGCGATACCCTAGAGAAATTCGAGCAGCTGGACTTCAAGGACCCCGAAAACCTGATGATCATCTACCGCAACATCCTGCAGTCCATGGCTGATGAAGATCTGCCTGTGCGAGTGGAAGCCGCGCTTGCTTTGCAGCCTCTTATTCGCCACGAGGTGATCCGCACTTCGATGCAACAGAACATTCCTCAGATCATGCAGCAACTGCTGAAATTGGCCAACGAGGTCGACGTCGATGCACTGTCCAATGTCATGGAAGACTTTGTCGAGGTCTTCTCTGCTGAGCTGACCCCGTTCGCCGTGGCTCTGAGCGAACAGCTGCGCGATACTTATATGCGCATTGTTCACGAGCTTCTTGAGCGACAAGCAGCCAAGGGTGATGAGGAGAACTATGGAGACTTCCTCGACGACAAGAGTATCACTGCGTTGGGCGTTTTGCAGACCATTGGCACGCTGATTCTGACCTTGGAGAGCACTCCGGATGTCTTGCTCCATCTGGAGACGATTCTGATGCCGGTGATCACCATCACGTTGGAGAACAAGCTTTATGGTATGTTCATTCTGTCAACCTATATATTTGGGGGTTGTTCTAACGGCTGACACTCTTCAAGATCTGTATAATGAAGTCTTTGAGATCATCGACAGCTGCACATTCTCGGCCAAGTCGATTTCGCCTACTATGTGGCAAGCCTTTGAGTTGCTCCACAAGACCTTCAAGGCTGGTGCCGAGCTCTACTTGGAAGGTATGTTCGCGTATTGTTCTACTTGACTTGATTTGTCTGGCGGGGGGGTGGTTTTACTGATCTGATTAGATATGCTGCCCGCCTTGGACAACTTTGTTTCGTATGGTTCGGACATGCTCATTCAGAACCCTGCTTACCTAGCAGCAATCGTGAGCATGGTCGAGGACATCTTCCATGACGAAAAAGTTGGCGGAGTTGACAGAATCTGTGGCTGCAAACTTGCTGAAGCGTTGATGCTCAATCTCCGAGGCTACGTCGATCAGTACGTGCCCATCTTCATTGAGCTGGCCATGAACGTGATCAACAGCGGGGATGCCAAGACCAAGTCCTATCGTGTCTACCTCATGGAGATGGTTATCAACTCGATCTACTACAACCCTGGTCTCTCTCTGCAGGTTCTCGAGGCCAAGGGCTGGACGAACAAGTTCTTCAGCGCGTGGTTCTCCAACATTGACAACTTCCGTCGTGTTCACGATAAAAAACTGTCCATTGCAGCTATCAGCGCTCTGTTGACACTCAAGGCCAGTGACGTGCCAGCTAGTATCCACCAGGGGTGGCCCCGGCTACTCCAAGGCGTCACCCGCCTCTTCCAGACATATCCTGCAGCCGTCAAGCATCGCGAGGAAGCCACCAGAGAGTCAGACTACACCTTTGATGACGAAGACGATGACATTGACGGTGACGACGAATGGGATGGCGAGGTTGAATGGAATGACCAGGACGAGGCGGAAGGAGCTGGCGACGAGGACGTCGCTGATGAGAACGCTGCATATCTGGACTTTTTGAGTCGGGAGGTAAGTTGTTTTATTGCCTAAAACACTGTCCATTGTACTTGTATGCAACAGCTTTCTGATGACAACTCCAGGCGCAGAAATTCAGTTCCTTTGCTGATGACGACGACGAGCTGGATGAAGAGAGCCTTCTTGAGACGCCTCTAGACAAAGTTGAGCCGTATAGTCTCTTCAAGGGTACCCTGCTCAGTAAGTTTCAACAAACAGTGCACCATCCGAGCTGCGTACTAATGTGGACGATAGCATTGCAACAAGAACAGCCACAACTATACGACAATCTGACTAAGATTCTGACATCGGAAGAGCAGCAAGTGATACAGTCAGTCTTCCAGGAGGCCGAGAAGACCAACGCTGCTATAGCAGCTGGGTTGGCCAATGGAGGCAATTAAAAATACAATGTGAGAAAAAAGAAAAAAGTTTATGGTCAGATTTATGTGGATACTCTGGAATATTCTCCTCGGCGTTGTTTTTCTTTTCTTTTTCCCGTCATTCGTCATTATACTGATGCCACTATCAAACCCATTTCCCCCTTGCCTTTTCTAATTTTCTCCGAATGTCCCTTTTATAAGTTTGGTGGTATAGGGTTCCCTTTGAGCGGCATTGTGATGACTGGACATGGATTGCTGTATATCTGTCGACGAATCCATGCTCGCAAAAAGTCAGCCTTGCTATTTGAGGACTCTTAAGGATTCCGATTCCATTTATGCACCATCTACCCTCTCTACGCACAGATATCCCCTCCCCCTGAATATATTTGGTTTCTTGACGATGCACGCACGTAACGTTTTGATCTCTAGATAGCGGCCAGGCAGTAGTGATGAACGAACTTACTGTTTGATTTTGTTCTTGGCTTATAAAAACATGGGTTCGATTTTGCATGATATCTTCATTATAGAACTGTAATTAAGCACGATATCGATGTCTAATTTAAGCCATCCCGAACAAGTTGATTCCAAAAGACTTGCCGAGGTTCTATATAATCACCCTCATGTCGACTTCTCCTTGGCAGCCTTCTCCAATGGATGCTCCGGGTTACTCTGTAGGCCGGACTTGCTCTGCTCGGATCTTTCTTGCGCGTATTTGTCGGATGGAGCGGCATTGGGCGTTGCTTTGCCATAGCCTGGTGTGTCTTGTTGTTGGGCGCCTGTTTGGCGTTCTGGCTCGGGCGATTGGCGGCCGGGGTTTGGGGCAGACATGTTGTTTTCGTTGTTTTGTGTTTCTTCGTTTATGGTTCTGCTTGCGTCTCTGTTAGTAGATTGAACCTTTCGTTGCTCTTCTGGCTATGATTGTTTTTTCTTGTCTCGATGCCGGGAGATGAGGTGGTGCTTTACCTTGATTTAGGTAGGGAGGAAAGGTATGTTTGGTATGTAGATATCGTAGATGGACGTGTGAATCAGTATGAGATTATGTGGCTGCTTCAATAGGCAAACTTGAGATGTTCCCAAGAATATATCCCGCTTTAAGTATGTTCCCAGCCTGTGTTGGAGCAATATCGAAAAGGGCAGTTGAAGAGCCGTGTCATCATCATGACGTGCGAGCTGGCTCACCGCAGCAGGCCAACTCCACTTTTGTGGCGTATGCAACTCTCTAACGTTATTATGTAGCTTATTACCATATCGAGTAGTCAAACTGTTTTTTGTGGGATTTCAATTACGAATACATGAAAATACTATTTACAGTCAACACTGTAGTCGGTAGAACAATCAACAAAACAATGGGAAAGCCTCATAAAATTTGTCATGACTCATACCATCAGAAGGGCAAAAAAAAAAAGACTATAAACAAAAATAGGGTTCACCAAAATTTCCATGGCTTATGCTGCAGGCTTGATTTCGGCTGCTGAGGCAGCGCTTGGATCCGCAGCAACGCCGCTGGGAACGGCTGCAGGAGTTTCGGTGGTCGTAGTAGCACTGGCATCACCTTCGCTTGCCTTTCCGCTCTTGAGATCGGCCAGACGGCGAGCCTCGTTGTGAATGTCTCGAACCTGCTTGTCGGTCTTGACGTAAAAGTCGCGCACCTTTTGGCCAGTTGGGGTGCCAAGGGCCTTTTCGAAATATGAGGTCAGCCCGCGCCAGCCAGTGGTAGCCTGGTTGGTAATGTTGTATTTCTCGTCGAGTCCCTTGGCCCGGTCGGTAGCCTTGAATTTGCTGTCAAAGTTGTTCAGCGCGGATGTGAACTTGTTGGAGAATCCGTGCTTCTGGTCAAGAGTAATGGCCTGCTGGATGGCTTGGTCGCTTATCGTGTAGCCATGAGCCAGATACTCGGCAATAATGCGCGACCGAGGCTTATCCTCTTGCTCGATGTCGTGATGGTGCTCATCCTTGGCCTCATGGGCGCTGGCTGCATTGGCTCCAGCAATGTCATCGATGCTGTGGGCTGCTTCGACACGGACCGCAGCAGGACCAAGCTGGGTGTTGTCGAGGAGGAGTGCAGTCTTTGCAGCACTGTCGTACGCCCGTTAGTACGTATGTTTCTGTCAAGTGTGCTGTAAAAAATTCTTTTCTACTTACGTCTCCTTCTCAAAGGTTACAGTGGCCGACTGAGGGGCATTTTCCTCTCCGGACTCGGGCGTAATAGTCAGGTTGGAGATTTTCCCGCTAAACAAGGTCAATTTCAATGAATCAATGATATGTCAGTCATGAGGCCCGATCATACCAGAAACTGAAAAAGTCACGGACTTCCTTCTCAGTCGTAGAGGGTGCAATGCCTTTGACGTGAACGACGTTGTTGCCAGACATGTTGCTTGTTTGTGTCCGGTTCGTGGCAGGTGCTGTACTTGGAGAATGCGATCAGAGAAGATAATCAATTGTAACAGAAACGATAGTTTTCTTTAAAAATGATTTCAGGAGAGCTTATAAGTAGAAGAAAAGTCGTGCATGTGTCAATTGCGAGAAGATCACCTCATATCCTGGGCGGGGAAGGCAGCTGCACCAAATGACGTAAGAGGGGCATGCGTCTCGTGCTGACACTCGAAACGTAACTGCCTGAGCTCCAGCCACACTCTGCGAGGCGCAGTCCGTTCTCTTGCATGTGAAATCGCGAGCAACTAACAAAATTGACATTACCTCGACTCGATGCATGCCTCGCACGATCCATTATTAGCTACTGTTAGTTTCGCATCAGAGTCAGTTGATGCAGTGAGAACTCTTCTGCCTAGATAAGATGATCAAGTATACTCGTGTATATGCCTGTGCGACCATAGCGACCTGCCCAGCAATCTCCCGTAACCACATATGAGACTAATCGACAATTGGTGACAAAAACAGAAAACCAAACAGAAATTTTGAGAAAAAAAAACAAAAAAAAAAAAAAAAAAAAAAAAAAAAAAAAAAAAANACATATCCAATTCTTTAACGCCAAGCTAGATTTCCAACAACCCTTCTGCATGCCAAACAAAACCCCCTGCAAGTTAGTTATAAACAGCAACCAAATGGATCACGAGTCTTTTATAGTGGCATCGCGCATACCAGCAACCAGGCTGGTAGTATGTGCGGAAGGCTCGTCGTTGGGCTGTGGCTGTGTAGTTGGATCGCGGTATGCTTTAAGGTTTTGTTCTAGTTCGCGGATTCGCCGACGCAGCATTTCGTTTTCTCGCTTGACAGCTTCTAACTCTATTCGTTGCTGGGCAGTCTCTTCATAGCGGCTCCCTACAGCAGAAGCATTCGAGCCTGACCGATGCACATCAGGGATATGCGTGTTGCTGTGAGAATGGGAGTGTGAAACTGGGCTACGGTGGTTGCTTTGCGTTTGGCCGTGGTCACCGTAAGGCGACAACGGCTGTCGTGGAGAAGTCACAGAAGGCTCGCGGCTGCGTACCACCCGTGTATACTCTCCAGACGGGCGTGATGCGGGGAAGGCACTTTCCCGAGAAGGAGCAATACTAGACACGCTGGCTGCCAGGGCTGCAGATCCCGGTGGGATGTGACTGCTGAGACTAGAAGATGATCTGTGACGAGATGCCGTAGGATGTGATGGGCCATCGGTAGAATCATTGAAGCCGGTCGACGTGGTCGATGCAGTAGATGCAACGGACGCCGTCTGCTGCCTGAGCATTGTGAGTTCACGGGTCAGTCGGTTGACCTAACCCAAGCGGTTAGCAAACGGCCCAGTATCACCGCACCAGTAAATGGATAGTCCCCTTACTACCGCCTCTTGTTCTTTTTCCAAAACCAAATGTAAATCGGCAGCAGTCATTGGTCGAGGGTGACGGAGGGGTCCTAAGATTGTTGTCACAGTACGTTGGCATCAATCCAAATTCGCTTCTTGCGGCTCGCTCACCTGGGCCAATGCCAGTGTCAATAATCTCAGAAATCCCGCCGTTGTTTGACAATGCAACACCTGCCGTAGCCCCCGGAACTGGTGGAGGGCCCATTACCTGAGAGACTCGTCGCGAGACTGCTGGAGAGTGAGAGACAGAAGGAGAATCGTTCGGCTGAGAAGGGGGGTCGGCTTGCGGGGAAGGGGTAATGGCATTGGTATCAGGAGCCATGGCTAGGAGATCCGAGAAACAAAATCTCGAAGATGATATCCGACGGAATCAAGAACTGGTGAAAGGGAAGCGAAAGGGGATTGATATAGATCACTAGGGATCGTAGTGCGACCTGGATTGCGCAGATTTCAGGATCGCTGCAGCTCGATAGGGCGGGACTAAGAAGCAATTGTACAATTGTACGGCAAATGCCAGCACCGCAACATAGAGAAGACGCGCTAGAGGATATATATGGTGGCAGTCAGGTCTGCCTATCACAGTTGATGTCAAAGACACCCAGCGGGACGATTATGACGAGGATACAGTCGAAACAGTCTGGGATGAACACAGACGAACATGGCGAGGAAAGCAACTGCCTATTGTTGACTTTGCCGATCAAGGTTTAGCGCGCTGCTCATTGGGTAGTCCAGTGGGGCAACCGAAGCCCAAGTACCCGCTATCTAGGAGCACAGAAGCTTTGATTGGCTGGTATTGGTGGGCCCAAATGCCAACCAATGATGTCGCCTCGTGGTCGTGTTGTTGATCAAAAGCCCCCGCCGCGTGTCTTTCTCTCGGTCACTCTGCCAGAATGCAATTGCTCGTCGTCCTTTAACTTGCAAATTACTTCTTCGAGCTGCGTGCTGCCTAGACACGATCTCGACCGTTATGCTGCAATCAGTAGCTGCCAGCTTTTCAACATTTGTTTTCGTTTGCTGGTGCACGGATGCTAGCTAAGCACTATAAGATGCGGGGGGGTGATCGTCGAGGCGTCAACGTTGCATGCCGACGATGGTGTATTCTTAGGCCCTTATCTCGTAAGCAGCCAGTTTCGTTTTCCGGCGCGCGCGCGAGATTTATCTAGAACCTTTTCTCCTTCGAGCATTAACTTTGTGGCCCTCCTTGTTGTGCCTGGTATTCGTTCAATAAGCCCGTGGGGGATCAAGTGCTCATGAAGTCTCTTTCCATATTGTTGGCGTTTGCCAGCGCGACGCTCGCCGCGAGCAGCCGTGGCTTGGGTCTCAGGGTAGGCTTCAGATGTACTGTATAGGTTGAAAGAGACTGATCATCTTGCTTCCAGAACTATCTCCGCACACACGCGGACCGGCCGTCGGCTCTAGACGTCGATCCATCGACACTGTATCCCGCTTATAATCTGTCGGTCCCAATTGATCACTTCCACAATGAGTCAATCTATGAACCGCATAGCAACGGCAGCTTTCCTCTCCGGTACTGGTTTGATGCTAGCTACTACAAGAAAGGCGGACCGGTCTTCATTCTTGCATCCGGGGAGGCATCTGGAGAAGGTGGGTAGCGGGCATCTGTTCTTGCGGTTTCGTGTCATCTGACCAGCATGCTTTGCTAGAGAGACTCCCATTCCTCCAGAAGGGCCTCATCAAGCAACTAGCACAGGATACGAACGGGATTGCGGTTGTTCTTGAGCACCGTTATTATGGCGCAAGCATACCGACCCCGGATTTCTCCACGGAAAGCTTGCGCTTTTTGACAACGGAACAAGCACTTGCTGATGTTGCTTACTTTGCCAAACACATCAAGTTTCCCGGCCTCGAAGGGCAGAGTGTAACCGCACGTGATGCTCCGTATATCGTATATGGCGGCTCCTACGCCGGCGCTTTTGTAGCCTTTCTCCGTGTCGTGTACCCGGACCTGTTCTTCGGTGCCATCTCGTCTTCCGGAGTTACCGAAGCTATCGTTGATTACTGGCAATATTTTGAGCCAATTCGAAACTTTGCTCCTCACGACTGTGTCGAGACGAACTTGAAGTTCACTCAGCTCATTGATAACTTGCTGCCCCAACCGAGCGAGTTCAAGAAGTTCAAAACGCTCTTCGGTCTCCAGGATCTCACCCACGCAGATGACTTTGCAAGTCTACTTAGTTCGCCACTAGGAGCGTGGCAGGGTAGGAACTGGGATCCGGCTATTGATGATCCAACCTTTTTTGCTTTTTGTGGAAATATCACTTCGGATTCTCTGCTTTACAACGGTACCGCTAGCCGGGCTAGCGAAGCCAAGAAGCTTGTCGCTGCTGCGGGTTACAGGAATGAAGCGAGGCTGCTAACAACACGGCTGCTCAACTTTGTCGGGTGGCTCAACCAGACTGCTATCTGGCCATGTCTTGGTGAAGGAGAGAGCGCTGATTCCTGCTTCTCTACTCACAACGAGACATTTTATCAGCAGGATGATATTAGACAGGACTGGAGATTGTGGGAATACCAGGTTTGCACCGAGTAAGTGTGTCTTGAAAAGTTAAGAGGTAAATGGAGCATAGTAGTTGACCCGGACTTGTCCAGATGGGGCTTTTATCAGACAGGCAGTGGCACGCCCAAGGACAAACTCCCAATGATCTCACGGTCGATTGATGTCGACTATTTCAGCCTTACCTGCAAATACGCTTTCAACATCACGACGCCTCCGGACATTCAGCGCGTCAACAAATACGGCGGTTTCGGCATCAACTACCCCCGTCTGGCTATCATCGGTGGCCAGGCAGATCCATGGAGGGAGTCAACCCCCCTCGCGGATGGGGCTGCCCCACGCAAGAATACAATTGACCGACCATTCGTCGAAATAAAGGGTGCTGTTCACCATTGTGAGTCGAGACCTGGACATGTTTTAAGTAGAGTATCTAATTCTGGTAGGGGACGAGAACGGCCTTTTCCGAAATGAAACCACGCCAGCGTTGCCGCCATTCCCGGTGGCGAGCACTCAAAAGTATGAGCATGCCTTTGTGAAGGAGTGGTTAAAGGGTACGTACTATGCGCGCAATCTCGTGAGGACGCAGTGACTTACCTGGCTACAGAGTGGAAAAGGCAGTCTAGCTCCGCGCAGCAGACAACCTTTATATGAGGGAACAGCCACGACATAGAAGAGATTTCTCTGAATATATTATACATAAACTTTGCCATCATTTCTCTGCATGACCACGTTTGCCAATCAACCTTGCTTTTTCGTCTTCCTGTACAAATCCTCGTTACCCTGCTTCCACAAAAGTCCTCAAGTTGTGCATCCACACCTGACGCAAATGTCGGAGTTTCTGGTCCATTGTCCAACGTACAGCGTATGCAAGTAACCCAGTCTGCAGCTCCCAGTCCTCGATCGTGACCTGTCCTTCTTCATCTTCATAGACTCGGAACACTCTTTCCGCGTAGACGAGCCATTTTGGCCATGACCCCTCAGCCAGCGGATCCACCGCCCAGGCAAGCCGGCCCTTGTTGTTGCTGTTGCTGTTGCTGTTGTTGTTGTTGTTGTTGTTGTTACTGTTCTCCCCGTTTGGTGGGTCAAACACAGTAATAACAGCTTTCAGCGTCGTCAAGGACGACTCGTCTGGAGTTGCGGTGCCATCAGTCTCGGTGTCTGCATTCGTATTAAACAAGAGTGACAGTCTGGTCCCGAGCTGGAGAATGGGCGACAAGGGCCTTCTGTTGTCGGTGAATTCAGGCTGGTCGGGTTGCGAGTGTATAATCACTTTGGGTATCAGTCTGTTCCATGCCGGCCATGTGGAAGTGTCGGTGAGAGCGTTCCAGACGCTTGTGGCGCTGGTTCTGGGGTTGTGTAGTACGGCCGAGTTGTAGGTTGTGACCACGGCTTGGTCTAAAGGGATACTCGGCGTGGATTGTGCCATGTTCATGATCTCTTATTTTTTTTTCTTTTTTTCTTTTTTTTTTTTTTTTTAATTATTTGAAGTGTAATTTTCCCATCTTATAGCAAATACTTTCCGGTCACCAGCATTCAATAGTTGACAGCCTGTTGGCACGTCGTATCGACCGGCACAGTCATTCCGGCAGCCCATCCTCAGCCACCCCGAAGTGTTCCGGCTCCAGCGCTTTATAGAACACACCGCAATTCATTATGGCCTAGGTAAGTAAGCATCACTGTTGGCATGTGCTGCTAGTTTAAGGTGTTGGTCGGGTACGTGCGTATGCCATTGAGAGGGTGCAGCGTATAGGTGTGTGGTTCTGCTGCTTATAGTTTAGGATTCAAATGCTAAAGTTACATAAGAGTATCAGCCACGCTTATTGGAATTAGATCAGAGGTACTCAATGATGACTGCCGACGATGTTCTGACCGGAAGAACCCTGTCTTGAGTCTGGAATAGTGATGCCTGGAAGCTTCAAAGGTAGGTATCGGTTCATTACGGCTAGCAGATGGTTGGTTGGTCACGAGGAAAAACAGATCCTACAGTTGTTCTACGAGGGACTGGCTATTTCCCCTTGCTCGTGGTGAATTTTCTGATTGTTCGAGTACCCACCTGCTACGCCCTTATCCAATGCTTTCTTATTTCTTTTCTTTAGAAAGAGTGGGTGTATATGATATTCTGCACCAGTGTAAACAGTGGAGGGGTCATGCAGTCTACTTATGCGGCGGTAGATCAGACGTCATATCCGTTGAAAGAAAATTTCAGACAGAAAAGACAGTACACACATAGAGAATAGACTTCTAATTTTTGTTATAGTTATTGTTTTGAAAGCGGTTCACTACCCAGAGAGGAAACTCCGCCCACAACGATTGAAACGGGCGTTAGCATAAAGGTTTCCACTCATCATAGGCTATTTAGGGAGAGAGACACATCAGATGAACCCAACACGAGCCGAACCCATATCCTGTATGCGCATTGTCGTCGCTTATAAACCTACAGTTACCACGCAACTTTAAAGCTTGTTACAAACCACTATTCCAGCTCGGCTACTTTTTTTGTCGGCTTAGCGACTACAATGAAACAAGCATCTGACTTTCGAATTGATAAATCTTCACAATATAGAATCTAACTAAATGCACCGACAAAGGAAAAAAATCTCACTTACGAAAAGAGAGAACCAAAAAAAAGCCTATGTATACCGAACATGCAAACGCTCCGCCCAAAACCTAGTCAAATGCAAGTTTATCCGTACACTGAGAGGGCCCAGTTAAGGAACGAAAATGACGAAAGACAAAATGCAGACAAACGAGGAAGAAAGACAGGCCGGACGAAGGCCAAAGACTGTACATGGATGATGAGAAAAGGAAAAGTAGTTTCCTGAAATGAGGAGATGTAATGAGTTTGTAGTCCGCTAGACTGAAAGCGGCATAAGAGGGAGGGGAACGAGAACAAGAAAAGTTTAGGAGGCAGAGATTGAAAGGAAAGAAAAAGTAAAAGGAAACGGGCATGCGATGATTCACGTAAAATGACAAATTGCATGCCATTGATGATCAAGGTCTGTTTAGATACATGTCCACACCGGGTTCATCATCTCGGTCAGAGGTAGAAAGATCAAAGGGCAGCCTCGCGAGAGACTTCGACTAAATGCGTATTCAACTCCTTGGGCACCATTTCCGTTTCGGGGTCCTGCGTAGAGGTTTCGTCCAATGCAGACACGCCATTGACTTCCTCCTCGCTGCTGGGCTGAGGGGCCCCTGCTTCAGTCGGTTCTGCTACCAAAGGGTCTATCGCAGAAGACTGCTGGGCGGTGTCTTCGACGTGCTCCGGACCATCTCCTTTTTCCTCGTCGCCGATCACGGACGCTAGACGCCGGAAGTTGAACATGGATTCTGTTGCAGCGTTGGCATCACTCGGCTGTGCCTCCGAAGAAGGCTGGTCGAGATAGGAAGAGGACGTCGACGAAGCGTTCGACATGTGTCGTAGATGCGACGGTCGGGACGGTTCAGCAGAAGTGGATGGGTCGACATCGCGACAGGTTGACGGTGCAGTACCAGCGGCATCTTCAGCGGTTGGGTCTACAGCAGCGGCCGGTGCGGTACGGTCAACGCCCTTGCCCTTGCCCGCGCTCGACGGTTCCTCGGTGTGGACGGATGAAGAGCTGCTCTCGCCGCGACTAGGCGCAGAGCCACCGAAAATGGCTGAATTGGTCTGGCTGTTACTGCTGTAAATGCCATTTTTGCGCATGGCTTTCTCCGCTTTCTTGGCCTCCTTTTCCCTCCGTTTCGCTTCCTTGCGTAGTTCTTTCTCCTCTTTCCGCCGTCGTTCTTCTTCGCTGGCCAAACTCATCCGAATGGCTTCCATCATCATCATCTCTTCCAGGTCATCGATCCGGCTTCGGCGACCGCTTCGAGTGGAGCCCGGTGCACCGGTCTCGTTTGCCTGTAGTTCTGCGTTTCTTCGTTCGGATAAGAAGGCGAGTGCATGAAGCGCTTGGGATCCGCCGGTAGGGCGACTCGCAGGGGTCTGGGTTCCGGAACCGCTCGCACCGGTTCTTCGCAACCCCCGCCGGCCACTGCTTCGGGACTCGTTGCCGTTTGAGTTCATCAGATAAGCGGCAGTATGTAAAGCAGTGGCGGCGGCGGCGCGACGTGCCGCATGTGCTCTCGCGCTGGCTAACTTCTGGGCCCAGTCCGGACGGATCTTATCAGTTGTGATCACGCTTGGGTCATTGGCTGATAGCGAGGTCGCTCTGCGGCGCCCTGATGATCCAGTGGCGCCGCCGGCAGCCGCTGCCGTATGAAGCGACGAGTTGGAGGAGCCCGGAGACACCGGGGAGGTGGAATGCAAACCGTTCGGGCTGGCATAGGCTAAACCTCGTCGGAACGGCGGGGGTGCATAGGTCACGCCAAACTCGGGCTGGACACAGAAGGGGCATGCAGAGGGCTCGGACACGAGCTGGGATTCTTCTTCCGCCTGCTCGGCACCACCGCCATCCTCGGTCGTGGATGGATTTGGGTTTTGCTCATTGTGCTCCTGAGGATGCGGATCCGGCCGTTTGATTTGGACAAAGCATTCGGAGCATATGGGCTGATCGCAGCATCGAGTCCGGTTCAGGTAGGGAGGGTAGTACAGGAAGCAGATGGGACATTCACTGGCGTCTTTGTAGAGGTAGGCTTCGATGGGCTGACCGTTCACGAACGGGTCGTTTGTCAGCATATATTCGCGGGGCGTCATCTCGACGGCGGAGTTGTTCTTGGAGCTAGTGAGGGCGGCCAACGTCTTGGCTCGACCCCGGAACAGAGGCGACGTCGAGGTCCCCGAGGCAATCGGGGACGACGGCGATGGCAGGGAACTGCCGGGCGTTGCGGCTGAAGCGGTGTCCGGGTTGGAGGATGGCGATTGGGCAAGGTTCGGCACTGTCAGAAACCGGGCGCTCTTGTCGGGCGTCTGTGTACCGCTATTGGCGCCCTGCGAAGGAGGTGTGTACTCTAGCTCCGGGGGGATCTGGTCGGCAGGAGGGATGGGTAAGCCGCGAGCGGCGGCCATCAGCTGGTGTTCGGCCCAGGACTCGGAAAAATCGTTGAGGCCGCGCCAGAAGGGGGCCAGTCGTCGTTCGATCTGCCAGTCCGAAGGTCAGCATCTGCCACACATCAACCGCCAAATCGGCACATGGTTGCTCACCATGAGCTGGCGCACGATGGCCTTGTTAAAGTCCTCCACGCCGACGTAGACGCCTTGCGTCACCAGATACCCGCCGTCGACATGTTCTTCTCGCATGCTGCGCTCTCGCTCTTTCAGTCGGGCTATGCGTTCCCTCTCCAGACGGCGGGCCTCCCGGTCCTGTCTCGTTTCGCGGCGGTGCTCGTGGGCAGTGGTGTCTCGCTCGGTCGACCCGCCGATTCCGAGAAACGACAGATCGGGCCGGCTGGATCGATGCGAACGGGAGCCTTGGCCGCCATTATAAGGCGACGACGACGAGTGGCTCTGATCAGACAAGGATCGATGCCGTATCGACGGCGGCAGCGGAGAGCGGGCCTCCTTGGTCTGAGAGTTTCCCATGATGACTGAGATGCGGGCACAAGTGGTGGTGGTAGGGCAGTTCTCGCAGGGCTGGGAGGCCAGGCGGCGATGTTTCCGCTCGGAATGGCAAAGGACGCGAGTGCTGTTTCTAATGGTGCTGCAGGCACGATGATCATCTGCTCGTCTGCTCACAGACCCTTTGCAGGCGACGAGACAGGCGTCAAATGGAGTGGAGGGCGAGTGCAGTGGTGTTGGTTGGTGACAGTTGGAGGTTGAGGTCGTGGAGGCAGGCTGCGATAAGCACCAGTTTGGCGGGTGGCCATGTGAGCGCCNGGGGGGGGGGGGGGGGGGACACTGGGAAGCGCCCGGGGCGGCAGGGTGACTAAGGCTGGTCGCTCTCCACCCCGAAGCTAGCTCACTGGCTAACCGGCTAACTTTATCCTGGCAAAAGAATATTAAAAGGAGCGCTTTTGGGCTTGCGGGAATGCTCTCTGGCTGGCCGGCTGCGGCTGGCGGAATGCCCGGATGCGTCGGACACCGCTGGTGGTTAGAGACCACGACACGACAACAACAAAAAAAAAAAAAACAACAACAACAATAAAACAAGGGTCCTTGTCAAGAACGGTCGCAGTAAAACAGCGAAAGGCCGCCTCTGCTGTGCTGTTCTTCCTGTTGCGGAGGAGAGACAGACCCTTGGCTAGTGTCTCAGCACCTCGGCCGATCCAGCGATGGCGTTCCGGCGCCCCCTCCGTGTGCAATCAAACAGTCGAAATGATGTGCTGATGTGCGAGAAGCAGTGAAGATTCAACGACGAAACGCGGATTGCCTCTTCTCTGCAGGAATGAGAATGGAATTACCGGCCACGCGCACCGGGTGAACTCTGGACCGACTTATATATCTCCCGCTGTCACGATTCCTTGAGTTGTTATCGCATGATTGCGCTCGGCTCGATCACGACGGCGCTGGTGGGGACAGCAGCTGTTGACGTCAGTCGCGATGATGCCCGGTAGAGTCAATCACCAACAACGCAACGCAGAGTATTGTAGTGCAGGCAGTCTGACAAGCGGGGGGCCGCCCAGTTCGGCGCAGGCTCGATCCTTCTCCTGTTGATCTGTGTCTTTACTGTTAATCGTCCGGATTTCTCTTTTTTCTTTATTATATGATCGGTTGCATCAGTCCTTCCCATGCGGAAGGAGCATTGCAAACAAACGTGAACGTGACTGGTCAAAGGACCGAAAAGCGCCCGCTCACTAGTCTTGCCTTTTACGGACTAGCCCGCCGTCTTGTGATCGGAGCGCTTCCATTCGCTGCATCCAGATGCCTGTTTGAAGAACCGCCAAAAGTCTCTTGTATCGGCTGCAACCGAGCCGAAATCTGGGTCGAGGGAGATTGGCAGTGCATGTGATCGACTGTTTTTGGGCGCGGAATCGCCAGTTGTTTCATGGATCAGTCGTGTGTCGTAGCGGATTTTGGATGATGGACCGGCACTGGAAGATTAGAATATGTGCCGGGATTGTGTCGGTCTTTCGATCCGAGTTACGACTCCATATTAAAAATATATATATATATATATATATATATATATATGTATTTTCAAACGCATCCACCGACGTGAAATACTTCCTCACATCTATAAAAATTTCACTATTGTTGGTTTGTGTTGGGTAGATTTCGAGATTGGACCATGTCTGTTCGAGGATCCAAGACAGGACAGCTGTGGCTGGTGACGTGGACCCCCGGAGCCATGCGGCGCGCGAACCACAGTCGTGGCTTGGCCGAAAATCCTCCGCTGTCAAACATTAAAAAAAAGTTTCTGGCAAGCATCGCACTGCCCGTTGGACAGGCTCCCGAGCAACCCTTGAGGACATTGCACCGTTCATCTACCTCGGAGCTTACATCTCTAGAAAATTATCTGTCCTCGACTGTACATTTTTTTTAATTATTGTTTCTCGTTGTCAACATCCTTGCCGATACTCACCGAACACTGCTGTTGTCTTCCGAGCATGATACGATGACTACTGCTCTCACACGGTTGCATATCACGCCCCTCGACCCCGGCTTACTCGATTCAGTCCTCGGCCCGAATACTCGTCCTCTTGCAACCGGTATCTCGTTCCACACGATCCCCACGTTCCCCGAGAATAACTACGGATACATCAGCCTGCCGGTCATGGAGGCCGACAAGCTGAAGAAGAAGCTCAATGGCTCCATTCTGAAGGGAAGGAAGTTCAAAGTAGAAGCCGCACGGCCGGACCCAAAAGAAGCCAGAAAATCCCTTGCCTCGTCAGACACCGAGAAGAAGGAAAAGAAGGAAAAGAAGAGATCTACAAAGCGCAAAGCGGTGGAACACGAGGATGGAGTGCTCGAGGGACATGAACTGCCTGCCGATCGGCATGTTAAACGGGGCTGGACCGAGCCAGCCAGTTTTAAGAAACACAAAAAACAGAAAAAAGGCGACAAAGAACCAAAGTCTGGGAAAGTACAGCCCAAGTCGAAATACACAGACAAGACCGAGTGTTTGTTCAAAACAAAGACGCCACCCAACAGAACGGTCACGGACAAGAAGGATAAGAAACGGAAAGCCAGCAAGGCCGCAAATGAGGTCCTTGTTCATGAATTCGCCCAGACTGTCACTCATCCGTCTTTTCTGAAATCTACGACGCAGGAACAGGCGGTCACCGCCGCCTTTGTGGAAGGAAAAGGCTGGTTGGATGGAGATGGCGAGCTCAAGGAGCCTGCCAGCGGGCAGGTCAGGAAAGCGAGCTTCAAGCCCGGGAAAAAGGACGGAGCAAAAGAGCATGTCCCGAAAACGTCGAAACAGGAGTCCAAGTCCAAGAAAGAAAAACGACCAACGCCCGCTTCCTCCTCAAGCGAGTCCGAAGAAGAGTCCGATTGGACGTCCTCAAGTGGCTCTAGCGACGATGCTTCTTCAGCTTCTGAAAGCGATACTAGCGACGACGATCGAGCCTCTGAGGATGAGGAACCGACATCCAGCCGAGAAAGTTCGGCGATAAAGGCAGTTTCTCAGTCGCCAAACAAAGCGCCATTTAACGATGGACCCAGTTCAGACAACAATGGCACATCAGGGGACGATGGACCCTCCGACAAGGCCGGTGTCTCTGAAGATCACGATTCTACTAGTGATGAGGACACTGGCGGCGAAAGTGGTTCTGGAGACTCATCGTCTTCACCATCCCAAGATGGTACAGAGCAGAAAAAAGCGGACTCTGTGCACCCGCTAGAAGCCCTGTTTAAACGCCCACAAGCGACCGAGCAGAAGGCCGATGAGTCCAATGCTGGGTTCAGCTTTTTAGCCGGCAATGACGACGATATCGAAGAAGAGGACGAAGCCGAAGATCATCATCCTCTACCCACGGAGCCTCTGACTCCGTACACCAGGCGGGACCTTATGGTTCGAGGGGTACGAAGTGCTGCACCGACACCGGATACTGCAATACGCAACCACACCAGGCTACCCATTGACCAAGACGAAGATATGGACGACATCGATGACTACTCTTATCCTCCCAACACAGACTCAAGCCCCTCCAAACCACGAGATCAGTCGGCGAGCCAACAACCACAAGAAACCGATTTTGCAAACTGGTTCTGGGAGAACCGGGGAGACAACAACCGGGCATGGAAGAAGAGACGCCGCGAGGCTGCCAAGGAGAAGAGGCAGCGCGAGAACAGGCGCCGGGGACTGAAAGGTAGAGGATAGATGAGTATGCGCCCCTACTTTAGAAATAATAATGCATAGACCTACGGTAGTTCAAGTCTAAATATATATCCTAATTGTCCGTCTTGCTCCTTTTTCAGTCTATTCATATTTTGTTTTTCAGTTATACATACATGTATGTACTCCCTTGAGAGTCTAGAATGGATTGGATCATCGGCTGGTAACAACAAGAGGCGAAATGGGAGAGATATCTGCATGAGCCGGACTTGTATCACCGAAGATATCGCACAAGACTACTCTGCCCACTCTCTAAATTGTAATCTAAACGGACCCGTTGGTTGCCTGTTTCTTGTTTGTATGCCCCAAGAAGTTTTGGTAGTTGGTATCCATATACGCAAGAATCAACGCATCACATTGACTGATACACCTTGAAGTCCCAGAGAGGCGCGACACACTTGGTCCAGGAGGTTATTGAGACCAGAAGCCCAACACCGACGCAAATCGACACTTCGCCGCCTGGAAGGAGATGAAGACAGTTCTATCATCATCACTCCAGCAGACCATGCTGCTCGGATAAATGCCTCATGGATTGAAGGCAATCGGCACGTCGTCGAAGCGCAAGGCAGCCGATGTCAGGGACTCCCACGTGGACAAGCTTGGTGTTGAAAGGATATGATTGGGTTGGCTGTCTGCTAGGAAACCGAGGTGAATGTGCCTTCGGCATAACAGTAGCAGCGTCCTCCGGCGTGGCGCGGCGAGGCAAGAAGGAGTGATGCTGACATGCCGCAAGATTGCTTCTGTGGGTCCTATTTACTGGGAGTTGCTTGATTGAGTACTGCTGGGGACGTCGGTCATCTATAACAGACAGATGCCACACTTTTACAGGACTGGGAAAGCCGCACGAGAAGCGAGGAGACTTCGTTCGATTAGGACTCGTCGGTTGCGAGAGTATCACGATGAGCTTGAGAAAGATACGAAAACCACTTACGAAACACCCTCCTTGCCAGTTCTTCATAGCAAGCCCCGGCAGCAAAGTCTGCAGTACCCCAACCGTGCTGTGCATTCTTTGTCTAATGACTTTTTAAGGCTACAGCCTCTCCCTCAATGCAACTCCCGCTTGTGGGAAGGGGTTACCACAGGATTCGCGCTTGGTTTGAGTATCACCCTCGTCCTTCACTAGTATCAACGTTGAGAAAGAATCTCGAGCATGCTCGCTTAATTCAATGTTTGTACTACAGTCATATGGAAGATATCAAATCCTACTGAACGACTGATAAAGTAGTTAGAGTGTTTTGCATATATGCTCGAAAGGGTTGACATGAATCAAATGTTTGCAAGCAATGCCGAACTCAGCATCTTTACATGTGGACAGGAGACGACGATAAACTGGCATATTGTCGGATCCTGTGCTGATTGGACACCTCACTTGATTGGCTCTTAGCTCAGAGTTAGCGCAGGCGATGCATTGGTCCTTTGACAAGCTTGCTTATGGTGCAAAGTTGATATCGCCGTAGCTGGCACAGTATCGAACTAGTACTGTAGAGCTTGCACACCCTGCGCACCCTTGAAAACACCTTTATCTTATAGTGTCATAGTAGATAACCTCCTAGACAACATAAAATAATACCGCTCATCAACCCGGGCCCAGAGCTTGGTATCTATATCCTCGCTCTCTCATTGGTCGGTTATATCACGTGATCTGTTCATATATTGGTGTGGATCCGATCCGATCGGTCCGTTTCATCGTCATCACAGCTCGCGGTAAATGGACTGCTTAGCCTTTGCGCGTCGAGAAGCCTTGCCATGATGCAGTGGGCAGGATTCATCTGGCTTGCCTTTCTATTGGGTATCGTCTCAAATGTGGCACCTGTTTTGGCTGCAAGTAAGTACTGCACCTGCAGAGTCGATGAAGCTGCTTCATCACCACACCACGACAACGACCCAGTTAGCTAACCAGTACCTGTCTTTGTCAAAACACCAGAGCCAACGTCCTTCTGCAAATGTACTTGTTTTTCAAACAGCACGATTATCGAACTTAGCCCCGTGGACACTTCGCACAATTTCGCCCGCGATCTTACGCGGTCCATTTTTGAACGGGCCAGTTCAACGGCCGCTTCGACTGGAGACAGCACCCACGGGCGAGCGCTGACATGCAACGACTGTACCCGGCGGTTCTGTTACGATTATCACCTGCCGATATGCCAGAAAGCCGAGGAGGAAGATATCATAACTACGTGTTTTAGTACGTTCCCTGCTTGTTTCCCCAGTTTTCGATACGCATCCTGACTTATCTTGTCGATAGAACGTGATTCAAGAAAAGACGAAAGCGTCGTGTTTATCTTCATTTTTGCCACGGCTGGCCTCCTTACTTGGGCAGCCATCAAGCCATGGGCTGGGCGGTGGATAGAGGTCAGGACACCGTTCCCCAACAGGTCAACAACGACCAGTAGCATAGGCTGACAGGATGGCACACACAGGCAGCTCGAGAACGCAGGCGGTACATTCCCATGTCAAATACCGATGCCACTTAATGATCAGTTACAATACCCAATACCAAACCTTCTTTCCGCGGTGTTCCTTTATATCATTATTCTATCTACTGTTTGCTTCCTGCTTAGCGCAAAAAGCGTAAGGTTGCCACCAATAGTCTTGCTAGTGGCACGCTGTGTAGGCATATGTGAGACAATGAAATAGTCTCGGCTCGCTTTTGAACTGAACTGCACTAGATCTTATACCGACACTCCAACAAGCTGTTGCGGAGCATGCTGGACTTGGTCCGAGTGGAACAGCCAGGGTTCTAATTGTTGCCCACGTGACGTTGCAACCACATCCACGGGCCACACGAGACCAAGAACAGGCAGATCATGAAAAATGTGGTCGACGCGCAGATATGCGGCGATCAGTTCGACTTACCATCGATTCGCTGAACGAACAAACACCCTGGCTACTTTCATCAGCCGTGTCCAACATCCAGCTCGTCTTTCTAGGCTCGAAAACAACAAAGTCCGCCTGATGGGGTGGGGTTGGTTTATGTTTTGCACGCTCGCAATGCGCACCAATCACAATTATCTGGTGGGCCCGCAGTGCATGTGCGGCGCCAAGACGGGATCTAGTGTGACCCACTTTGCTATCAGACTTTTCTGTGTTCTGTCGTCGGCCCCGATTGGAGCGTGTGTGTCAATGCTCTCCTGATACCCAAGGAAGAAGGGGAGGAAATATGAAGGAAAGGGATAGGCAAAGATAAGGAAGCAATTGCAACTCATAGGTTCAGGCATACTTTTCAAAATCCGTGTGTTTTTGCCCTATACAGAGACGCACGACCGGGACCGCGAGCCGGGCACCCAACCGGGACAGAGACCCGGATGTCGGTCTCGACGGGCCCGTCTTCCGTCTTCCCCTCCCCATTGCCACATGTAGCCTGGCCTGGTTCCATTCCGGTCAAAAACCTTTTTTCATCGCTCCTTCCCCTCTTCTTTTCCCTTCTGACTCTTTCTTCCCCTCGTCCATCCCCCAGACGCGACTCCAGCACCCAACGGCTTGACCTTTTTACACCTTGCACTCGCTTCTGCTCTCGTATGTCCGGTTCGAAAAGCGCAAAGCGACGCTTGTGACTATCATTCTCCCAGGCCACGTAAAGATAAGGAAGGACCACCGCGTCGTCTGGCACGCGGGCCTTGGCAGGTAAACAACATATAAGGAAGGCAGACCACGCAGCAGACAGGTTGCTTTCTTCATCTTTCGAAAAAAGCCATTTGACTTCTGCGTGGCCTTGCGGGGAACGGAAGTGGTAAGAACTTTTCAAGTTTCAAAAGAACTATGGTATCAACGCCTCAGACAAGATCATCCTCGACCGACGATGCCTTCCCCACGCTCCAACTTTTCATTCTGGGTATGTTATCCTCGTCTGTCAGCGCGAAAACGAAACAGCGCTAATTATGTACGTATACAGCCATCTGCCGCGTGGCTGAGCCAATCGCTCTTACGTCCATCTTGCCATACTCGTGGGTGATGGTCCAGGAGTTTCGTATTGGCAGTCCCGATGATGCCTCGTTTTATGCGGGTGTCCTCATCGCCGCCTTTTCCCTGGCCGAAGCCATAACCGGCATGTTTTGGGGCGCGCTTTCCGATCGTCTGGGCCGGAAGCCCGTGCTCCTGATGGGCTGTGCCGGCACCGCAGTCTCCTTGCTCATTGTCGGGTTCTCCCGTAATTACTGGGTTGCTCTCTTCGGCCGTGTTGTCGGTGGCCTTCTCAATGGGAATATTGGTGTCATCCAAACCATGGTCAGCGAAATGGTGAAACGTCCAGAGCATGAACGTAAGCACGACTGTCCTTTATTTCAGGTTTATGCAAACATCATACTAATGCGTATTTATTTTTTTTTATAGCACGAGCTTATGCTGTCATGCCTTTTGTCTGGTCCATCGGAACTATTCTCGGGCCTGGTGAGTTTCTCCCATTTGCAGAATGGCCGCTCGACAAGTTCTACTAACAGGCGAGCGATCAGCGGTGGGTGGTCTTCTCGCAAAGCCTGCTGAAGGCTTTCCTTCAGTGTTCTCTCCAGATGGTCTGTTCGGAGTATTCCCCTTCTTACTACCTAACCTCTTCTGTGCATTGCTCCTCTTCGTTAGCATAGTCGGGGGTGCTTTACTCCTTCAAGAAACCCACCCGGACCTTCAAACCAAGGCACAAACGTTACCCCCTTCTACTACCGTTGAAACCCCGTTGATAGCTACTGCTGGAGCGACATCCCATCCGGGGGTTAACCTTTGCGCAGAGTCATACGGTACCTTCAACGAGGTTAGTGTACCCTCAAGCGAAAGCTGGCGGTGCGCCGTCAGTGGTTCCAAAGAGAGAATTAGCTCCCCGCAACAGGAAAGAGCATTTACTTCTCAGGTGATCTTATTTATCATTGCCTTGGGCATCTTCACGTATCATTCTATGACCTTTGACCATCTCCTGCCTATCTTCCTTCAGGACCAGAGTCATACTCCCCTATCTGGAAGCAAATTTCCGTTTGTTTCGGGGGGGCTAGGTCTATCCACGCAGACTGTAGGGCTTGTCATGGCCGTCGATGGGTTGATTGCTTTATTCATTCAAAGCGTCTTGTTTGCGCCACTGGCCGACTGGCTGGGTGTCTGGAGATTGTTTGTCATAGTGACGATCCTGCATCCCATAACCTACTTCATTGTGCCTTTCCTGACCTGTCTCCCGCCCAACTTGGTGTTCACCGGAATCTATGTCTGCCTGATTATCCGCAACCTCCTATCAATCATTGCATACCCGGTTCTCTTGATTCTTATCAAACAGTCAAGCCCCTCTTCTAGTGTGATGGGAAAGATCAATGGACTGGCCGCCTCCGCTGGTGCAGCATGCCGCACCATCGCACCCCCCGTAGCAGGTTTCCTGTACGGCACCGGCATCCAGGTTGGGTGTACTCCAATTGCCTGGTGGGGAAGTTCTGTTGTTGCCCTAGCCGGAAGCTTACAGCTATGGTTCATCAAGCGCAGAAAGGACACCGTTACCGTGAGAGCAGCCGCACCTTGCCTGGCAGCAGCTGGTCCGCCTTCTGCAGAAAGCCACGCACGCGAGGTCATCCATGTAATGCGCGAGCCTGATTTCTGAACTGTCATGATTTGGTTTACCATGTCTCATCGTCGAACAGTACCCTGTCTATACATGTCGACTGATGACCAAAAAAAGGTGCATATATGATCGAGTGATCCCTTTCTAAAAAGACCTGTGATTATTGCCTTTCTGTCGTCATGTTTTTCCTTGTTTTCTTAAGAGACTATGAGGGTTGTGCATCTGATTGGATGGCAAGGAGTCTGGAGTTTTCTCATCACTTCCTTATTCTTGGAGTCAAGCGTTATTCTCATGATAGATGATTGTGATGACTCTTTTCAGGATGTTCTCTTTGCGATATATACCTTAGCGTGTTGTTACATAGCTTGAGGGAATAAAAAATGGTTGTTATACATATACTATTGACGTTGATTGAGAATTGATAGAAAAAGAAGGGGAAAAAAGAAGCAAAAAAAGTAATTTCTTGAACTTGAAACTTAATATTCTGTGCAGACTACACAACACCAAGTCCGTTAAATCATAGCATCAATAACTCGTTAGTTCCATCACAGACACAGGACTACTTTGTACATGTAAAAGAACACCGCCTGCAACCACAACAACAACAACAACAACAACAACAACAACAACAACAGGGTGATTCATAATAAATCAAACGAGTAACTAAGCAAGCTGCAGCTACTGCAATTGCTGTGGTATCATATTTCGAGAAAAGAAACAACATGTGCGCCGAAAAATAAGGACGAAGAACAGTTTTCATGCAAAAGTGATTCCGCGTTAATGTACGCTCCTTTTCTTTTTCTTGCCTAAAGCTAGCTCCCCCCGCGGCCCATGCGTTCAATCGAGCTCATGATACCGCTGCGTCCCGGGGTTGGCATCGCAATGCCGGAACGTCCTCCACTTTGTTGCCGGGCATGGCCAGCGCCACCACTGTACATGCCCAAGCGGCTTTTCTTCTCGACACCCGACGCTGGTGGGCGAATACCGCTCAACCCACTGCGGCTGATGCTACGTTTGTGTGGAATCGGATGTTCAGGCTGCTGGAGAGTATCAAGGGGCCCTGGGCTGGGGTTTCCTATCAGATCGGTTTCCTTGAGCGGCGTCTCATGTTCCTGCTCTTGGTCTGGTGGCTGTTGCGGCTGCTGCTGCTGATGATGCCGTTGTTCTTCCGGGGTTGATGAGTGTGTCGAGGAATATGACGGTTCACGAGAGGCCGGCAGAGACTGAGTCTGCTGCGGTTGCTGGCCGTGTTGTTGGATGGCGAGCCACTCGTCAACAGCTGCAACCAGCTCGCCTTTCTCGGCCCGCTCCATCTTGAGCTCAGCGTGTAGCTGCTCATTGTCATTCTTGACGGCAGTAAGCTGCTGCTCAAGGCCCTTGATTTGGGCAGCGAGGACCTTGTTTTCGGCCTCGAGTTCGTCATTGTCACGCCCGAGAATGCTTGTGCTTGGGTTCACATATCCGGCTGTGGTGTCACGCTCTGTCTTGAGACGCTCGACTTCAGCAGCAGCCTCGGAGTATCTGCTCTCCGCCTCGCGCACGCGCTTCTCCCACCGCGATTCATAGCTTTTCTTGAGGGCCGCGACCTTGGTTTCATGTTTACCCTTGTACAAGGTATGCAGCTCGCGCGCCACCCTCTCTACGGCCTCTTGAACTTCTTTAGCGGATTGCTCAGTAGTAATCATGCCGGCCATATCACCCTCCGTTGAGGGCATCGAATCGGCTGATGCAGCATTTCGCGACGCATCCAGCTGGCTTTCGAGCTCGACAATCCTTCCCTCTAACTGTTCCCGGTGTTTTTCAGCCTCTTCTGCCTTTCGTGCGAGACGCTCCCGTTCCTTTTCACCTTCGATGATTTCTGACCGGACTTCACGAAGGACAGATTCCATCTCTTTGCCCCGTCGTTCCCACTCCGCCTGTTCGACCTCCAAAGCCTCCTTTTTGATTGCCTCATTGCGGACCTCTTCCAGTGCTTCCGCGACGCGGTGTTCGGCATCCGACACGGCCTGCTTTAAGCTCCCCACTTCTGCTTCTTTGCCGCTAAGGGTAGCTTTCAAGGACGATATTTCCGACAGAAAGCCAGACTTTAACGTTTCTAGTTCACGAGGAGTGATAGAAGGAACTGACATCGGTGTTGCTGGAGGCGGAAGGTCGAAATCAAGCAGATTGTACTTGGAAGGCGAGCGCATGGACTCACGGTGCTTAAGTGGTGAACGTCTTCGGGGAGATAGTGAAGCTCTATGATTTGCCACTGAGAACCTTTGAGAGACTCGGCGGAAATAATCAACCGAGTCATTAAAATCCAAGAGATCACCACCGCCGCTACCTTGATGTTGACGTCTTTGTGGAGTCGGGGAAGCATCCGCAAGGCTTCCTCTTCTTTTAGCCGTACCAGGGCTGGATGGATGCACCCGGCGTGAGAAAGGTGTGCCACGAATGCTTGCAGACAGGTCTACAGTATCATTCATCCTTTTCGTAGGTGACCCCCTAAGCTTGGCGAACAAGGTCATGTCCACATTCGGTACTGCAGAAAATGTACTCAAGCATGTGTCATCCATTAGGTCGTGATCCTGATTTCCACTCATGCCGTGAGCCACTGTGCTCATTCCTTCGTTGTGTCTCTCCTCCATCAAGCTATTGCCGATCTGAGATCTCTCTGTATGGTGATGAATGATGCTTTGCTCATCTAACTCAGATAGGTCGTCCATCACAGTTGTGCGTGGTTCGTACCCTTCCTCATCAGCTTCGCAATTTTCATCCATACTCGTCTCGCTGGGACGATGACTGTCCAATCTATCTTCTTCATCCACATACACTTCCGGGCCAACATTCCTCGACGGCTTGAGTCGCGATGGCGCGGCTGTCATAGCGTTCAGCCTTTCCATATCCACTGTATCATCTCGCGCGTCGATTTGGAATGGCGAGCTTGGCGGACCTTCTGTAAGATTCTCGGTCACGTCGTCCATGTTGTCAAATTGGATGCGAGGAGTAGCATATTTCGAATCAATATACTCATTATCTAAACTTCCATCGTATGAGTACAGTGCACGCTTAGGAGGGCTTGGCGAGTCGTTTTCCTTGTCGCAATCTGCGGTTGCGATCTCATCAATGCCTCGGCGGCGAACTGTGGATGGAGGAGGCATAGAGGAAAGACTGCGAGCATTGCCGGATGCTGGCGATAATGGTGATAGCGGTTGTGTCATAGTTGGCAGCAGGATGTGAATGCATGCGACAATGAAGTGTTAGCTGTTGGGAAAAGAGTTCTTCTCCAAAGTCATCATCATTATTATGATGCGGCTAGTCGCTTTGTTGTGGCCGTTGCCCGGTAAACGAAGCTAGTCCTGAAACGGAACGGCCCACCAACTCCGAGTGTGACCAATAATATCGCCCCGCACCCACTCCCGCCTATCCGCAGTCAATATTAATGGGTTGCAACAATGGTTTGCAACAGATATATCCTATAGTTATAAGCAACAAATGATATGAAAATTGAGTAGAGTTGTGTGCATGACAAAGTATTAGTACAAAACACGGGTATCTCATAGAGGCATCTCCTATGGGTTCTTCTGATGTCCGAGCATCTTCTCAACTTCCTCTTTAACATTGTACTCAGCAACTGCTGTCAGCTGTTTCGACATAATGGATGGGAACCAACCCATAATCCACATGAAGCAGTACATGATAAACTCCTGTATGGCTGACATATTCCGCTTTGAGTTCTGCAATTTCCGTGCATGGTCGAGGATTTGTTTCACATGTGGTTTTCGCAAAGCAACATACTTCTTTGCCGCCGCCATGATTGCTTTCTTCTCCATCATGCCCTGGGAGTCGAGAGGGGACTTGTAGGCTTCATGCAACTCATGCGCAAGGAATAGGGTTAATGCTTCAACATCTTCAAGAGCTTGGGATGACCCTTGACCAGATGTCGGAGGCAACGCATGCGCTGCGTCTCCGACTAGTACAACACCATTTCGTTCCCAGGTTGGAAGTTCAGGGGCAGTCCACGTAGGATAAACATGATTGATGACAAGGTCTGTATTGCCGATAACCTCCTGTACGACTGGATCTTTCCAGCTCGCATGTCGCTCGCGGAGCTCTTGGGCGACCATATCACGATCGATGTTGAGCGGATCCTGAGGACACTCCTCCATGGCATATGTCGACCACCACCCAAGCTGATCTCCCGGTTCCGATATTTCAAAAGCTGATGCACGATTCGGGGATGATGAAGCACTGGTAGATGGGAAGTATCCGAAAAATCCGTTGCTCCCATAAACCATGTTGAAGCAACCTTTGTCAACTACCTGGCGAAGCTTCGGAGTCAGAGGTATGAAGCCCCCGACTCCTACTAGACCTCTGAATATAGTTCCGGTTGAGCAATCGTCAAAGTCACTACTTGGAAATCTTTTTCATTTCACTTACTCGTATTGATGAGGGTAAACATCCCCTTTGATATCAGGGAAAATAGCCTTTTTCGTTATGCTCTTGAGTCCATCTGCCCCAATGACAAGGTCTGCTTCGATCTGGTTGCTGCCATCTGTAAAACTAATAATGTTCCTCCCATCGTCTTTCGCAATGACCTCGTGAACTCTTTTGTTCATTATTACATCGTCCGGAATTCGAGAACGAAGACATCTCCAAAACAAGTGACGACTGATCCCCACGGTGTTGACTGTCTTCTTGGCGCCATCTTCTGTAACCGTAACTGAAGCATGGGATGGAATCTGCGCGAGAATTTTTCCATTCTTGCTTCTCATGTTGAATGTCGATGCAGCGTACCCGCTTCTCACGATCTCTTGCGACAGCGGGAAATCCAAACGGTGGATGACATTGATGCCGTTGGGGCCAATACCTAGTCCTCCACCGACTATCAACGATGATGAATGGAGATCAGACGCAGTCCGGTGGGCATAATCGGTGTCTTTGCTGCTATCGTATGCTTCGTATATGAGGATTGTGTGGTCTGCAGCTTGTTCGGAAGGTCTTGGGAGATGTTTTTTTAAGAATAGATATGCAGAGAGGCCTGAGATGCCTCCACCAATAATGACAATCTTCATCGTGGTGAAAAAGTCAGAAACTACTCTGATATTGTATATTCAGTGCCCAAAACGGGCGGGCCTCTTCCTACTAGCCCCGCGATTTGGTTTCCAGGAAAAGGACAGAAAGATAGAAAGAAGAAAGAAGCAACGAAGAAATAAAACACGATCGATGAATATATTGTGGATAGGGTGAGATTTTACAGATACAAAAGTTATGCCTCTTGATTGTCGTGTCCCAGTAGAGTTGCGAAGCAGAGTTCAAGTGCGGCCTCGTATAAAAGTTGAGGTCCCGATGGGCCGCTCGCCCACGGGTGAAACGGGCCGCTTTCCTTGAAACGGGAAGCAGATAGCCTAGGCATCAACATTATTGCTTTCTTGTCTTCCCCGCTCGCCGAGAAAGCTATCTTCAAGTGAGGTTGAAAAATGGTTTCAGCTAGTGAAATTGGGCAATCAATGCTTTTAGTGCAAGCATTGTAGCATCAAAGTAAGCTTAGATGCTAGTATCAAATGCCTCACAAACCAAGCTAGTGCCCTTTAAAAAGTCAAAACTATGTCTGACCCAACACATCGGTTGCAAACGAACAGATTCGTGGGATCGACTCTTTTTTTTATTGAAAGAAGACGATGGTATTTGCTCCCCCAGAATACCTGTTTCCAATTGGGTTCGTACCTAACAGCTTGTCATTACACGGGTCCTGGAAACTTCAGAATATACAATATACTTACGGGTTTGCTTCGTTGATGTAGGTGCCTCCATTTTCTCCCACTAAATCCGTCAATCGTTTGCTGAAATATACCAATTGTGTTTTCTTTTGTTTTTTCTCAATCGCAGTCGCGCTATCCATCCAGTCAATGGACAGACTGAACAGCCCACGAGATTTCTTCCATATGTCGTGAACAGCAGTGTTGTCACGCTCATCGTTGTTTGCGTGTCCAACTAGTGGGCCATTAGTATTCAGTAACAGTGGTAGGATGACAAAACCATACTCCAATTGAATCCTGCTCCGTTGCCGCTGTCTACAATAAGGTCGACCAGCTCGTCCGTCTTATTTCGAAGAACATCGGTAGTGAGAAGTCGAGATGCGTCTTGCACATTGGTAGCGATATTCGGATCGTGTAAGAAGTTTTCAAGGTACATATCCCAACTACCTGAGTAGCCAGCTATCTGAGCGCTAATTCCGGGAACTCTGGCGAGGTGTTCCAGTGGTGAGAACGTGCGGTTGAAATTCTCCATTGTTCCATTTGGCTGGACAAATAGACCTGAGAAGCCCCCTTCAAGGCTTGCGTACCCTGTAAATCCCGCCTGAGTGATGTCTGGTATCAGTTGAAGAGACTCTCGAAGTACGCGCCTAAATGTATCGTTGGTAGTAGAGTTGATTTGCACGAGACCGAAAATAAGGCTGTGGGGGACAGGGTGTGTTTTGTATGTCACCGACGTAACTACCTTTGTGTGTTTATAGAGAGTCAGCCCGCGAACTTTGAGTGCAAGAGGTTTTGTAAGAACTAAACATACTCCCCATGAGCTTCCTCCTCCACCTCTCAGAGCCCAGAAGTAATCCGGATCCGTTAAATTGTTTATGGTACGGTGGCGACCATCAGGTGAGACGACAGTCATCTCAAGAACATCTGCCACAATCAGTGTCTCGAACGGAATATCACAGAGTATTGAGGAAATGTTCTTACTGTCTGCAGCAAGTCCGTAGTAATGCGAGAATGGCGAGTGGCCGCCTCCCAGGACATATCCACCTGAAGCACCAACTGTCCGAGCTGAGCCACCCACAACAATAACGTTTCGCTCCGATGCTGCTCGATAAACATCTAAATATTTTGTAAGCCATCTTTTGTATTCTGCTTCACTAGAATAAGATAGACACTAACCTATCCACTGTTCTCCTGGTTGTATTGTCACGGCTGGGACAGAAGGGGTTCCTGGTGCTGCACCTTCAGGAACGAAACGCTCATGCCAATCAATGCCTTTGAAATTATGTGTCCAAATGGAAAATGACCCTTCTCCGCTTGATCGTCCAAGGCTGTATTCTTTGTTATTACTACCCGGCCAAATCAAACCGCTCATGGTAAACTTACTGATCATGCCCAGTATTCTTGATCACGAGATACAAGTTTCGTTCTCTTGCAAAATTGACTGCAGCCTGGATGTCCCGAACATTCTTGGCATTCACCGAATAATACGGGACTTTTTAAACTAGTCAGTGCTCTTGTCTTCATCCTGTAGGAGAGCTCACATACCTCGTCCTTGGTCGCAGGGCAAATCATCATCATTCAAGTAACATTGGCTATGCTCTCCTACTTCCCACACCAGAGCAGCATAAGCACCAGATTGATTCGTCCGCCAGAAACTATTGTCCCAGTTCTGCTCCGTAACATTGCAAGCCTGGCTGTTGTAGTATGGCCCTTGATGACAAACTGCTGCAGAAGGGAGCGAGCGAATCAGATTGCCGCCAACTGTAGCATTCAGAAGTTGCCAGGAAATGTCGTCTGGCCAACATTTGTTCTCGGATGTACAGCGAGAGGATACAGCTGTTGTTGCTGCGGTGATTGTCCCCGTGGACCAAAATGCAAACCATCTGCTAATGTACATGGTTGGTGTTTAAGATCTCTCTAATCCAATATATGGAAAAGTACGTGCACGACACCTTCATGATATTCTCCGTGTGTCAAGGAAAGCCATATTTATATCAATAAAATTATTTCCCTTATTGGATATACGAGCTAAAAATTTACTTGATGTTCCATTCCCATAGAAGAAATAACTGAACAGTGTGAATAGTTGTCTCGTATTCCTACGTTTTGCCGTTTTGCGATACGAAATTACCCAATCAGGAAATAAAGGAACCGTCGCCAAAAGCGGAAAAGAAAACTGGGGCTCTCGCTGTCAGTTTCAGCACCAACACCTTTGGAGACAAGGAATAATTTGGATATAAACAGAGAAACTGAGAATACGAGGTTAATTCTTGGCTGATTCATAAGCCAACTGACTATTGAATACTAAGTCTCTTTGGTTGAACCATTCAACCAATTGAAGATATCCGCGTGTCTTAGGTCAGCTTCCACACGAAACCAACTCTAAAGTTGTCCTAAGATAGTAAAGATCCTCATCAGGTGATAAGTCTGCTAAGCCTCAATGCGCTGAAATCGGGGGGTAAAGCAGGAAGGACTTATCCAGCAAAGAAAGGGAATATGAGGACTCGGTCGCCTTACTCCGATCCAGTGCGGGGAATTCTATAGGGCTGGTGGCTGTTCCGAGTTCGTGTCCCCGGAAAGATCGGATATTGAATGTCATCAAAGCCAAGCCTTGGAGAATCGGGGGGTGATAGAGCGTTGACATCATGTTCAAGTATAGACGACTTTCTTCTATTGATTCAAATCAAGGTTGTCTATTGATGCGAATAGAAGTTCTGCGGTTTATACGTTTCTTTTTCTTAGACTGATGATCTTCTTAAACTAGTAGCAGGATGTAGTCTTGGCCAAGCCTAACCATGACTCAATAGCGCTCTTGAATTGAGACACAACGAGATATAATCCTGAGCGCAGGACTAGCCACGTACTGGGCTAGCTTCGATATTGATGAATCTAAACATGATTTGACCTCATCATATGACATAATAAAAAAATAGCCGTTTGCGTACGAAACCAAAACGAATCTTCCAACTTATAGGAGACGGCTCATGGCTCTCTGGGCCGTTTTTAATGGTCAAGCGTCCCATTAGCTAACGTCGGGTTCATACTTCCTTAGTTTTGCTACGGGTTTGCGATTCTTCCAAGAATGAGAGCTGTCCCCGATAATTTTAGAAGTTAGGCATATTTGATATCTACTGACATGGAATCTCACGTATGCAGTTCGTTCACCGCCTATTGGAGTATTCTGGATAGGCCCATGTTCGTCATTGGTTATTATTAATAGACAGCTGAATCCATGGGTTTGCTTCGCGGACACGCATCTGAGACAACCGAGTCCGCCAACATGAGGTCTTCTCGTGACTAGTACCACGTTTTAAGACACCGTCTTCACTGCCTCATCTCGATGATCGTGCAAGTATAAATGGCCTCTTCATCCTGTGCTCCAGGTCTCAATTCAGATCAGCAATCAACAGTCTCAAGATCCTCAAGGGAACAAAAAAATTGCCTGAGCCACACACAATAAGACCAAACTCATTCAAATCGATCAACTACATTCATACTATCTCAAAATGAAGTCATTCATTGCTACTTCCGCTGTCTTCCTGGCCACCTGCGCCATGGCCTTGCCCAGCCCCAAAGTCGCTCGTCAGGCAACCGATGAGGTCAAGTTTGCTCTCAGCAACGACCAGACTGGCCATCAAGCTGGCGGAACCGTGCCTACGAACGGTGATACTTTTCTTTTCAGCGATCTCTTCGGCGACAGCTCACTTGTCATTGATGGCCGAGTCCTAGCCAGCTCAAGCTATCTGACTGCAATCCCTCAGGGAGCCAGCTGCGATCTGAAAGATAACAATGGCGATGTTTTTACCACCCTTACTCCGGAACACACCTACATTGACCTCGATGGGGATACCTCTGTAGCTATCCCTGTTGATGTTACGGACTTTTCTATTGCATGCATCCTTTGAGTTTCAGCAGTCAATGCTGTCGCAAGCAAGGTCGGTATCCCTTTGCAATAGCGACTCGCTCATTGTCGGCTTTCAATGTTTCATCTGGAGTTTTCGGCAACTTTCATGAATATCCAGGGAGGAAGAAACTACTGGTTCAGCGAGGTGGTGATGGCCTGGACGCTCCTTTAATTCTTAATGTTTTGGTACGGTATGTGAATATTAGATGATCAACAAGAATATATTGATTTTTTAACAAGTCAAACCAATGTAGAAAGTTTGAGACTGCAAGTGCATAGTAATCCCTACGTCTTACATAGCGAACCGACAATGGTTTTGAACTTTATATACATTAAAAAATATCGTTAAAAGAAAAACGCGAGTTTTCCGGTCTTATCATTTAGGCACATCACGCTTGTGCTCTCATTAGTCTACTTTATAACCAGATATTTGATTCATCAAACAGCACCCAGGAAAATGGCTGTTGTCTGTGTGGCAGAGGATCCACTACGTGCTGGACAGCTGTAGGACACAGGATCATTAAATTGGTATTAGGGTTATACCAAAGTTTAAAAAAAATGGTTCCAACAAGGCTCGCATGTAAGCATGTTAATATATATATGTATATATACTTATTTATATTCTTGAAGATGGATATCTGTTCTACGAAGAAAAAAAAAAAAAAAAAAGAGCAGAATCCGGGCGTGATCAACAAATAAAGAATGTACATTTTTCGTTGCACCAATAGGAATGCCGCTAAGTTCGATATCTACGTGAACGTATTGTGAATTGCGACGAATCAAGCATAGATCAATAGGCAGATAGGCAGCTGCGATAATTTTTCCGCCTCCATTGTCAATTGAGTTGGGCCATTTTGTTGGCTATCATATAGGAAACGGATCTACAACATGGCCGCATTGGATACAATGTATCCCACGCCTTTTAACGCTGAGCTTGGAATCCATTGATCTCGTATAAAGTAATGAGACAATATTTTCTGTCTAAATAGGGCTACAGAAGACGGTAAGGCTAGATACTCCAGCACTTTAAACTCAAAGACGTCCATGTCGATTGAATATTGTTTACAATATGGTGGTCCTACATCCTTTCGGTCTTCATCAGTATCTAGTATATATATCTCGTTTCAGTGCTATCACGATACAAAATACTCGAGTTATTCAAGTAAGTGTTGTTATAGCTCTTAGAAGCCAGTAAGACTGAGTCTTACAGTTAAAGGCATAGCGCAGCTTGTCCAACCTCCGATAATCGCCAGTAACGTATGTGCTAGATGTTGTACGGAAAAATAATCCATCTTGGTAAAAGCATATGGTCCAGCTGTCATCCCCACAAGGATGGCTTCTCGGTTTAGCTAGCTACATATGGCAAGTGTTTTATTCCACTTTCCAGAGACTCGAGACCCTTCTCCGAAGGACTGGCCAACTGATCTGTAAGTTTTGACGTGCCGCCTATCTTGTTTCACTTTTTCCCTTTCGTTTGATTTGTTCGATGACACTAGCCGTAAAGCTAGCCACCTTCGAGTTATTGGCTACCTATTTTTTTAAAAATTCTGTTTCAATCCTACTCTGACATGTGAAAGCCCACATTTTAAATAGGCTGGGGCTAGCTAGGCTGTCTTATGTCATTGGAGGAAGCCCACTGTTGGCATGTGAAAACAGCTTATTAGCGCATGTGAAGGGGGTATAACATGTTAGTTAAGGGTTATGTTTGGCTGAAAAACGTCTATTATACATTTCGCTGTGTCCATCTGCCAAGTAATGATGCACGGAATTGTATGACTGCATAAAGGTCGGCATCCCGATGTGCATCAACTGGTCAGCCTGTCTCGCATTAGTCTAAGAGCTGCATACTCGTTGACTCGACTGTTGGACGGCCATCACTGAGGAGCAATTTTATAATCGAGAGGATTCTTAGAGGAAAAATTATCTTGAGAATGAGCATACTGGCACAGCTTGCTCGCCGGATTATGAACAGAGGCACAAGTAAAATATACCGAAGTACACAGATCCCAATGCCTCAAATCGTCTGACAAATCAGAACAATATTTCAGCAAAGACAACAGCCCTATCAACTCCCCCCTGATAATGATCTCTCGTACTTCCCCAATAGATCAGAATAATCTCCCCACTTAATCAGTAAAAAAAAATTTTTTCCCCTGTTGAAAGGGCCGCAAAAATAAGCAATTTAATACTCTTCGGGTTTCGGGTTTCGGTCCAGCATGTGATAGTCTTTTCGGCAACCCGTAATTAGCTCCCGCTATATCTAGTCGACCGGTTCATGAGATTGACGATCTATCAGGTAGTTGAAATCTGAAGATGGAGTCTGGCAAGGGGTATCCCGCCAATCAGGGTCCTGGAACAAGCATATAAAGCTCCATTGGCATGCTGCCGATAGTAGCTAAAGAGTCGAAGGGGCCCTCGAAGTATTAGGTGACAACGGCGTACTCCGCGGACAGGGAGTAGTAGTACGTCCGTATCGGCCCCCCGGGGTTCGAGTCGAGATCTTCTGAGCGGAGACTGTGCGACGGTGGAGACTCGAGTGAGATTCAGGGGTTTTTAATGTTACGTGCGTGGCTTTTTTTTCACAGAAGCTATACCGTATATAGAATCTTGAGTTGATGTGACGCAAGTCAGGAGACTGGTATTTGGGCATTCAGGTTAATGGCAGGCTACTGGGAAAAAAGTGATATTTCCAAAAATCATTTCATTAAGAACAATTGATTGTATTACACATGTTGTAGAACCCCTTGATACATATCATACCCATGAACGCCTTTTTATGTTTGTTGGTAGTCACACACGACTCAAAAAGCATCCGACGTTGCTGGCCCAAGAACTTTTGTATACACCAGGCCATAAAAAAACCATTGTAATACAGTCTCGTAGAAGATAACCGAGAGTAAAGAAATGAAGAACATCATGGTCGTCATCATGAACATCATATAGACTATTCAGGGCGGATTAAACCCTCAACGCAAAACCAATGTCAGATTCCATGTCTAGCGAAAGACCATCGCCTCGTTTACTGATGTCGTAACCGAGTATATGGGAGTTTGCAGTAAACTCGTTTCCAAGGTTGGCGTCCATGCCCATACCAGACTTGTTGTGGCCCTCGGTTCCCAATGGGTCAATGTTCAAGCCATCCTCACCCGAATACATATCATTGGTGGCGTCGTCAAAGTTGAGAAGAGCATCAAAGTCATTCTGGGTGACTTCGGCATCGTTGGCTAGGCCGATGAAATCGCTGAGACTCAGGTCCGGCTGGGTCGACAAATCAAACGCGTTATTAAAGATATTCGGGTTGAGGTTTTGGGTACTTCCGTTCTCGCTGCCGTTCGAATGTGGTGGTGTCGCGGCACTGAAATCCATGGGATGATCAACCTCTGGAATGCGGAAGCCAGCAGGAGTCTGGGAATACGTAGGTTCCGACAGGTGCTCAGCCTGAGAATCCGGAGGCGGCGTCAAAGCCGACGGGCGAACGGTGCCCGGTGGCGCACCGCCTTTTCCATCCGCTCCAAAGATATTCAGCTGAATGCCGGCCTTGCGAATTGCCGCTTCCAGAAACGAAGTTGCAAAATCGGCCGAGGCATATATCTCACGAAGCCGTTGTAAGATGCGCATGCACTGGTAAAAGCGCTGCAGGCTGACCATTCGGATACTGAGATCGTTGGACTTGATATCGAGCAAGTGGATGATCACGGCAGGAAGCAGAACGGTGACACCGGCAGTCGGAAGATAGCGGGTCAGGTCAAGCTTATGGAGACCCTGGGCAATATTCGTAATCTCGACAGCGGCCCGTCTGACCTTGTTCCGGGACACTTCTTGCAGTTCGGCTTCAACAGTCGGGTAGGGCGTGGCGGGAAGCACCTGCGGACGGTGAAGGGCGCTTGAGGTGGTGAGGTAGATCATGCGCAACAAAGCACGGTGCAGGTGCAGAGAAGACTGGGCAGGCGACAAGGAGTCGATGCCGACCAGGGGCTCGTAGCGGGTCTCGGCGGGTAAGTTTGCTTGCCAATTCTCCAGTTCCTGGTCGCAATGTCGGACCTCGAAGGTCTCTGTGCTGGACTTTTTCGGAACCAGCATCATGGTGGTTTCCGTGGTCCCTCCGAAGCGATGGCTCAGAACCGAATACTGGGCCGACAAAACTTGGCTGACGGAAAGGCAGAGCTTCGATTTCTCGATGAACATCATTGCCAGTTGTCGCTGGTGTTGGGTGTTGTATAAGAACTCGCAGTCACCCAGCATTGCCAACACCTCAGGAGGGAATTGTTTGAATTCGAAATCGTCAATCGTCAACATGGGAACGTCGCAGTCGTCATCCTTGACACGCATCGGGCGCCTCATACCCAAGGCGATCAGTCGGTCTCGGGTATAGGTGCTCCACCAGATGCGCTTCCAGAGCTGTTTCCGCCGCGGACCCATGCCCGAGTTGCTGGGGTCGCGGTGCAGGCCAATGGTGTGGGCCAGAGACAAGCTGACGCCCATCCAATGCCAGGTATCCTTTTGGTCGTCGGGAGTCTCGTACCAGTAGGTCATCAGCAGCAGCGACTGGACAAGCGAAATCCGGTCGACTTCGTAGTCAAAGTCGTACAGCAACTAGTTCCTGTTAGCTCGAACTGAGGATTCCCATGGACCCATTCGGCAACTACATACCCTCGCTCGCTGGAAGAAAACTTTGCGAGCAGTCTTCCTGTCTGGGTAACCGGCGCTGAGAAGATGCTCGACGTCGACGAACGCGGTTCCTGCGAACATGACGGCTTGGAACAGCAGCAGGCTCATCTGGTGGACGCCATCGTTGCGCGCAATGATTTGGAGGAACTCCTCCAGGTCCAGGAGGGGCATGTAAGGGTGGACATAGTAGATGTAGGCTTTGAGAAGCTCGTTGCGCAGTGTGGTGTCGGGAATTGTGAGGGCGCCCTTGGCCGCGAGATAGTCGACGTCGTCGCGCTGCAGGCGCTGCGGCAACCCGCGGATGTAGTCTGGGAGGAAGGAGCGCGGCCGCGGCGAGCCGAGCAGCTGCTGGATCGCGTCGGTCACGTTCGACCCGATATTGAACGTGTTGTTCGCCATGGGTTGCGACATACTCGACCGTCGCCTCGATTGCGCATCGCTATCGAGGTTGGAGCCTCGCGATTGATCTGAGGGGCCCCGGTCAGTGGTTACGGTCACAGGGAGAGGAGGAACGCCACGCAAAAGACGCTACACACAGATGAAATGGGGCATGTGCTGCGCCGCCTCCAGGTCCGCAGACCGCTGAGATGGCGACAACGCATCGTGCTGCTCCAGGGCGTCCAGGCCGGAGTTGGCCCTGGCTCGTCGGGCCAGGTCGTCAACGGACTCGGCAGACGAGTCTCGCGCAGGCTTTCTGACCTCGACATCGGCGCGAGATTTCCTGGTGATGTCAGCACCGCCGTGCCTCGCGATAAGGGGGGCCCATTGCAACAGAGGGGCTTACTTTCGCCGCTTGCTTTCCATCACAACACATTCGACCTGGTCCAGGCGACAATTGGTACACGGAGAGCCATTCTCGACCACATCGCATCGCACTTTGCGAGCACGGCAGCAGCAGCACGCCCGGGAAGCCCGTCGCTTGACGGGGCGGTCCCGTCCCGTCAGGCCAGCAGTCGAGGCCTTTCTCTTATTCTGAGACTCGGCAGTCTCCGCGGGTGTAGGAGCCATTGTGAAGAGCTCGCGGGCACATACGATTCCGCTTGGTGTCGTGAAGAGCAATGGTTCTACTTCTGCGAGGCGAACACAGCCAAGCGCCGGTGGAGAGACAGGACTGTTAGCGACACTGGGCTGGTGTGAGGGTGTTGTGTCGGGAGGAGCAGAAGCAGGCGCAATCGTCCATCAGCTGCAACGAAAGCCGGGGGCGGGGCCGGGCGTCTCTTATATGCCATGATCCTGTTTTAGGGAGGAGAGGACGATCCCCATGTTCGCGGGTTCCCCGTAATCCGTAATTCCATCATTCCCACTCGAGCCACAGCGTGACCTCGATGGACCCAGCAGTGGGAATCGGGCCATTCGCCTCCCCGGACGGTTAGGCGCAGCAGCACGGTGGAGAGCACCGGGCGGCCGTCTGCCAGTCAACGCCAGTCCATTACGTCCACGGTCCTCGTGGAGAAGAAGCTTGTCCACCTCCGCCAACGAGCGAGTTGCGAGTCGCGCGCGTGCGGGGCTCGCCCCTTTGGAGTTTGGCCTGGGCCGGACAACCGTTTGGCATGGGACGCTGCACTGAGCGTGGCCGGAAGAGTCCGCCTGGGAGTTCTTTATGCGATACTAATGCTATTATGTTTACATAGTTTACATAGTGCTTTGCTGTCACGCCAGTGGCCGCCGAGCGGCCATGTTATTACATAGTATATAGTGCATAGTGCATAGTATAATCGATAAACGATATTACACACTGGGGTCATTGCATTCGGACTATAGCGTATCGAGTAGTTCCTCGCGGCGCTCTTACAGGTGAGATCCTGTGAGGGAGATCCCTATGGGCGGATACTCACGGCGAATGACAGGCATTGACAGACCAGCCATCGGGCCGGTCACGTTGCCAGAAAAGAAAAAAAAAAAAAAAAAAAGGTTTTTCTTCTGCTTGAGGTCCTTGCGTTGGTAAAGACGGAAAGGGAAAAGAAAAAAAAAAGGCAGTCTCGTGCCGGTTTGTTCTGAGGGCTTTTTGGGCTTTTTTAAAATTGCTCAGGGCATTGCGGAGGGTTGTTGACCCAACCGATGGCCGCTACGATGGCGATTGTCTTGCTCTTCGTCTCGTGTCGGCTACGGTGCAAGACAGGGCCGCCTCAAAGCCGATGCTGTGATTTGCTGACGCCGGTTTCCACCTCAGGGGACTACTCGACTTCTAGCGGTATAGTGCGTAGCGAGGGATTTCATGCCACCCTGGGGCTGGCTGCACATGCTGGCAGGGATGTTTGACAACTTAGTAATCCATCGTCCGCGGTCGAAACTTACACCAGCCGGCAGCTCACAACTCAGTCCCAGTCTCGTGCGACCTGGTCCCGGATGAGTGAGACTACTAGTCATCCTTCCTTCTTTGCCCATCTCCCTGCCGCTCATTAGTCAGGAACCTTCTGACTGCAGGCAGCCGGCATGTTCTGCAGGCGCACCGCTCCGGTCCGCCTTTTCTGTTATGCGACCGATGAAGCTCCCCAAATTATGTGTTCGCGAGCCTGCACAAGACCTCCCAGCCCGTACAAATCGTTCGACGTCGATCGCCCGCCTGGCCAATTTGCAAGGAATCCGAGAGCCGAGTCATGGTGAGGGTGAAAAGCGCGACGTTGGGCGTTGCTTGATTCGACGAGCGGCGCGCGTGTGGCCCCACTGCCGGCGCTAGGCCGGCTTCGGCACTTTAGCCCGTTCGACCAGCTCGGCCCAAAAGCCGATGCCAAGCCTGGCGCCAAGCATAACTGCCACATTCGGACTTGCTCCGTTCGTCCTGTGCCCGTCTGCGACTTGCTCCCGGTGCATTAGTTTGTGCTCGATAACCATCCAGATAATCAGAATGATGAGTCGATAAATCAGCATGCAGAAGGATGGGTCAACTACCGGTTGTAACGCTTCGCGCGTGTTTCACTACAATCAAAGGAGACTGTTATCTGATTCTCCTAAGCCGCGCCGTTGGGGGACAAGGACGTGCGCTACCACAATGTGCTACGACAGTGCTCCATCCACGTTTGATTAGCCCATCCGATCATGCTTGGCTGCGAATGGCCAGGCAATGTTCGATGATTTACGGCCGTATGTTTCTGAGCTGCACACAGCACTAAACCAGTGCAAGCTGTCTCCAGGACTTTTTTTCTCGTTTCATCACGACCGTGGATCGAAAAGATCACAACAATGATCACCACAATGATCACCGAGCTTGGAATCAGTGCGTAGTCGTAGCCTTCATTCTATCATTCTTTCTTCTTCTTCTTCTTCTTCTTCTTCTTCTTCTTCTTCTTCTAGGACCGTAGCCCATTAAACTGACGATTGACAAAACTAGCGGATGGAATTCTCCCGGGCCAGGCCTGTGCACTCTACAGCAAAATTGCAAAAAAAAAGTGTAAATTTTGGAATTCCTCCGAAAAACGGCACTTGCCGTTTCTGGACTAGCGAGGCAACCGTGAAAAGCATGTCGTCATTCTGCAGGACATAACTACTTTGTACGGGGTAAGCAGGTGACGGATGGATTCGCCGCTTGACGAGATTTCGACAGGCACAACTCAGATCAAGACATCCGGATGCAGCCTGGAAAAACTCCACGGCGATCAGATTTCTTGTTCTGTTTTGCACGACCATATGGAGAAGCGTGCCAGTCGATCGCCACAGTGGCGATGAAAGCTTTCCCCATGTTCAGAGGTGAACCACAGGACGGTGTTGACTGGCACAGGGAAGAAACAGTATCCGAAACCGCTTCGTCGGCCCGTGTCATCGGATCCGAAGCCACGGAAAAGGTCCAACAACCCATGGATGGGCGCGCTTCGAGAAGAGCCCCCTGCAAAAGCAACAGGACCAAAACAAAATTATATGATAGTCACAAAAGAACAATGATCATATAGAGTTAGTTGGGAAGATCCCCCAAAGGTCCGGGCTTCACCCCACATTTTCCACGTCATGGACTGTTCGAAACTTGCAGTTTCCTGTATTTGTGCGCTGTCATGTGTGCATCGTGCGATACGCGAGCCACTTTCAATAACGCCAATAAAAAACAATAATAGAAAAAAAAAAAAAAAAGGGTCAAGAAATCAGGGTTCAGGCTGAAAAATGGCCACTAGCGGTCGTAGCGAACCACTTTGTCCAAGACAAAAAATCGAGGCATTCGAGAAATGAAAACTGGGGTGGACCGGTTCCGTGGACTAGCTCCGTAGGCTTTGCTCTCTTGGTGTAGGTGCGTGCTACGGAGCATTTCTCTCTATATGGGAAAACCGTCCTGGGCCGCCTCCGCCTTTTCCCGAAACCGGGGTAGACTGGACTGTGGATAATAGCACATGCGGACACGCCCACAGGCCAGGCACCCCCATCTTTGACGAACCATAACACAATCGGAATCGTTGCCTCTCTCCATGGGGGATGGCGCCTCAGATCGGGCTTCTTCTTCTTCTTCTTCTTCTTCTCTACTAGTCACTGAGTAAGTCTAGAGGCCCATAGATCCTGGATCTTCCGACCCTGGTTTCCCCGTAGTACGGCGCCTAGATTGTTGTTGCTTGTTAAGCGGACTTCTTGATGGAACGAATAGCAGATACAACAGCAAATCATACTGCACAAAGTGCTGGTTATTGTTTGTACCTGTTTGTGCGACTTTCGCTTTCCTGGCGGGGAAACCCTAACGAGTGAAGGCGCTCTTCTGTTCGAGACGGACCCGGGGCCTCTGGAAATAACCTGCACATCTTTACTAGTTATTCTTTTGTAATGAGGTCAGAATCTGGGTCTCACTCGAGCTGGATCAATCATACTTTGAAATAGAATTCCGCCTCCGAGACCGGAACACTGTCAACCCTACCCGTAGCTTAGCTAGGCTTTCATTAACAGTCGAGTCTCGACTGACTTATGCTTTAGCTGGGGTCCCCTATAGTGTTCGGTGTTTGGTGGAAAAAATCACTTGGAAAAAAAAAAAAAAAAAAAAAAAAAACNGGAATTTGGTTACCAGCTTTTTACTGCCAATCGATTGAATCATGTCCTAATCAGGGTTTATCATCATTTGTACCCCTCCTTATTCCGGCTGAACGTTTAACTCACCAGCTGCTATCACCAGATGTCTTGCAATATGGAGGTTCCAGAATCTACGCTCGACGTTGCACAAGTAGTGATACGTGTGAAACTGACTGTTCATCCCAATATTATTCCAGCTATCAACATTCTACCGTACCAGATGTTTCAGTTAAATAATGGATGTTATGGACAAAAGGCTTTTTTTTTCTCTTGATTAGTGCTACAAACATGTAAACACGAAATAACAGGAGCCCTGAGCAAGTTCTCCAACACTCAGTTGAAGAGTCTCGCTAGAACTGCTCCACGCTAGTCCTTTCCATGGAAACCCGATTTCTCTGTCTCATCACCGAAATTAGTTGAAGGCGTAGTTGAAGAAAAGGCATTCAGGGCTTGCTGGAAATGCGCGTCAACCTGGTTTTTCTGGTTGCTCGCTTGAGCAAAATACGCTGTGCTGGTCGGCCACAGTCCAACAAGATTGAACAGGTATGCCTGGGTTGATAGTCAGTACACCTTGGCACTCCCAGATACATAACAGGACCTCACATCAACAGGGCCCGTAAAGATCCTGATTTCAAGGGACATTCTGGTAGGTACGTCTTGGTCGAGAGAGCTCAAAGCTGCAGCATTACCGGTTAGGTTGTCAGATAGTTCAAACAAAGATTGAACCCACTGAATCGGTCAGTAAGGGTCTGTAGGGCAATATTCAACGATATACTGACGTTGGAGTAGCTCTCATATACAATCTGCTGGGCACTGGCGTCCTGGATGACAGGAGTGCCCGACGTAAATCCGACATCACTGAGTACATGGTCGTGAATCTCGTCCAATTGGTCGTAAATGTTTGGGATCCCGCCAGAGTTGGAAGTACTCGCCACAGACGAGATGTAATCTTTGAGACCAAAGGTTTCCGAGGCAAGACTGTTGACAGCATTGGCGATATCGCTTGGCGATGCTGCAGTGGCAGCACCATGTACGAGCGTAAGGCTGTATAACAAGAGTCCTGCCATCTGCGTTGCTTGACGCATAATGAGCCCGGTTAATAATCAGTGTCTGAAAGGATTGCTTTGCAAAGGTCGATAAACCCAAGGGCGTGTTTTCGTGTTATATAGCCATTGCTGCATGTGCTTCTGGTCCATTCCAGTGTTGCTGCGGGCACTATACTCTAACAAGGTCTGTAATACGACTTATATTGCTCGCGTTGTACCAGTTGCATAGCCATTCTGCTACAAGTCTGTGCGCTACATGGCTATCATATCTAAAAAGTTGACTTGGTGCCCTTGATACATAAAACCCATATAATCGTTGGACTTTGGTCTTCAACAACAGAGCTACACTTATATATATGGGAACACTGATAAAAAAACTGCAGATATACAAAATTGAAGTAGAAAGGAGGACTTTGCAGAGGGAATACCTTTTCTTATGGTTACCCATGTCACATGAAGCAAGAGATTTATACGAAATCAATGGTTTATTACCGATCTTGATTGGTAGATTAATCGAAAGGCCACAATGTAACATATACTTGTGAATGTTTAATCCGCCGTTGCGATTTGTCATTGTAACTTGAAGGCCATCCATGTAACCAATCATCAGCTGGAGCATATATTACAATGTCTACACCATAGCATGACCACTTGACAATTACACAAAACTCGGGCGGAAATGCACCCACATGGATGGACAATATAGCACGTAACAGACCAATGTCAATGATTCTTTTAATTGTACCCTGCCTGGGTGTTCATGGCACCGCATTCTCTTTTGAGTGTATCGAAGTGGTTGGACTCCAAACTTGGCTCTCACAATGGCTCTCGGAACACGACTAGCTGGTTGATTACCAAACTCTTCCCTAAGTTAGTGTCTACGAGCTCAGAAAGGTGAGGTCCTTGACCGAGTGATAGAGGTGTCTTTGTATACTGGGAGACATTATTCATGCCCAACCATTGTCCAGAGCTTCCTGTGCATACCAACTGCGATCCCTCGCTTACCTAGGGAAATTCTATCCGTAATTAAGCGTTGTGCATTAGAGCTCAGCAATGCGGATTCTTGGCTCGACTACTGGGGCCATGCTCAATAATCTTACGACCTCCTAATATACTGCTTGACAACGAGAGCCACTTGACCCTCGCCAACTTTGAATGCACGACAAGAAGTGGAGAGTGATGTGACGGTGCAGCTGCACCGGTGGGCTCGTGTTTTGGGTCCTGGTACACTCGGGTATTGTGGAGCCAAGACCAAACACCTTGCAATCAAATTAATACTTTGCTATGTAACTCGTAGCTATGAGTCGTATGAGAAGGAAAACTTGGGGGGAGGAGCATGGACCCAAGTTTGTGGAACTTTACAAAAAGTAGAGTCGCGTGGACTGGGAGAGTGATATCTATATCAACTCACTAACGGTCATTAGAGAAGGCGATTTTCCACAAGAAAGCAATTAACTGATGAGGCTAGTCTGCTCCATGCAATCAAAGAATTGCCACGAGCAACTGCTTCTGTTAGACATTGCTATGCAATGGTTCCAGCCAAGCTTCTCCCATTGTCGATGGCGGTTTATTGTCGTTTTAGTACACCCGTAACGACGAACCCTACAGAATGCTACCTTTCTGTCGTTCCTATCAAGACATCAAACTGCTCCGCGTGCATTGATAGCAGAGATCTCCAATATAAATACCATAAAAAAGGCTACCGTACTCAGGGTGCTATTTTTAGACATTATGGTCGACGCTAGGACGTATCTGTAAAGGGGACCTGCAGCAGCCCATCTCCGAAGAAACTACTCCTGAGTGAGACCGTTCAAAACCAGGGATATTTTCATGAAGCTACATGCATTATTCTTGGCTTTGAAATGAACAAAATGCTTCCTCTGTTGAGAGGAAACAGCATTTCCCTGGAAGATGCCTTGGAGGATGACGATAATATCCTGCATCGACTGGGTTACCCACAGCAAATGAAGGCATTCTGGTTGCATCTTTTATCCCATACAAAGGACATCGAAAAATTGGTATCTTTCCATCTCTGCGCAAAACACTGTCAGACAGCTCTGGAAGACCAATGGCTGAGTGGAAGCTACAACGTGTGCATTCCGGTCTACGTAGAGCCGCCGTCTGAGCAGAAAGTTATTGTCTGAATCCCATTGCCATTCAAGATTGGAGAGACGCAAAACCCCAGAAATGTCGATGAGCAATTGCGGTGTGAAGTGGCTACGTATATCTGGATCCATGAGAATTGTCCCACAATCCCAATTCCGTCGCTGTATGGATTCGGATTTCGCGATGGACAGAACGTTCGTGAGCTTGAACCACCAGAGTTGGCTTTGACCAAGTTGACTGACAGTTCACGTTTTCTAGTTTGCTAAGCTATCTTGTCTACCTCTTGTTACCAGGACTTGGTGGCATCTGAGGCGATTCATTCGCTCATGGCTTCAGTCGACCTCAACTATTCCTTACGTGGACGTCAAGTCTGTGAGCCCATTGAGGACTGGATACATGATTATCAGCCATATAGAGAACGGCAAAATGCTTTCTGACTCATTGGCAACACATCTGCTTTGAAGACAAATCACGCAGACAAACACTCACACTCTTTCGCGGCTTAGCGAATATCATGATCTCCTTGAATCAGACAAGGTTTCCGCGAATCGGGTCTTTAACTCTGAACTATGACGGATTTATAAGTGCGACGAATCGGCCCTTAACGTTACGGCTGCAAATCTTTGAGAATGAGGGTATCCAGACCATCCCGAGATCATCGACTTACCAGGCTGTGGAGCCTTATATTCTGGATCTCCTGCAATGTCATGACAATCGTATTCATTACCAGCCAAACGCAATCCATGATATCAACGACGGTCAGGAGCAATTTGCAGCTTTAACAATGATGCATGGTCTCTTACATCAATTCATGTCACGTCAATATCGTGCCGGGCCGTTTCCGCTTACACTTACCGATCTTCACCCGAGCAATATATTTGTTGATGAGGACTGGAACATCACATCTATCATTGACTTGGAGTGGGCATGTATTCTACCAGTCGAGCTGCAAATGCCGCCTTACTGGTCATCGGGGCGACTTATTGATGATATGGAGCACGGTGAGCACTTACAGACGCTTGGAAATATCGTGAAAGAATTCTTGGACGAGTTTGAGAAACAAGAGAAAGATCTTCGACCTTCCGAAGCTTTCCAGGCTCCAATTATGAGAAACTGCTGGGACAGAGGAAGTTTTTGGTACTTTCAAGCCGTGTTCAGTCCGAAAGGTCTACTCCGAGTCTTTAATGAGCATATCAAGCGCAGGTATCGTGAGGAACACTGCACTCAGCGCGTGTTTGATACAACCGTGAGTCCATATTGGTGCGTAGGAGCGGAAGAATTCATTCGAAAGAAAGTGGACGAAGAAGCCGCGTACAAGGACCGGTTAAGGCAACGGTTTGATGGCCTTGATCAAGACCATTAAAATACACATCGATCGTCAGGACGCTGAGGGAGCTCGCTGTTACCCCCTCTTTTGTACTTCGTATGGCGTTATAAGGTAATTCCGGAAACACACTGCGTATACTATGCTGAGAGTTAAAATGTGTATTTCACAGTAGGTCGTCTACCTGGACCAATCAACTAGCTTCGTGTAGATCTAGACCATCTATAAATATTGCCCACCATCACTATGGCTGGCAGTTATAGCGCATGAAAATAAGCTTTCCTCAGTGAATTTAGCATGGGATGATCCTGGTAGATAGAGTTTCTACCTGGCTTTGGTTCGAGCAATTCCATGTCGAGAAACCTAACTTTAAGCAACCTTTTCGGGGCATGATCAAGCACTTATCTTGAAGCGATCAAGCAATCTCGTACGAAGCAGTCGGAATTGACTCGGACATGGAATCGTCAGCTCCTAAACATATTTGTCATTCGGTGATGGAAGCTAATAGTCTGCGGGTCCCTTTACAGGACCCAATATTGCGATCTCGAGTCAATTGGCTGGTTCCAGATTTGCAATGACTATTGATCTATATGTGATCGATCACAGAAAAAGAAAAGAAAAGAACAGAAATCCTAAGCATTTCTTGCAGATTTTCTTTTGCATCTTGCAATAACAGTCAAAGGTTCCACGGCGATGATAATATTATTATCCTCGTTCCCGAATTAGGAACCTTGTACTCAGCCAACAGCACGGATATGACGGCAATCTCCGGACAATGCATTTGTTTATGTATTATTCTAGGACGCCAATTGGCTGCAATCTCGTCGGATTTCTTGTTCTTTGACTCTCGCTACACTCCATAAAAACTGACATTTAATTCCAACAAGGCGCCCATGGATCCAAAACAACGCAGGAAAGGAAGAAACCTCGGCTTCTTTCCGCCCGCAGGCGGATTGTTGGATATTGTTTGTTCCCCAGGATTTCCCCGCATCTCCGCCTCGGCGTTATTCGGTTATCCCGCAAAGCTCCTTGTTGATCATTCAATTAGCTCTTCGCTCGAGTAGAGAGCTTTGCGCTTTAATAGCGCCTCTTTCCCAACCCCTCCGGCCCCTCGAGGGGAAAGGCCGGGTCATCTTTGGATCATTTCTTGGTAAGGGAGACCCCAGAACCAAGCTGTCACCATGGTCATCAGATCGAAATATACCATCGACATTCCGCAATGCAGTCTGCCAACGCTCATCTTCGGCTCTCCGCATGAGCCTCTGCCAAATGACAGGGCCTGTCTGCTCGACCACGCCTATCCGGACACCCGGTTCCTGACTCGGCACACATACAGACTATGGGCGCAACGTTTGGCGGCAGGGCTTCGCGCGGCAGGTCTGCAAAGGGGCGATCGCGTCATTGTGTTTAGCACGAATCACCTGTTTTACCCCGTGCTGTTCATGGGCGTCATGATGGCCGGTGGGATTTTCAGCGGCTGTAACCCGACGTACTCGAAGCAGGAACTGGCACACCAGATTCGAGACGCCGATCCGACCTTTGTGTTCACTCAGCGCGGCGGTCCGCTGCGGGTTTGTCTTGAGGCGATCAGATCACTCAAGGCAGCCAACCGTGCTCCACGAGACTATGAAAAGTGCACCTTTATTGCTGATGACAACGTATTCGACCCTGTGTATCAAACCGGCGAACAAGGAGTCCCGTATTGGAGCTCCTTTTTCGTTTCCGAGGCAGAAGGCGCGCGGTATGAGTGGGATCCCCTGACACGGCCAGGCGAAGCCACAAACACCATTGTTGCGTTGAATTATTCATCCGGCACAACGGGGCTGAGCAAAGGCGTCGAAATCACGCATGGGAACTACGTCGCAAACATTGTGCAGTACAACCACACCTTGAGCGTGGATCCAGCATACGATGCGGAAACCAGACGGATCCAGAAACACCTATGCTTTCTGCCTCTATATCACGCCATGGCACAGATGCTGTTTTTGGGCGTTGCCCAATATCGGGGTGCGCCCGTGTATATCATGGAAAAGTTTGATTTTTTGACCATGCTACAAAACGTGGAGAAATTCCGCATCACAGATATGATCCTCGTGCCGCCCGTGGTGGTTATGCTCGCCAAACATCCCGAGACGAAGAAGTACAACCTCAGTTCTGTCGTGCGAGTTGGGTCCGGCGCAGCGCCGCTGAGTCGCGAGGTCTCCGAAGAGGCCGAGAACTTGTGGCCCCAGGGGGTGATCAATATCAAGCAAGGGTGGGGGATGACTGAGTATGTATAACTGTTTCCTTTGCAATAGGAAGGAGAATCCTCGGCCTCATCTAACACGATCACAGAGTAACTTGCTCTTTCCTCGTCTGGGAGCCTAACAAAATCAGCAAGACACACAGCGTAGGCTGGCCTCTCCCGAACTCAGAAGCTAAGATCATGTCGCTACCGGATGAAGCCGCAAGCTCGGACGACCTCAGCGCACGCAAGGAACTCGGCCGCAACGAATCCGGCGAACTCTGGGTGCGCGGACCCCAGGTGATGCGCGGATACTGGAAGAATCCCAAAGCCACAGCCGACACGTTGACGCCAGACGGTTGGCTGCGCACGGGGGATATCGCCTACTATGACGAAGAGGAGAAGTTCTTCATTTCGGGGCGGCTCAAGGAGCTTATCAAGGTGAAGGGTCTCCAGGTTGCTCCCGCGGAGCTGGACGGGGTGTGTCTGGAATGTGATGGAGTCGCCGATGCGGCCGTGGTGGGTGTGACGATAGGCAACCAGGAGCATCCACGCGCATATATTGTGCTAAAACCAGGTGTTCCCGCGACAATGGCCACTGCAGAGAGGATCGTTGCGCAGTCTAATACCAAATTGGCCAAGCATAAGCGGTTCACTGGTGGTGTCATGTTCGTGGATGCGCTACCCAAGAACCCGAGCGGTAAGATCATGAGACGGCTGCTGAGGGATCAAGCGCAAAAGGAAGTGCAGGCCGAGCAGTCAAACAAGAAGATCAAGGCTTCATTGTAGACTTTCACTTCTCTGTGTGGTGGTCTTGTTGTGCTCTTTCAGTGTCCATATCAACAATGCACGAGCATTTGATGTATATATGTGATGGTTTTCGAGCAATTCGAAACAATGTTTATAAACCGAGTCGTAAATCAATAAATGTCTATACAAACATATAAGAGCACATTCTGATATATGGGGTTATACATTGGTTCTTTATTGACGACATCAGCCTAGCTGCCTGTCTATATTTGGTAAAGGCCCGGGGTTGCTAGAGTTTGGATACGTAAAATCAAACACTACGTACTAAAGACAGATAGAAGACCGGAAAAGTAGATACTATTGATTCATGAACTCTATGATAAACGTGAGGAGATAGGCTAGAAATAGTAAAGGCAAACGCGCGAGGAAACATTAGGGTCAACTCTACGTCGTACTTACTGATATACTTGTTCAACCTTTTTCTCTCAACAATCAAGGAGTAACCATAGAGAATACCGGTACTGAGAGGGACCGATGTACGTACTCGCACCACACTAAGCTTCAATGACACCTCGGTGCTTTCGACAAGTGTTCCAAGCAGGGACACAGACTTGAACAGTTCATCCATCTGAGTTACCGTCAGGCCGTTCGTTTCCGGCACAAACAGCCAGGATATCAAACTAGTCAGGGCAGATAACCCACAAAACAAGATTCCACCGCCCAGGTTTGCTGCATCCGATTTGTAGAGATCAAGCAGGAAACCGGAAAACACCGCAGTCCTGCCCGCGTTTGCAAACCATCCAAAGCCCCGAGACGTGGCTCGCAGAAGTAACGATGGTGTTTCACCACCTATAGCGTAGGACACTGGTCAGGCACCGATGCCAGCTGTAGCGATTGTTAGGATCAAGCTAATCGCGGTATACCTTTGTTGAATTAAGAAAACTCAGTTGATGTGTATTACAGATCTGGCCGGTAGTTTATCTTACAAAAAAAAAAACTTACAACTGTGACCCAGTAAAAGTGAAGCATCTCGCAATGCCAACGGTTGCCCATAGCACAGCAATGGCCGTTAGAGTTGTGAAGAGCAAGAGCCAGTGTCCAACTCTTGACAACAACCAGAACGCAGCAAATTAGTGACAATAGCGGCGACAACACCAATGACGAAGGGGGTGGTTGCTTTTCCATCACTAACCCCCATAACTTCTAACAGATAACTGGTGTCCCCAAGCAGGGGGAGGCCAAAGAAATCTGTGAGGAGATTTGCAAACACAATGATTACGTTTCTTTTGCGGTCAGAACGCCGTTTGGCTAGGTCTAAATGGGAGATCTCCTTGGCAGCTGCACATGCGAGCTCGCGCAGTACGCTCACATTCTGTAAGCGGTTGTACAGTACAATAGATTGAGCGCCGCCGAGACGATGGCAGGCTTTTTCTGCATCCTCCCACCGAGGCTTGCGCATGAGCCACACGGACCTTTCAGGGAGCAGAACGGTCACGAGAAAAGGAATAATCAATAGGATCCACGGGATTGCAATGGGAATTCTAAAAGAGTTAATAGGGCGTTTTGTCCAATATGTTTGAGAAGGGCATTTCGGTGTCATACTTGAAAGCTTGCAGAGCGGCGACGGAGCCGACAAAGACCACCTCCTACCATAGAGAGGTGCACTGGCAGCCAACACAAAGCCACAGATAGCCAACCGGGGGCTCTCTTTCACTCCTTGCCAAAGCTCTTGCTCTGTGGCGAGAGTGATGTCCTGCTTTGCGCCCTGTGTTGTATTCATCTGCTCTATATGGGTGGCAATTTCGTCCACGCCGCTCTTGTCATCGCTCGTTCGGTTCATGGAAAGTATCTCGGTCATGCTGAATATGCTCAATTGACGGGGCAGAATTTAGTTAAGCTGTAGTAGCATTGCAGAGAATTTCTGTGGGGTGAAAAGGAACAAATATGCTTCTCAATGAATGGAACCAAACTTTTCAGCATCGCGGAGTCCGAGGGCAGAGTGAAAGTGTATAGTCAGTTGTCACACAAATTCTCGTTGGCTGTGTGGCGCAATAGTGCGCACATTGTATAGTTGCAACTAGTATCAACACGATAGATACCCCGGGAGCCAGCGTATAGGGATAATCGCTGGGGCGATTGGAAACACGGACCTTAAGATGGGCCCGACAGATATGGGGCAGAAATGGACCAACTAGGCTGCCGATCACGTCGATATTGAGATTTCTGAAAAGAGACACCGACGACTTCGATACAGTGTTAAGAGCATAACTTGGGGGTCTTTTTCTTTTCTGAGGTTTTAGGTTTCTCATCATTTTTATTTGATTTTTTTGTTCGTCTTCCTGAGACCGCAATCAAAGGTTTTGGCAGTCGCTATGTAGGTCTAGGCTTTGTAACCGTCAAAGACATGGCTAATCACCACGCACTTATTACCTGTTTCGGTAATTCTGAGGCGGTTAGGGTTATTTGGAGTTGTGTACCCCGCGTTTTCGTCAGCAAGGTGTTTGCCATGATAATAGTACTCGCAGCAATAGCTAGAAAGAAGGTTTTATCACCGCGTGCCATGGGTTTAGTGCGTACTATTACTATATTTTCTGATTTATAGTTCGCTGAAAATAGTAAAGGCTGAGATATTACCGACCCGAACTAAATCAACTAAATCTATGGAGATGGCCTGTGCCACCATTGTCCCGCGATTTGATAAGCTATAGACACGGACTGGCAGGCTTTCCTCAGTGCCTCTGTTACCGAAACCATAGAGTACGATGGATCGGCTCTTATTTTGTGATAGTTTATTGGCAGCCTACTCGACAGCACGTTTTCCGGGCTGTTGTCCGGTCCGACATGTGCGATCTTCCTCATACGCTACACCCTGCCTCGCAAAGCGTTCTATCCGTTGCGATCAAGCTGCCCATACATGATGGCTACTTTCAGGCTTGAAGAGCGCGTTATGTCTCTCTTTCCCGACTGGTGTGCCCATGAATTCGCCACCACCAAAGACGTACTTACTGCGTATGTTGGTTGAGTAAGGGTTGACGCAGACCACGGAAAATCAAGCGGCGAATGGGGCAACATTGGAACAATTGGATGCAAACAATTTTGTTCGGTACCGGTCAACCGCGAAGCTGGAATGAAAACCGCATACTCCAGCACCACAAGGAAACAGTATGACTACCACTGGTGGTCTGATGGTGAAGAGAGTGTCATCCACCACCTGTTTTCCGGCGGCAATTCCCAAGGGTATGAAAGATGCTGCTGCGACTGGTTCCACGGCGGAGTTGGAGTCACAACTCGATACACTGCGCGTGCTTCCAGACTCCTGAAAAGCAGGCATTGCAAGCTTAGGAGGACTGCAGACGATTAAAATGAATGATTCAGAGAACCGGGCATCCAACGTGACGGAATCGACCCCAGATGGCACTCACAAGATTATGGAAAAACCTGGCGCTGACTGTCATGGCCAGCCGAACATCTGCGCCACATCTATGGATGTCACTTGATCAAACAATAATCCGAGTCTGCACACTCTTTCTGCTGACAAAATCAAAATAATCTAAAGTTTACAGTATTATACCGACGTAAACAAATTTTGCAAACCACAGAAGATTTATCATGGCATCTACAGATCGTTTTCATGACCCTTAATCTCAAGCCATGAAGCGCATATGTTTGTGAAGAAGTCTTGCAGAGTTGTATATAGTTCGTTGTCCAATAAGAACGAAGCCATCCTGGGTTAGGTAAGCGCAACACCCGTAGGGCTGGGTCACGGGTTACATGTTCCGCAGTGGAGAGAGCCGACGGAACGGTTGCATCCCGCCAATTCGCCTTAGTCATGGTAGATACTGCATGGCACAGTGTGAGGTTGACAGACAAGTCATTCGAGTGCCGTGAGATCCTTTGTAGAGTCCGACTTGGTTTTCACTTCTGTAACAGGCATGATGGAGACATAGAGATCGACTCGATGCAGACAGCAAATAACGAGCCAACTAAACCCAGAACGGCCGGGCCCACTTTGACAGGACCGGGTAATGCGCTGTACACATAGTTACGCTAGCGCGTGGTATCAGTATGTCACGTAATTAATCTAGCCTTATTGCGGCTAGACGCACGACTGGCGACGAACCGCGAACGTCACGGTATCCAGTTGCTTATCGGAGACTATCGTAGCATTCGGCGTCGCACCAGGGAAGCTTTTTTTCTGTCCCATACAATTGAACCCTCTTTTTTTTTTATTGTTATTTTCTTGTTTGGTCAGAGTGTGCCATTGCCCCTCGGCCGCAATGAGCCCCGGTCTACTCCGGTCAGGTACCTTTACTGGTCAGACCAACCCACCCCGTTTCGGGGTGCTCTGTTGCTGGCTCATGTCACATCGTGATTTTCCGTAGGAGGCAAGTTGACAGCCCCGCCACCTGTGGAATGGTTTATTTCCTTGCCTGTCGCTTTCACTTCCATCCCAGTTGTTTCCCTCTTCTTCTGCTTCTTTTTCTCTCCCTTATCCAGCACTGAAGCTGGTCGAATCAGATCCCATCCATCTACATTGGCCACAACTTGCTGGGCTCCTCATCTAGATCAACAAAGAAGACCAGGATAAGATTGTGTAGTGACATCATGCCTGCCCGCCAGATCGATGCGCAACCGCGCATCACCAAGTTCACCAACTGCCGCATCCTCAAGAACAATCGGCTGATCGAGCAGGACCTGTGGATCGATTCGTTTTCTGGCAAGATCCTCCGTGACCAGGAAGCCTTCTATGAGCTGCACCTGTCGCCGGACCAGGTCATCAACCTGAACGGGCGCATTCTCGCCCCAGGTTTCATTGATGTGCAGCTAAACGGTGCCCAGGGGTTTGATTATTCGGTGCCCCGGGCTACGCGCGAGGAGTATGAGGCTGGCTTTCTCGAGTCAAATCGCGGCCTGATCAAGACGGGTGTTACGTCGTTTTTGCCGACGACTGTGAGCACGACGGCGGAGAACTACCAAAAGGTGAGTCATGATCACCCGTTTTCAGGCTCTGGTGTAAGCGTAGCGGACGATTGACAGAGTCAATAGGTTCTGCCGTCTCTCGCTCCCACCGGAGCCCGCCGTCCGCATGATGGCGCCGAGTCGCTCGGAGCACACGTCGAGGGGCCGTTCATCAACCCGTCACGCAACGGCATCCACAAGCCCGAAGTTCTTCTCGCGGCCGCCCAGGGCTTCCAAGACATCGTCGACTGCTACGGACAGGAAAACATCCCCGAGGTCAAGGGCAGCGAGGAAGACAACACCCCGGTGGCAAACGGACAGCACGCCAACGGTGGCACAGCGTCTTCCCTGGCCACCAGAAAACCGGCCATCAAGATGATCACCGCGGCGCCGGAGGTCGGACACATGACCAAGAACATCCGCGAATTGACGGCGCGCGGCATTGTCTACTCCATCGGCCACTCGGACGCCACGTATGAACAGGCCATGGCCGCCGTTGGCCAGGGCGCAATGATGATCACCCACCTCTTCAACGCGATGCGACCCTTTTACCACCGCAACCCGGGCGTGTTCGGCCTGCTGGGCCAGAGCGATCTGCCCAAACCGTTCTTCGGCGTCATTGCGGACGGCATCCACCTCCACCCGACCTCGATCAAGATCGCGTACAACGCGCACAGCGAAGGGCTGATCCTGGTCACCGACGCAATGCGGCTCTGCGGACTACCCGACGGCACCTATGAATGGACTAACGGCGACCGGATCATCAAACGAGGCGTGCGCCTGACGCTCGAGGGCTCCGACAAGATCGCCGGCAGCTCGGCGACCCTGATCGAGTGCGTCAACAACTTCCGACGCTGGACGTCTGCGTCCACGGCCGAAGCCCTGACGGCCGTCACCGCGACGCCCGCGCGCATGCTCGGTCTGGAAAACACCAAGGGCACGCTCGACCACGGCGCCGACGCCGACCTGGTCGTGCTCAGCGACAGGCTGGACAGTTACAGCGGACCCACGCTGACTGTCGACCAGGTGTGGAAGTTTGGCGTCAAGGTCTTTGATGCCGATGAGTTGGCCGACGCTAAGGGGCAGTAGCTTTTGTTTCCCTTGTTCTGACTTATACTGATCTTTGTTTTCTTTTCTTTTTTTTTTTTATGAGCCTGTTGGAGTTGTTGCCTGACTGGGTTGTTTTCGTGTTCCTTTCTCGTAAGCCTTATACAGAAGTAGGAAAGCGCCGCATAGCTATATAACTGTTAATTTCTGTATATTACTATCATAGATGTGATACCATGCATTCCAGCAATATGATTATTTTCTATTGACCTGTTTTCAATTTTTTCGAATCGCCGTGTTGATGCTGTCCACTACATATAGACTGTATGTAATAACCAAACAGAAAACAATAAGTTCAACTGAAACATACTTGATCAGCACAACCAAAAAATTTTTAAAAACAATAAGAAGACTTCTTGTTTTTCTTTTTCGAAAAGCTTCTCGTGAAACATGGGTATCGCGCCTAAAGGATTCCTCCCTTTTTTTGTGTTTTTTCTTCCCTTTTTCCCGTCTTTCCCGATCATACATATGTTAGGTCATTGGGTCTAAACCACCTAAGAACAGCCTAATCGGATAGTCTTTCCAGATTCTGTATACATCATCTCTGTACCTGTCTTGTGTGCAATTGGTGTCTACAAGCGTGGCTGGTTCGGCTTCCAGCCAGCCTCCTCGGCAATCAGCTCGGCCGCGCGCTCGCCGATCCCCAGCACCGTGAGCATGGGGTTGATGCTGGGCATGTTGGGGAAAACGCCGGCGTCGGCGATGCGGACGTTCTTCAGGCCGCGCACGCGCAATTGCGGGTCGACCACGGCCAGCGGGTCGCGCTGGACGTCGCCCATCTTGGTGGTGCCAGCCGGGTGGTAGACGGTATGTGCGACGCGACGGCCGTACTCGGAAAGGGCTTCGTCGCTGGTGACGTTGGGTCCCGGTGCGACCTCGCGCTTGATCCAGTCCTTGAAGGGTGCCTGCTGAGCGACCTTGCGGGCGGCCTTGAATCCGGCCACAATGGTCGCGGCATCATAACCCTCCGGGTCGGTGAAGTAGCGGAAATCGAGGGCGGGCTTGACGTTGGGGTCAGATGAGGTCAGGTACAGCCGACCGCGGGAGCGCGGGCGAGGGATGTTGGGCGTCATGCAAAAGGCGTCCACAGGCGTATCGTAGCCAAGGCGGGTGGTGTTGAGACAGAAGGGAATCTGGTAACAATGCATCATGATGTCGGCGGCACGGCCGTCGCTGCCGGCCGCGTTGGCGGGCTCACGGCGCAAGAAGATGCCGGCGTCCGAGTCCATGGTGGTCTGGTTGGGGGGCACGGGCCGGTTCAGCTCCCAGATGATGATGCTCTCGGGATGGTCAATGAGGTTCTCGCCCACGCCCCGGATGTCCTTGACGACCGGGATGCCGAGAGACGACAGCTGCTCGGCGGGACCGATGCCGGAGAGCAGCAGCAGACGCGGCGTGTCGACCGCGCCGGCGCAGAGGATGGTTTCCACCTTGGGGCGCACCGTCTGCTTGACGCCCGACTGGAGCGTGAGATCGACTCCGGTCACGACATCGCCATCGACATTCACACGGGACACCCAGGCATTGGTCAGGATGGTGAGGTTGGGCCGCTTCTCCTCGCCGCGCAGGATCGGGTGGATGTAAGCGACACTGGCGCTGCTGCGACGCCCGTCGTCGGGGTTGTACGACACGGAGAAGAAGCCGACACCTTCGGTAAGCTCGCCTTTGGAGCGGATCTCCTTGTTGAAGTCGTCAATGACCGGGATGCTGAGGGCGGAGGAGCACGACTGCACCCAGTCCTTGCAGAGCTGGTTGCGGTGGCGGGCGTGCACCGGCTGGACGGTATTGCGCAAGTTGTCCAAGACGCGGGTAAAGGTGTCAAAGGACCAGCCCTTGCAGCCGAGCTCCTCCCACAGCCGCGTGTCGTACTCGAAGGGGCGGAACGAAATCAGGGTGTTGTGCGAGGAGCAGCCGCCCAGCACTTTGGCCCGCGAATGGCGGATGTGGCTATTGCCTGGTCTCCAGTGAGCAATCCAATTCTGACGGTTCCTGTCCAGTCCGGAGTGGTGTCGCAGCACGAATACTCACCCATGGGCTGCTCGGTGGTTGGGTAGTCGTAGTCTAGCTCGCCGCCCAGCAGGTTGAGCCATTCCTTGAGGTTCAAGACGCGATCGTCCATGAAATCGCTGGGGCCGGCCTCGACCAGCAGGATGCGCTTGTTGGGCAGATACTCGGCCAGGCGTGCGGCAATGACACAGCCGGCGGTGCCTCCTCCTACAATCACATAGTCATAGCTGTCGACGTCGCCGGTGGGGAGGAGAGTTGTGGTGGCCATTGTCGAGAAATACAATTGCTATAGGTCTCTATCAGAGAATACGGATACCTTTTCCTTGCGACGCGATGAGAGAGAGAGAGAGAGAGAGGGAGAGAGTCACACCACAGGCTGGACACACTGGGGAGCGACAAGAGGGACGGACGCTCTGTTAATTACTACCGCACAGGCTGAGAAGGAAAAAAAAAAATAGAGGAGAAAGCGAAGGAGAGAGGAGGCCGAAAGAGCAGGAGCGAGCGGCACGCGATTCGGCGCCGTCTCGTGCAGGTGGGCCCCGATCCGCCCCGCCAGACGCCGATAAGGAACGCTCGATAAGGGCTTTCTCTTTCCTTTTTCCTCTTCTCTACTGATCGGTTCTGGGAGTCTCTCCTTCAATAAGCGTCATATTCAATGATCAGTCGGTATATAATGGCATCTAAATCTCTCCGTCGCAGCAAGCAAACCTTCCAATCATCCCTATCGACTGGCAGCGGTAACAACAGTGTTTCGTGCGACTCTGGGCCAGATCCCCCCCCATCGTGACCGACAGGAACATGCAGCTCCGGCGACGCTACTAAAAGAGACAAGCAGCCAAAGAATAGAAAGACCGAACGAGCACCAAACTATGCCCAAGACAGCAAGCCTGAGGTTGTCAATGGGGCCAATTTTCAACTGTCAGCGCAACAGTTGTCGAGACGGGGGGGCTTTTCCTTTTCTCTGCTGCTTAGCATTGGTGACTGAGCACTGCACTGGATGCAGCCGGGTCGGTGTGCAGGAGGGCAGGAAAAAGTGACGTCGGTGGGCCCAGCCTCCCCCACACGCTAGTGTTGGGATCTCGCCTGCGTTTTACATAACGGCGGGAAAAGAGGCAGCGATGAACATGGACCTGGACCTGAACTTGAGCCTCAGGAAATAACACAAAGGGCAACAGGAGATGGCAGTCATGGAAGGGACAATTGAGAGTCAGTATTCAGCAACCTCAATGTAAGACGTTAAAGCTGGGTGCGGCCTGTCTCCAGATCTTCTCGTGCACATTCTCGAATTGGAGATCCGGCCGGTGGTCCGCGCTATGCCGGAAATGGGTAATAACTAGCAAGCCCCCGTGCGGATTTGGCAGTTCTAAATCTTTGCATTTCTGCATTGATGCTGATGACAGGCGCCACCGACCAGTAGCAGCAGGAGCAACAGGACCCAGGCAAAAGGCGGTGGAAGAGGGGGCTGAGGTATCTCTCGTCCTTGTTATCAACAGTGCCTGCGATGCCAGTAAGGATGACCATTGTGTAGAAAGAAGAGGGAATACAAACAAGACAAACCGGCTTCCAGCAGGAAGACGTTCAGGTGGGTCCCGGTGGTCCCAGCCAATGACTGTCTGGTCACGCCGCATCCGCCGACGAGCCAAGCTGCCCCTCACGGCCAGCAGGCCGTAGTTTTCGGTCTCCAACAAACTTCAGTTTCGAAAGTGCGGACTCGTGGGTATCATCTACACTCTTGATTGCGAGTACGAGTACTACTCAGACATAGAGGGTACTGTCCTTCCTAGGTAGTGAGCACACCATGGCTGTCGCGTACCCCGCCCGCCAGCTGTACTACGACGGCCAGTCGCAGCCGGCCACCTCCAACAAGACCTTCCCGAGCATCGACCCGGCTACCGGAGCTCAGATTACAGATATCCACGAGGCGTCGCACGCCGACATCGACAAGGCCATTGCCTCTGCCGAAAAGGCGTTCCCCTCGTGGGCGGCCACCCCCGCCATCCAGCGCGCGCGTATCCTGCACAAGGCCGCCCAGCTGCTGCGCGAACGCAATGACGAGATCGCCACCGCCGAAACACACGACACCGGCAAAGCCTTTTCAGAGACGAGCGTTGTCGATGTCGTCACGGGTGCGGATGTCTTGGAATACTTTGCCAATCTGGTCGGCGGCGGCGGCTTGAATGGCGAGACTACCCAGCTGCGGGAGGATGCCTGGGTCTACACCAAGAAGGCGCCGCTGGGCGTCTGTGTCGGCATCGGTGCCTGGAACTATCCTATTCAAATGTAAGTTGGGTTCTCCTCCGGGAACAGCGGGATCTTTTCTGAAAGCTAGCTGCTAATGTTTTGTCGCCAAAAAAAAAAAGTGCTCTCTGGAAGTCTGCCCCGTGTCTTGCCGCCGGCAACACCATGGTGTACAAGCCCAGCGAGTTCACCTCGCTCCACGGTGAAACACTAGCCAAAATATACACAGAAGCCGGACTGCCTGCTGGTGTGTTCAACGTGGTCCACGGCGCCGGTGAGGTCGGCGCATATCTGACTGCTCATCCGTCCATCGCCAAGGTCTCCTTCACCGGACAAGTTTCCACTGGCAAAAAAGTAGCCGGCAGTGCCGCAGGTGGCATGAAGTATGTCACCATGGAGCTCGGCGGAAAGTCGCCCTTGATCATCCTACCCGACTCGGACCTCGAGAACGCCGTCGACGGCGCCATGATGGCCAACTTTTACAGCACGGGCCAGGTGTGCACCAACGGCACGCGCGTGTTTGTGCCGCGCAGCCTCAAGTCGGCGTTTGAGCAGCGGCTGCTCGAGAAGATGGAATACGTCCGGGCCGGTCCCGTCATGGACCCGGCCACCAACCTGGGCCCTCTGGTTTCACGCGTCCACCATGAGAAAGTCACGGGCTACATCCGACACGGCATCGAACAGGACGGCGCAAAGCTGCTCTATGGCGGCCTCGGCCAACCAGCCAACCTCCCCGAATCCCTGCGCGGCGGATTCTGGGTCCAGCCCACCGTCTTCACCGACTGCACCGACAACATGAAAATCGTGCGCGAGGAGATTTTCGGACCCGTCATGTCGATCCTGGCCTACGACACCGTCGACGAAGCCGTGCGCCGCGCCAACGCCACCGAGCTCGGCCTCGCCGCAGGCGTCTTCACCAAGGACCTGAACCTGGCGCATCGCGTCATCGACCAGCTGCAGGCGGGCATCACCTGGGTGAACTCGTGGGGCGAGTCGCCCGCCGAGATGAGCGTGGGCGGGTGGAAGCAGAGCGGTGTTGGCGTGGAGAATGGCCGGCGTGGTATCGAGGCGTGGGTGCGCAACAAGAGCACCCTCGTCGACATGGCCGGCGAGGTGGCAACGGCTTTCTCGAAGCTGTAGGATATAGCAAGACTCTTGATAGACTAAAAGTGTATATGAATGATATCATGACCCTCAATCAACGCCAATTAAAAGTATATTACGTACAGAGTAGAGTAAACCACACAAACATCACATGTACAAAACAAAACCACATGAACGAGATGGAGTGATCGACGGGAACCTCTGGATTACTAATCTAGATTCAAATCTGCTATATATGTATGGTATATTTTCAATGGGTTATTACGCCATACGCCAATTCTCCGACTCAGAAGAGTTACAATCTGGGCAACATATCAACTGTTACATGCAACATAGCACACTCATAAACCAAGCGATCCCCCCCATAAACACAATAACTCAGACAAGAACAGTCGCTTAAGCAGTGTAAGAAAAGAGACAGGAATCAGAAAAGCCAATTTTATACAGCAGCTACACGAGATCCCATCGGGTCGAGCATCAGGTCATTCTTGAGCGCCGCGTCCATGCCGGAAACGGCCGAATCGAGCAGGCGCGACGACATGCTGTCCGGGGTCAGTTCGCCGTCCTCATCCATCGACCGGCGCATGTCGGTGTTGATCTTGAGGTCCTTGGGGAACATCTTGGTCGGCTCGCTGGTGGCCGGAGGCTGTGACGGTCGCGCCCCAGTCGTCAGCAACGGTGCGGGCACGTATGTTCGGGGACGGTAAACGAGCGGGGGGCCCTGGGTGCGCGCATCGGTGCCAGACTGCTCGATCGACTCGAAATACTTGACCGTCTTGACCTTGAGTTCCATGGTGGCGTCGCGGTCGGCCACGATCAGCGGGTGCGGGTGCAGCTGCAGGGCTGACAGCGTCCACATGTGGTTGACGCCCCCCTCGAGGCCGTGGTGCAGGGCGAGCGCCTTGTGCGAGCCCGTGCAGACAATCACCACCTCGCGCGCATCCATGATGGTCTGGATGCCCACCGTCAGCGCCATCTTGGGCACCTTGTTCACGTCGCCGTCGAAGAAGCGCGAGTTGGCCACAATCGTGTCGTAGGCCAGCGTCTTGACTCGCGTGCGGCTGTGCAGCGACGAGCCCGGCTCGTTGAATGCAATGTGCCCGTCCGGTCCCACGCCTCCCAGGAACAGCTCGATGCCGCCCATGCGCGCGATCTTGGCTTCGTATGCGGCAGCCTCGGCCGCCAGGTCCGGCGCATTGCCGTTCAAAATGTTGATATTGGCCGGCAGGATGTCGACGTGCGAGAAAAAGTGCTTGTACATGAAGCTATGGTACGACTCTGGGTGGTCGCGCGGAAGGCCGACATACTCGTCCTGCAGCGGTTTCAATCAGCTTTGATGCCATATCAGCTTCGAGACACCCGTCGCGACGAACCATGTTGAAGGTCACCACATTGCGGAACGAGATCTCGCCCGCCTTGTAGCGCTGCACCAGAATGCGATAGATAATCTCGGGGCTGCTGCCCGTTGGGAGGCCGAGTACAAACGGCTTCTCCGGGGTCGGATTGAAGCTCTTAATGCGGCCTACGGTATTGGTCAGTCGTGCATCTCGCCAGAATAGCGCTGTGCAAAGTTACTTACTGACGATGTACTCGGCAATGTACTCCGACACGCCCTGGGGGTCTTCGCGGATGATCACTCTCCTGTCTCATATTAGATGATCTTCTTGTTGATGTTTGCTATGGTCGCTGCTGCTGTCGCAGCGCGGGGGGCGCCAACATACATTTTTGCGGGTGGGCTGCTACGTCACCAGGCGGCGGGCTTGTAGTGTAGGGAAAAGAAGATCAATCGGAGTAATGGTCACTAGCTCCAGCCTAGATCAATATGTATCTCTGCGATAAAACGGTTGATTTCTAGATTGGCAACAAAGATGAAGGAAGGAGTGCCTGTAAACAGAGAAGAAGAAGAGAAGAGACGCGGACTCGACAGAGGATGGACGAGACCAGCAGGTGATAAGGGAAAGCGCCGGGGAGGGGGGCGAACTCAAACAGCCAAAAACAACCAACAAGAAGACAGAACTCCGAAATTGTAAGCCTGTTCCACCGGTTATCTGGGGGAGAAGGTAAGAAAAAAAAAAAAAAAGAAATGGCCTGTATTAGCCGGCCCCTCCCGTGTCCGGCCAGCAAGATTACACACTGCTACCATTGCAACCGCTCCATCGCCAGACATGTCATCGTTGCGGCTTCATTTCGCCCCGCTGCTGTGGCCTGGCGGGCACTAGCTTTGATATTACCATATAACTAATTATTCGGCAATGAAGCTAGGATGAGATCCTCATTACACTACTTGCTTGAGTCTTGCTCTCTTGGTGCTTTCTTATGAGGTTGGTTGTCCTCCATCTACAATCTACTGATATGCATTGCCACCGTCACGGGCTGTTTCCGGCATCTAGTCGTAGAGTATACTCCGAAACAAACAAATAGAAGATTGGAACCTGACCAAAACAGTCTATTTATGGAAATTACACCCACGCGGCGAATCAATGTCCAGAAGATCCTCATTATTTGCGGATCGAGAACGTCTGTGGATGCTCATTTCAATTTCATTTCGTTTCGGAGCATGCAAAGCAAAACGCTGTTTGCGCATGGCACCGTTGTCATCGTCCATGTTGCACGGCGTATCAAGATTACGCCGTAATTTACACTTGTAATAGGCCGTACCAGTCGGGACATTGCTTGTTCCATCGTCGCCTTGAGATTTCGCATGCATATTGAGTTGGATCCATATGAGCGAAAAATCTCCTCTCTGTGGTCATCAGTCATCCATTATGCTGTAATTAAGAAATACTTATTCGAACACTTGTTCGAGATTCATATCTATGTCGTTGGGTTAATAGCATATAGAGTAGAAGACCGAAGCCTGCACACTGCCAAGCTTTCCGGCATGGTTGCATCCGGCGGCAAGCCGGAGAACGGCACTGTGACATGACTGCAACGGTGGGATTTCCCGATACCACCTTGTTTACATCCCATTATTATGATAGTCCTACAGTGTACTACTGCGACTGTGCCAATGACTCGACATCGACAGTTATTATTATTAACTGATTTGGTTTGTTTGTTTGTTATTGGTTTTTTGTATGTGTGAGTGTGTTATGTGTATGTGTTCGTTCGTGGATTATCGGCGTACGGAGTCCTGAATATGTCGGCATGCCTTCTTAGGCATTCCGCACTGTCTGCTTGGTACACTAGTAAAAAGACCACTGACTTTGTGTTGCCATTAGACTTTTTTTGGCATTCACGGACAATTCGCGGCGTACACGGAGTACGGAGTATACGGAGTAAACGCCAAAAGTGGATATCTGGTAACGAACGGCGGAAATTTGAGCCTCATATGTATCTCTCGTCTGAAAGCAATTGTTACCGAGTTCGTATATAGGAAAGAGAGTACAGAGTATTTTCTATCGGCCGACACTTTTACATAGGCGTTGAAATAAAATATGGCATCGTTGCCTTCAAGTATTGCGAGCGCGAGCGTTCACTGGATGAACTATTGCCAAGACCTCTATCGATAGCTCAACCCATCACCACGACAGTCCATCCATTTTTCTTACGAAGCAAACTCGATTCAGAAGGCATGATCGACCTCCCGTCTGCAGACTCTACTGAACAGAGTACAGAGTAGATTTCTATGCCAACTGATAGTCCTAGCCACAAACAAGCAAACATCGGATCTGCAGATCTGTGGATCTGCCGTCCGTTTCTGAGCTAGTCCCTTGCAACACCTACTTAATTATATATACCTTACCTAGCTTCTTACCTCGAAGAGAACCAATCCATGCGCAGGATTTCATCCTCGTCCGAAAGAAACCCGCAGCTACGGGTCGGGACCATGACGGTAGAGTTCGCACGACTACAATTGGCTGGCTCCCCCAAACCATGGGCAGATACGAAGCCGCACCAATGGCGCGGTAGGTGCTTGAGGCTGAAGCAGGGTGCCCTCGGGTCGAGCATAATTCCTCGGCTGGTTACAGAGTAACTAACCTAGTGTGCATAGTAGCACTGGTATCTGGGACGCGCAGATCCGCGCTGCTTCGGTACCCTGTAGGTTATCGGGGTTGGTTCCTCATCGAAGATCATAGGAAATTTAATATAATATTCACACTGGAGACTCAATAGCAATTATAAGACACATGGCAATGCATTTTATCCAGATACCTGCTATGTCTTGGTGTTTGGCCAGTTTATGCTATTGTTCGTCCCGGCTTCAACCCTTCTCCGCAGCGGGCCCAGTCCGGGGGTCCCGCGATCACTGGCCAATCAGAGGCCGTCCCTAGCTATCGAGCACCAGCCTTCTTATCTGTGCACGTGATCTCACCCGCGGTCCCCTGCGCTTCTCCCTTTGGCGTGCGGAGTCGAGGACATCAAACAGCCCTCTTTTCTTTGCGCTGGCATGAACCACCCAGTTTCCCGGCTATAACTCGTGATTGAGCGCTCCCGGGGTATCCTTTCTCAGTGCTACGGTGCCTACGCAACTATACCACGCTCTGTTTCCTTTTCGAGTGCGCTTCATTCAGCAGTCTCGCTTTCCGAGAGCTTGTCTACCGAACGGATCGACTCGGCGCACACTTCCCACTTGTTGTCGCCGGCTTGAAAACAGTGGACAAAAGTGGAGAAAAAATACGTATATTCTGGAAGATTTCCACCTTCTGAGCTTCTATCAGAAAGCCACGGTCACTCTTCAAAAGCGTTCCGCGCAACAGCAACATTGGTCTTGCACCTATCATCTCTGCCCATTGTTGCACCCGGTCGCACTCCGCTGCCACGGGCTATACACCTCTCGCAGTCCGTCGCGTATTGATTCTCTACCCACCAGGGCAATCGCAGAGCTAGATTCTTTTGCTGTGCGAGTCTTGCGTGAAGAGCGACTTCTCCGGTGGGAGCTGGCAATCCTTGCGTCCGGGCCGTCATGGCCCCGAAGGACGGGACAATGCATCCCATATGGGATAACATGGACAGGTGAGCTCATTCGACGACTATGGTTTCGGACGGCCGGACGTCCAAGTCGCGGATCCGATGATTGTTGCGAGACAAACAGCAACTGACCACTATCGCGCGTATAGGCAATTGGGCCAGCTGTTTATGATGGGTTTTGACGGGACTACGGTAGACCAGCAGATACGCTCTCTCATCGAAGACCATCACGTAGGGAATATTTTGCTAAACGCCAAAAATCTCAAATGTAATCCTGCAAGTGAATGCAACCTCGTGATACCTAGCTAACCCATTTCTGGCAGCTGCCGAAGAAACAACCAAGCTCATCTTGGAGCTCCAAACGGTCGCAAGGGATGCCGGTCACCCTGTTCCGCTTATGATTGCGCTTGACCAGGAAAACGGCGGTGTCAACAGTCTCTTTGACGAAATCTATATTCGACAGTTTCCCAGTGCGATGGGCATCGCCGCAACCGGATCTAAAGAACTGGCCCGCGAAGTCGCCTCGGCCACGGCGCAGGAACTCAAAGCTGTCGGTGTCAACTGGATAATGGGTCCAGTCCTGGATGTCCTGACCAATGTCCGTAATCAGCCTCTTGGTGTACGTACTAGCGGCGACGATCCGCAGGAAGTCTCGCAATACGGCGTTGAGGTTATGAAGGGATACCAGGCGGCCGGTCTGGTCACTTGCGGCAAGCATTTTCCTTCTTACGGCAACCTTGAGTTTATCGGATCAGAGGCCGATGTTCCCGTCATCAAGGAGTCGCTTGAGCAACTCAGTCTGAGCGCCTTGGTTCCTTTTCGAAATGCCATCAATAATGGGCTGGATGCAATGATGGTCGGTGGAGTCGCCATGTCTTCCGCCGGAGTCAACGTCATGCACGCCTGTCTTTCGGAACAAGTAGTGGATGGGCTATTGCGCAAAGATCTGAAGTTCGGCGGCGTAGTTGTCTCGGAGTGTCTTGAAATGGAAGCTCTCACGCACAACATCGGCGTCGGCGGTGGCACTGTCATGGCGATGAAAGCGGGCTGTGACTTGATCCTTCTTTGCCGCTCGTATCCTATTCAGCTAGAAGCCCTCAACGGACTCAAATTAGGGATCGAGAATGGGATGATCAACCGATCCCGGATACAACAGTCCCTCAAACGCGTTCTCTCCATGAAATCACGTTGCACGTCATGGGAGCAAGCTTTGAATCCCGGAGGAATAAACTCCTTATCCATAATGCAACCATCACACACAAGTCTGTCGACTCGGGCATACGACAGTTCTATCACCCTCGTGAGAGATACCCAGAACTTACTTCCTCTCACGCAGATACTTGAGCCCGACGAAGAGCTGTTACTCTTGACCCCGCTCGTGAAGCCCCTGCCTGCTTCGGCAGTGTCCCGGTCAATACTCGATCACATGGCCACGTCCCCAGACCCTGCCTCGTACGATAGAAACTCGCCTGCAGGCAACGGCGAGAGCGTGTTCCGGGAATTTGGCAGATCCCTCGCTCGACAACGATCCGGTCGTGTTCTGCACACCTCCTACACATCAACGGGAGTGCGTCCGATCCATGAGAACCTAATTGACAGGGTTAGTGCAGTCGTTGTGGTCACTGCAGACTCAAACCGCAACCTCTATCAGCATGGCTTCACCAAGCATGTTTCAATGATTTGCAAATCTCAATATTCGCAAGCCGGGGAGCGATACGAGAAACCCATCGTTGTAGTCGCAGTCAGTTCTCCGTACGATTTCGCCACAGACCCAGCAATTGGCACATATATCTGCACCTATGACTTCACAGAGACCGCACTACAGGCGCTAGTCAAGGTGTTGTTTGGGGATCTATCACCCACTGGTGCCCTGCCAGGTACCATCAGCCGCAGTCAGAAGTTGAACCAGTCTCGCCAACATTGGCTGGTTGAAGCGTGGAACGAGGAGCGGGATGCAGAAGCGCTCGATGCCTTGCTGGATGCTCTGAGAGAGAATGGCTCTCACGGGGAACTCGCCAGTGTAACATCGGGTAGTTTTCTCCTAAGGAGTGAAGATGTGGAAGAGGCCCATTTCGTTGTGCGAAACAGCACCACCCACGCCCTTTACGGGTTTTGTTCTTCGTACTTCTTCCGGTCAACCGGAACTGCAGTTATCGGGTCGATAATAGTAGAGCCAACACGGCGGAAGCTCTCCATTGGCCACTCACTACATAATAGAGCCATCCAGACTCTTCTTCATAGGACCGGTGTCCGGAGATTTCAGTTGGGCTCACGCCTACCGAGTGTATATTTGGGAATCCCCACTGCCAATCCAGTCGAGCGCAAGAGACTGCGGCAGTGGTTTGCTCAGCTTGGCTGGAACACAGCGCTGTCTCGACCTGTCTGCACTGTCATGCTACGGCCGCTTTCAACCTGGGTAGCTCCGGAAGGTCTGACCAAGAGCCTCCAAGCCGCAGAAGTCGACTACGATCTGGTTTACGGATGGGAATACGCAGATTCAATTATCGACCACGTCAAGACAAGTTCTCGACAGGGCGTCATGGAAATCTACAAACTTGCTTTGAACGGCGCCCCTCATTCAGGTATCATCCGCGCCAAACGGCCGGATGACGGCGCCATACTGGGCAGCATCGTGATTTACAACAATCAGTCAATGATTGCAGATTACGTGCCGGCCCTGAAGGAGGCAAATGTCGTCGCGGGCGGTATCTCGTCGCCGGTAATATCTCCATCAGTAGGCGAGTATGCCACATTGATGCAGGGCTTGATTCTGCTTGGAATTCGTCAAGTCCGTAAGTCAGGTGCAGACGCAGTTGTCCTGGACTGTGTAAGTCTCCCATCTTATAGTAGTTACCCCTCTACAAACAAAAAACTAGAAATTAACGGGGTTAAACAGGTTGATGGCGACGGCAATTTCGACAGTCTGTCTGAAATGGGTTTCACAGTGCTGCACACCTTTGAGGAAGTCACCTGCGATGCCACGACGTGGAAGATGATGCAAACTGCTGGGTAGCTGTAGATGAATCGTTACAAATCTTTTCTGGTCCGATTTAGCGCTTTCCACCAATTGTGTGTTGTTTCCTATATGTTTTATATATATATGTATGTGCATGTATATAATTGCACAGAAACTTTATGATGGCGAAGATACTGTTTTGTGGGTTTATTGGATAAGTATGGGCATGAAACTTATCTTTTTTCTCTTTTTCATCTTCTAAATCGTAGTCAATGTTTGGCACCCTAGTCTCCTAAACGTGTGCGACAGAGGTGGTCGAAACTATGGATGTGAAAACTTTGGCAAAATACTCGACATTGTATGTTGACCTGCACGAGATGAACCCTACAACCTTGAATCAGCTGTAGCAATGAGCAATCAACTCGCTGAGCTGCTGAGACAAATTATCGAATCCGGTGAATGTATAATATATTGATTATATAGCTAATGAGCATAAGCAGGAGAAATTCCGGCATTGTTCACATAGAAACAGAGAGCTTATGTACGTCCTAATCTTTCCCTATAGTCGACAATACTAAGTTAAGCATGATGCCGCACTGTTCGAATATATTGTTTGTGATATCATTTCCACGATGCAAACGAATACGAGTCAACTACCGATTATGGATAGATCGGGCATCGTCTAGTGGTGACATCATGGCACCACCAATCAAATCGAAACCTGGTCGACAGCAGTGTGGCTTATAGTACATATATTCGCTCACCTTCCATTTTGCATGTATTTATGAGGAATGTTGATTTGGCAAATTTTTCCGGCTTTGCCAGCAGTCTACGCCAGCGGTGGCGATATTATAAACTCCAGCTCTGTCAATAGGACGACTAAAAAGTCCCAGAATTCCAGCACCCCGATTCTATACTATAGCTTAAAAAAATCTTTCAGTCCGAGTGTCGACAACCAGTTTCTCCCTGATGAAAAAGCTCTTGAGGATGCCTTTGGCTTGCAATAACACCGAAACCGAACAGGTTGACCAAGAGAACCGAAAAATTCCAGTCCAATCGGACAAGTCCCCAATCTGGAATATATACAAGACCAGCTTCCAGAGACATTATGAGATCTGCGGTCCAGAAAAACAGCCCAGTTTCTACGCCGAAATCCACACCTTTTCAACATATAACCCCGACATCATCCTTCGCAAAGGAAGAAACAGTGACGGACAGCCCGTCGCAGCGTGCAAATTTCTGAAATTTGACAGCGCTTACAAAGTCTGCTTGGGGGATCCCAGTGACCCGGTCCACAGTCAGTGGGAGGACATGACCAAAGAGTCATTTATAGGCTCGCAGTATCGTTTACATGCTACTTTGGGCAATGACAATAATCGATCTTTCGAGAAACACGTTTTTGTGTGGAAACGCACGAGGAACACTGCGGTCGATAATCACAGTGTCCCTTCTTTGAGCAGCAGGAATTATAAACTCATTGATGAATTAACCGGCGAAGTGCTTGCCGTTTTCACCAGTGAAAGAACATACCGAAAGTGCGGGGTGTTGCAAATCAAGGGGCAATATGGCTATGACTTTGTAAGGATGGTGGTTGTGACTTGTATAAGCTTATATGAAAAGGCAAGACGGCGCAGTCATCGTGGTGCTGGAGGTGGCGGCGGTGGATGACTGTTTTGGAACTTTGAGCTTACTTCAAGTGATCAAGCCACAAGTTCTGCAGCTTTTAAAGCGAAGAAATATTTGACTCCCAGGATATTGCAGGAAATACGAAGCTGCTAATGAAGTCTGGTTATGCTTGCGTTAACTTGTCGGTTTTACCTCCTAACCTAAGAACACAGATTCTGCTCAACAGCTCTTCGGTTTTAGCCTTTGAGTGATGTAAGTTGCTCAATACAACAACAAAAAAAAAAATAAAAAAATAAAAAAATAAAAACAAAAGGCGTCGAAACGAAATCCAGAAGTTTGCTGTGGCCAAGTAGCTCTTGGAGTACATATTATCACTAACATGAGCATCAAATCTGGGCTTCTAGATTTCTAGATATCTCGACATATAGAGGGACATCTGTTTTAGTGAAGCTAAATAGTGACTGTTTCCTATGCTCTCATTCCTCGAATTACCATGTGTCATTGCTCTTGAGTAAAACGACAGTCAAATAAAAATCAAAAAGGCCATGATCTGTTAAGACAGCCTTGTCTCAGCTCAACAAACAGTACAAAATACTCGACAAAGAGATACAAAATTTAGACTTTTCTTTCTACGCTGTGGATTACTATTTCAGACGTACTTGTTGACAAGTAAAAATTCAGCATTTATACGCATATCTAGAAAAAAAGAATAAAAAAAAGATTGAGAGTAATTAAAGAATACCAGTAGAAGCTCAAAATGCTAAAATAAATATCACCATATCATCACAACTTCAACACCTATATAACATATATTGGATCACTGTGGTTTTTGGTTCACATCACATACCTCTAGTTGGCACGATGAACTTGATTTATATAGCCAGTACATTATGAACAATCATGTCCACCATTTACTGTTTTCACGGTGGCAATATATGAAGAATTCTTGCTGGGAAAAGCTGGAATCGCCCATGTATATAATGAGTTGGGCGGATCAATGAAATGATTTAGGCTCTTGGTTTCAGTTCAATCTTTTCAAGCTCTACATGCAGACATCGAGATATTGATTTGAAGAAAATTTCGGCTTCCATCATCATTAGAATAGCCCAAAATTTGATCATGCAAATTGAATATCAAATGACCTTGTCATTCAAGCCCAATGAAAAAGAGGGTCATCACCGGATCTGTGTCTTTACAAAGATGTTTAAAAAATGTTTCTATCTCAAATCGATTTGCTATACACTTCAGTGCTAGAGACAATATTCTCTATATGTGGGTGGCCAGAAGCGTAGCTACTAATGTTCCTGCGTAAACAATCCCTCGTTGTACTGAGGGGATTTAGAATAAGGCTGGGAATTTGATGGAGCTCTTGCTGCTTATATTGGGCTATCTCGACACCGTCGAAAGACGGATAACAGGTTTGACGAGGTAGTAAAGGCAATTTCACCCAAAGAAAGAATAAAAAGGCTAGATCTGTGTTAATATTATCTCAATCCACTCTGATACAGTGCTAAAGTGCGAAGTGTAGTACTGGGAATCCTGATGCATATTTAACATATCCTACTTCTATTCACCGTCATTTGCAAATAAGGCAGAATCACTATAGCAGCAATGAAGAAACAAGTCTTAAATCTGGAAAATTTACTTCATTATCTCATACTACGAAGAACACTGAATTAAATTATACTTGTTATTTTAATCGACATATCAAGGTTAGTTTTCAAGTGAAGTGGGTATATGTACATGTATTTGGTTTGTGCAGTTGAGGCTTCACCAATCTGAATCACTGACATCTTTTATTTTAGCTGAACGTTTATCTTATCAAGTTTGAGATGGATCAAATACAAAAAATGAGATATAGTAACAAATTAGGTAGAATTTGTGAAATGATTGACACAGGGCTCAACTATAGTTGCGTGCACAAACACCGAAACTCGAAACACTTTCAATATCCCCCAAGATCCCCTACCAAGGTTTATACACAGAAGACAAGTCTCGCTGACCTTCACATTGCAGAATACCCATAACAGTAAGTGTCCAGCAAATCTGTCATCCAAACATCCACAAGGAACTGGGCAATGATGCACTTCTATCTGGAAGGATATAAAGTCTACAACTCCAGTCTACCAAAAAGTTCAACATACAATGCAATAAGGAATAGGGTCAGTTTTGCAACTACTTGGTTTTTTACTAAGATCAATCAAGGACGTACATCGTATTCCCACACGAAGTGTTTCTCTCCCAAATCCGCCGAAAAGCTTTGTCCATCAGCCCAAAGCTCTTTGGCTGGGTCTACCTCGCATCCTTTTGCGAGAATGAGAACTTTAACATCCTGTAATTGACATCAACAGACCAATGCCAGCCTTCTGATCCCATAGTTCCCACTGATGGACCTTGCTAAAAAGACCCATGTTACGAGTGAAACGAATCCCTTAATTTTGAAATTTCTCACCTCCATTTACATGTGAAAACACAACAAAACACGGGCCAATTCATGGTCAATGCGGGCAAGGTTGCTTTGAAGAGAGGGGGGGGGGTTTCTCCTTGGTCCTAATTTCTTTGCTCCTTCTCGATGTCAGGACGATCTGCCAAACGGACAAATACAGTAATCACCTACACACAGGTAGCGGATGCCTGGACTGGCATATCCTTGTCGATCGGATACGCAACGTCCATACAAGTTCGGGCACGAAAACGACCTGCTGGGTGTCCACAGTATCCATGGTGATTTTCTCCTCTATGCAGGCGAGACGATCCATGGGACTAAGACCCCTAGGAAGACCCAAGAGCTTCCTTTGCTCCGCGTTCAGTCCCCTGTCTGCCATGCCGGAATAGCACTTGGTATCACTACAGGTACATAAAGCTTGTAGATCAGTTTACCTTGGGTAAACATCTGTAGTATCATTCTGCCAGTTTCGTTACTACAACGCAGCAGTGATCCTAGAGACGAGATATGCTACATCATTACTAACTGGAACGACCAATATGTCCCTTGCAGCAATATACTCGGCTTTGGCATTACGTGGCGTCGTTTCCCCAGAGCCAAGAAGAGCGACTACCTCCACTGAGCTCTGGGATGCTGCATTGGTCTTGAAGATCTTTGATTTCTCAACGTCAAGAACGTGATTGCCGGAGTCCGCCGAAAGCCCATGCTCATACAACCAGCAGGAGGCTACAGATTTTCCGAAGCAAACAGGAAAGTCAAGCAGTGATAAGAGAAGGATTCTTGCCTCCCCTCTTTTATAAGCACGTCATACAAGCAGGATACAAGAGAAGAAATAAACTGGAGAACAGAACAGAGCCAACAATCGAAGCGGTGTGCGTTGCCCAACATTTAGTTACAAACGATTGATTCTCGTGTCATGCATGAGAAAAAGAAGCGCAGTATCACCAATTCCTTAGCCTCTGCATGATTCGGACCAAAAGAAACTTTAAACAGGCGTAGACGAGTAGACGTTCAAGAAGAGTAGCAGAGAATCTCGACAAACGGATGTTACGTCGCCATTGAGATAAGGTCGAGGTTGTATTTGGGTGCTACTCTGCACGGCGTACTCCACTGTACGATTCAGACTAAACCCTAGCAAGACATCACGCAGGAGAAAGGCGCCGCACGTTGGGAGTCCTGGTCGATCATCTCGGGGCCTTGGCTGAGATAGGACACTGTCAATCCGAGTTAGGAATCACGGTAAAGAACAGGTAAAAAACGAAAGGCCGTGACTGTGCACTCCGTCCGTACCCTGTCCAAAGTGATTACTGCCTAGACAGTTTGCAAACTAGAGTACCAGTGCCTCTTCCTTTCTACATGGGTCCTCCCCGCTTTTTGGCGTCAAACAGCACAAGTACCCTCTCATTAATCACGCAAGCCTCAAATGCAGAGATGGTTAGACGGAGAGGGAAGTCAGTTGCCACAGCCAAGAGCTTCTGCCTTGTTCTCTACGATCCAGTGTTCTAGCTTTTTGGCTACTTGTTTCCACTTGGCTGCGTCTCCCGAGTCGCACCATTAGAGTCCTGATACTATTCCAAGCCGTTCGACTTGACATGTAAGAATTGAGGGCACTTGTGACTAGATACTGTTTCCGTACCGCTAACACAACGAACACGGAGTAGATCAAGCATGAACACCTTTTCCCCCCTCACGTTGAATTTTGACCCCCTCGGTTGAGGCGTTTTCTGTGCCCTTGTCTGCCGGAACCGACTTGCCCGCCAAGTCAACGCCATTGTCGATCGTGCAGAGGACTTTTGCGCCACCGGTGACGGCCGCCTTGGGAGCTTTTGCCAAGTTGGAGCCCCATGCGCCTGACACATGAATTTGTTCCTTTGTTCCCCTCTACTCGGTAACTATCTGTCAGTGAGAACGGAGTTCTTCTCCTTGCTTAGACTCCATGGGCTCCTGATCGCTTGACTCATTGCGTACTGCGTATTGCGGATCATCATGATAAACAAGCCCCCTCCCTCCCTTGTGACTACAGCTGGGATCAAACTGGATCCCAATTTCTGTCCCATGCAGTCAGCAAAACCCCGTCCTTTTTGCGAATATTGGCTCATTACGTTCCCCAGTTACCGTCCTTGTGCTGTCTCCTTTTGGGATGGTGATGATTATGGTTATGCTGGATGCGTCAGCTCCTTGACCTGATGAGGTGAGACTAGATAGTTTAAAGATATTTGTGGCTGATAGCCTGGTGCTTTTGTTGTCATTGTAGCGGGCGGGGGCCGTTGTTGCATGTTAGATAGGCGGGTAAGGTACTCCGTAATTCAATTGGGATAAATATAGAAAGGCAGAGAAACCAACTAAAATAATTTTCAAGCTATGATGGCGGCAACTGAACGATCCACACCGTAGCTATGATTCCCAAGACTAGTCCATATATCAGTGCATCAATTATGAAAACGGCACTTTCGGAATCGTCTGCGTACCTTGCAGGGGATAGGCGAGCCGGTCGATTTCCTATTATAGTAACTATCCCCTGATGGAGAAGGCTTGTTGTTGTCCACGCATCGACCAATGACAGCCGCGCCCGGATAAGCTCTGAAACGACTAACCAGGTACCAACCTGGCTTAGCCCTTGGGCTTGTAACAACCGTTTAGGCAGATAATAAGCCTAGTTAACTAGTTAAAGGGAGGAGGAAAAGTTATTATACGGAAATATAACATAGTTTTCGCCCAGCCCTCGTGTTCAATCCAGTTTAAAACGACTTATGCACACTCCGTCTCTTCCACCCCCCTCCCCTTCTCTCTGCTCCTCCGCATGGACCTCCTTTTCCCTTTTGAGTTCGGATGCGAAGCGCACGTAATGCTTTTTCCGTCTTTCTGACGCTTGGGGATGTGGCCTTGAGGATGGGCCTGCGGGCCTGAGGTTCAAGTTACGGGGTATAGGATCTAGTCTGAAGTGCGTTTCGGAATTGCTTCAAAAATTATTTTTAGATACCAACCATCAGTCTATACTTGGGCGAAAAGAATAGAGGGAGGCAAAGTGTGTTCAGTAAATTGATCCAAGATGGGTCCCCTTCTATTGTTTTGAGCCTTCAAACCATGCGTAGAGAAACAGTAGTCTCCATAACTTTTGCGGAGCTGTGAAAGACCGTATTCGGAGAATTATATTGTTTCAAACTTTACATTGTCTGTTTTGCATTGGGAAGATATTCCTTCGAGAACCGTGATCGGCCGTTATCTGGATACTGATACACTCGCATATTCGGTACATGCAAGAAAGCAAGTAATTACCAACGTGGTCCCTAACATTGTTATTGTCGAATATGCGGTGGAGCAAGCGGTGAACTATCAGCTCGCCGTCGAAGCCAGTGATCATACCGGAGGGTAGCTAGCAGAAAGAGTAGGATCTATGGACATTGATAGCCGTGCAATCGGCGCGGGCTCTGGGGGTCGGAGGATCAGAAAGCACCGATGGATCAACACCGCCCTTGAAAAAAAAAGAAAAAAAAAAAAAAAAAAAGGAAAAAAAANAACAAAGTTAAGAAAAACGACACGCGTTTAACAGAACTCACTGCGTAATAGTGCGAATGTACATGTATGCAAGCACAGGAAAGGAAACGAAAGCCACGAATCAAAGTCTCTCACACTACGTACAACCGGTCCTATCGCGGTCCGGATCTATACACAGGTACATTGCACTATCATCGTGTAGACCAAATGCCGTCCAACGGAAATGGCTCGGAGATTCTGTATCGTTTCCATTACACAGTCAGGGACTTGTATCAAGACGTGGACCCCGGCTCCTGGACTGTCTACCTGCCAGTGTTGCCGAAGGATCATGCTGGCGCGGTGATCGTCGTGCCTAGACCAGATCCTGTCAAGGGCTAGCTTTGCAGACTACGTGCTACTCCTGGTGGCCTAATAATACTCCAGCTGCCAGCGACCTTTAGCACCGCGCAACCGCAAAAAGAAAATCTAAACTTTTCACCAGACAAGCCTTACGGCTAACAGCCCCAAAAAGGACCGCGCGGATAATGGATATGCCAAGGAGCCCAGGGTTCTTTTACCGGCATAGACGCCACCACTAGCAAAAGTCATCTTTGGAATAGTTAGATGCCAGCCTCCAGCTCCCTCCTACCGGCCGTATTCTCGGTGCGAATCAACCGTCCCATACCTGAGTGTGAACTTTAACAGATTGTTAGCCAGGAAGACGGGTTAGACTGGAGCCGGGACTCAAGATATTGCGAGGATGGAGATATACGAGGATCCTGGGTCAATAACAGTGACTTTCTCGCACTGTCCCGTGCTTTGTCGCCTGGATAGGCAGGAAGTAAAGAACAAGCACAAGTAGTATCGTGTGATTGGCTCAGGCTAACCCTAACCCTGCCGTCTCTCACATGCAAAAACCAGAACAAACAGGAGCCATCGTGTCAAAGCTGTCAGATTGTCAACCAAGGCATCGTCACAAATCGACAGAAACATGGTATGTTGTTATTTCTCGGTGGTACAAGAGCACAGATGGTGTGGGGTTCATCAAGTCAGGCTGGCAAGTCAGCGGAACAATCCCGCATGCATGAGAATAGGCATGTGGGCGGGACCTTCGTTCTCATGCAGTTCCAACGAAAAACAGAAAAACAGGGCCCTATTTTTGCGATAGCCAGGGCTCGGATTTATCCGAGCATAACAAAAGAAAGAAAAAGAAAGGGAGAGTTTGGATACACAGGGCGAGAAAACCGAAAGTCAATAGTGTACGAGATAGGACCCAAGGGTCAGCCCTCGATAGATCAATGGAATCCTAAAACCAACGTTGGAAAATCAGGAGACGACCCCCACCATAGGTTCGTGATGACTGAAAAGAGAACCTCACGGTTCTGGTTGGGGTCCAAGATGGTCGGTAACGCCGGATCACGGGCTGCGGACTGGACTCGCGGAAAGGACACCTGCGCGAGACCGAGAAGAAGTTTGTGGGAAGTCCGGACAGTGCCCTGTTCCGTGGTCTGCTGCTTGCTATACTGTACTACATATGCAGTCCCTATGCAGTCGACAGATGGTGAAACGACATGAAGACTAACACATTGCAAAGAGTCACCGACTACTTGGTGGGTTCAAGACTAATAATTGCCTGTTCGGGTAATGCTGGCAGCTAACTCCGTACGCGTGCAGCGAGTGGGGACAAAGACTTAATGCGGGCCATACTGGGTTTGTACTATAGTATGCATAATACACAAATCAAATGAATGCATTACTTCTGGGCTAGGCCTGATGCGGACAGTACGGCCTCGCCCGAAGTCCCTAATTTGGACGTAAGCTAAGCCGCTTCAAGCATAAGTAAGCGGAGAGCGCCCGTGCGGCCAGGATCGGCTATTGCCGCAATAGGCACTGCTACTGCCTGCATGATTACAGAGCGTTCTCATTATTGATTAGTTAAGTCTTCCTTGCTCGTTGTAAGGGTCAGACTCCAGTCTATGCTTTGCTTGCGGATAATATCCTCCTCAGACGGGAGCAGGCAGCGCAGCGCCGACCAGCAGGAACCGCATCCATGCTACCGATCACTGTCAATCGGCAGCCTCTTGCATAATCGCTGTCAGAGCTGCCGAGATTGTGCTATCAGCAGGAATAAGCACGTTCTGGTCGTACAGAGGGGGCCTGCATCGGCACATTGCATTCGATTGTTGTCCTGTGCATCGTTTTATTACCCATCGCCTGATGACAGCATCCTGCTCGCTGCGCATAGAGTATCTTGTTCTGCTTTTTGAGGGTCCTTTCATTCTCTCTCGTCTCTGCTCCATACCAAATAGAGTTTTGTAGACTGCATCCTGGGTTGAACAATTGGCGCAGAGCCGGGAGAATTGTCGGGCATGACGTTACCGCAGGGGGAAATGATCGACACTAAGATAAGCCACTAGCCGTGAAAGATGTTTACGCAGGATAGCCGACAGACAAGCTCATGACGGGCATGCCGTCAATTCTTCATTATCCTTTCACCCGTTACATATGTGGGCCGGCAGGAAAAGCAAAGAAGGCTTCATGATAGTAATCGATCTGGCATCTTACGGGTCCTGTTGACTGTATGTTAGCCGAGCGCCGTTACCGCTGTATTGATCCATGTCTCCTGGTATGCCGAAGGATGGAGTAGTGCAGCTCTCGCTCTGTACGTACGGAGCACCTTACCGTCTAGATAGAAGGAGGCTAAGAGTGACAGGCAGCCACTGATTGGCGGATGGATTATACTCTATATGCCGATGCCGACAGTGACTAGGATATCTTTGGGCCTAGTGCGGGATCGGGACCCAGCTTCATCGAGGACTCTGGTAGAGCGTAATGATAATACACTAAGAATACGAAAACTTCGCTTCGGGACCTTATCGTTTCGATCAGAAAGGGCGAGCCTCGAGCCCGCAATTAACGATTTGATGTGAAACTGACCAGTGTATGGCAGCATCCATACATGGCATTTATCACATTTTGCAACACACAAACGTGAAATGCAGGCAACCGATACCGATCGATTATTTGTTGTTGTTCAGAAATTAAGTCTGTGATCACATTCTGCGTGGCAACGCGGCAAAGCAAGCTGATTGGGCGGCACATCTCCCGAGCTCCAGCAGCCCCGACTAAAACGAGGCCGATTGCCCAATTTCTGAGACGGCCCTGACTGAGGAGCCCATTCGCGATCAGAGCTTCTGGAAGGATTACTTGCTGAATACTTTCGCAGGAGCGCTTTTGTATGGAACAACTCTTCGACCCCTCACAAGGCCCCTCCTCTGGGTCGAGGGGCGGGCATGGTTTGTTAAAGGCTCGGCCGGAGAGATTATTATGTCCTTCTTTTTGGGTACAATCTTCAGCCATCCCGGCTCTGCTAGTACAAGCTAGATTGCTATAGATTACTTTCTGCAGTAGTAATAATGATCATAATAACAATAATCTTACACTTTCTGAGTTTGTGTATTAGTTCGCCGCTTCTAGAGTGAGAAAAAGCAATTGTGGGCGCGGGCGAACCGTGAGTGGCTGCAATGCATGCGTTGGGCTGGTGGTCCCGTGATTGGCAGGAGGAAACCGGGGGTGGGGCCATCACGGCCCCAAACAGGTAAAAGCTTCGCTCAGTTTATTCTTAGCTCGATCGGCGGCCTGCTCCGCTAATCCTGTTCGGGGATCTTCTCCGTCAACCGAGCTGATAAAATACACAAGTTTGCCTGGGCTGGGCTCAAGTGCGCGGGGGAGGCAATAATAACAAGGGTCGCTGCGGGTGAGGGGTCGCCACGAATAGCGATGTTAGGAAGGTCTGCTGGGCAGGGTAAGACATCAAGAAGCAAGAACCTTGGACAAGTACCACAACAGAGAGAAGAGGGCACTGTTCGAGTACAACGGGTCTGCGGTCTCGTGTGATTTGACTTTCGGATTGGCACAGTGCAGCCTTCTTCTAGAAGCTAGGGAAAACCAAGCCCGTGCCTCTTAAGCCCCGCACTAATAGTAGGTGTATGCACAGCATCAGAGCGTATTCACAGTCTTGAGTTGCTCAGAGAGCCGACAGTGACTAAGCCGCAATTGGATCCTGCCATATCGCGGTGTACAGAGGAGCACAGAGAGTAGTACAGAGTACGGTCCAATCTTGGGTTTGTCCTGTTTGGCTCGTGACTGAGGAAGAGAACAAAACGAGAGAGGAGAGAGAGAGAGAAAGAGAATCCACCTTTTTTGTTCCTTCCAGAGCCTGGGACTGGCTGCATGTGCTGTCGAAGGGGCCCGGCTCCCTGTTGGGACTAGCGCTCTCGGATTTGGAGGCTGGAAATGGCTTGGCGTAGAGACGCTAGCCCCCTTCCTCGCCTTCCTTCTTCGGCCGTCTTGCTATTCCGTTTTGGGACAGGCCCTGACCCAAAACTAAACCTTGCGGATATCCAGAGAGATGGCCGACTCGGAACAGGGTAGGACGTACGGGCCACGGGATGGGTTGACATAGCCTTGGTGAGTGATTAGTGATTGTTTTTGTTTCTTACTGCTGCTTTCCGTCTGCATTCGTTGATCATCAAGGCAGGTGGTCAGGGTTTTTGTTCGATCTTGATAGAATATTATCCACTCATAGTCTCTGTGGTGGAGCCGCACTTATCAAGCCAAGGGAAAAACAGAGTGGAGGAGTTGATTGCGAAGGATGGTGATAAACCCTTTACGAGAGGAGGGGGGGGGAGCTTGATAAGTTCCGTCATCCGATCCATGAAGTCATCCGCCCAATCCTCCAGGCACGGACGCTTCGGTAATCAAGTACATTCTAACTATTGGGTCTCGGTAAATGTGGAATCTGAGATAGTTAGTCAGAATGATAAAATCAAATTCCGACACAGGCTTCAGTCAGGGAATTGTCTTGTAAACGTGAAATATTATATCTGGGGATCGATCTGAATGATGGTCATCTGGTCGCCGCTTGGGAAAGATGTATGGCCGGACGGATGATTGACTCGTGAAGATCGATTGATTAGAGTGCAGGTGGCTGTTGCAGGTTTGCACGAATGGGCGTCGCGACTCGTCCTTAGCAAAAGGGGGGAAGAGGGAAGATCGGTCGGGGATCGGGGAGAGAAGAGTCTCGCCATGTTGATCATCTGTTTTCGTCCCTTCAGGGCTGTCAGACGTACAACCCCTCCCCCCTTCAATTAACACACTGGTGGTAGAGATCCAATCGCAACACAATGCGAGCCAAGCAAAAGGCAAATTCTGGTGGATCGACCACTTGTGGGCTTAACTTTCGATCCTTTTTCCTTCATGTTTCCTTAGTCATACTATTTATCGTAGATACTGTGCGAGATCAGTTGATTCGAAGAATGATTGCCCAACACAATGGAAGAAGAGCGGATCTGGGGCATGCTGATCCAAGTGGTCCCTCGCTATGATTTTGAATTCTTCGCTGTTTGCGTCATGAATGGCTATCAAAGGATCATTAACAGCTGTGGCAAAGCAGTATACGAGCTCCTACCGCTGGGGCTTGAATCGTGAATAAACCTGCTATACACAGAGTACTTGATGATCTACATGGGATGCGCTTTTTTTTTGGGGTGTGTGTGTGTGTGTGTGTGTGTGTGTGTGTGTGTGTGTTTTATACTCTTACTAACCCTCCGACATAGTGTAACAGCTCCGTACACGCATGCCCATAGCGTCAGGCTCGGCAATAGTGAAGGTAACAAAGTTTGAGATTCGGCTTTACCGCTGACGGATCAGTACACCGTAAAGGGTAAATGTTATAGGGGGCATCTGTGTGTAGAGGAGATCACATATTCTGTACGAAGTACAGAGCATATGCAGCGTCAAAAAAGAAACAGGCTAATAGGGAAAAGCAAAGAAAGCAGGCCTGTGGTGTGGTTTGCACTATTGCATATGAAGATTGTGTGCCGAGTCGTGATAAATATATGTATTAATAGACTCAACCAGTTCGTGGAAAAATTTGGCCCGACAGGCTACTGACGTATTCCTAACGAAGGATTCCTTTTCGACGCCTAGAAGGGAAAGGAAGGAAAAAGCCTCAGAAAGGGGGGGGGGAGGGTCCTTCCCCCCCCCCCAAACAAAACTTTGCTCTCTACAGGGGAATAAACAATCAGAGTTGTGCCATTTGTTATTGGATTGTTGCTAAATGAGAGGGCGCTGAGTTCGGACCTATCTCAAGGCAGTTAGTTGGTGATCATCAGTATCAGCTTTTTGAAGGAGCTAAAACTGAACAACAACAGAAAGAGTAATCTGAAATACTCGACAATGCAGACGCATAAAGCGGCTCGGCAGTTTCCCGTGCATTGTTAGCAACATAGAACGTGATACTATACTAATCTCGAGAACTAATGGCTCTGCACTAGCATGAAATTTTCCTATCAGTGCTAGAGCCTGAACGGGCCAAGGCTGGAAGTTGTCGGGTGTACAGAGTGTACCTACTATTCGCAAAGAGGCAAAGAGGGAAAGCACCTGCTCCATTTGTGGGTAGCGCCGAAAGATGCCGGGAGCGGTCTCACGACCCGGCCTGAATCAGTCGATAGCAGATAGCAACGACGCTCGGTATGGGGAGAGGCGGTCCTGAATCAGTGAGGGCAATTTCCAGCGCGGCAATCAGGTGAATCAACCGTTGTCCGGAGCCCACCCGGATCCGTCGTTCCTTTTCTCTCCCTCTCCCCTGTTCTAAGCTGCTACGTATAGACTATTTAACCAAGAAAGAAAAAGGGGAAGCGAAAAGAAAGGAAGAACAAGAAGAGGAGAGGAATAGATAACAAAAAGACAACATGCTGATAATGAACGAGGGCAAGTGAATTTTATTATCATTATTCTCCTGCTGGACCGTTGTCGTCCGGTGCTGGAGCCCTGAGCCCTGGCATGACAGACGGTCATGACCCGTTCTATTTCTGTTCGCGCTGATCCCGATCAAGCTAGACTCGGACCCAGCCCTAAAAGCAGATAGATACGGATGCGCTTTGTGTACGAATACAGCCGTAGGATTATACGATTGGGGGTGGTTGGTTCTTTTTTTTCTTCCTTTTTTTCCCCCTTCTCATTCAGCTGGGGCGTGTGGCCAGGTATAGATAGGGAAATCTACTGTCGCGTATTGACACAATATCCCTAGTTCTTCTGCACACGGAGCTCAGGGGATCGACCGCTTTGTACTATCGAGCTGTCCCTGACCATAATGCACGTCTTGTATATGCAACGGATTAATACCAGCATTAATCTTAGTCTTAGTGTGTGTATTATCGTAGTTAGTACGGATTGACTATTTCTCCAGACTTCCATGTCGTATGTACAGAGAACGTGCATGGGCACTGCATGGCGACATTGATGCTACTGCTGGTAACAGAGTACAACAGTACAGAGCAAAGTTACTCCTGCGACGGGGAGGACGAGTTGACCCGTGGTGGGAGCCAGTGCTTGTTTAGGATTAGCTCGGCCGCCAGACTCCGGATCAGCAGCGACCAGCGCGGCTGCTGACTGGCTGACGACCAGCCCGCGGACCCAGCGGGTGGATCCACCGCTCGCGTCGAAGGCTGGCGAATCCGGAGCTCAGCGGGGCCCACCGACCGTGGCCGCTAACGCTCTAGCGCGCGCGATCTCCTTGTGCTCGGCCCAGGACGGCGCTAGGCTGTTTTGGGCCGCAGACAAGACGGAGGACGCCGTAGCGTGCCATCTGGCGGCCATTCACGCTAGGCCGCTTCAGGACAAGGCTGCCCATTCGCGTCCGGCACATGCCAGTTGCGTTTGCGCTCCTCTGATGGATGGGAAACACTTACCAGCTTTGCTGCACCCGCTCCGCCCTGGCTGTTGTGCTTTCTTGCTGCTTTGTCTACAGCCGCTGCCGGGAAGGAAACAGGTTCGGTAACAAAACGCGGCCATGGGTTGTTTGCCCACGACGAACACGTATTCAGAACAAATACAGCAATAACAGCCTACAGGAGAGTTGTCCAAGGCTGTACTTGGTAAAAAATACCGTTAAATTACCGGGCCCAAACAGCCCCTCCCCAATCGCGGTCGCCCATCGCCCAGGCTCCACCCCCCACCCCTCTTTTTATCTCCCCCCCCCCAAAGCCCGGACCCACTTGCGGAATTTGGGCCTGTCGGGTCAGCAAACACGGCTACTGACTGGTTGCTTGCATGATTTGAGCAGTGCGCAGCTTAAATCAGATTGTCAGAGAGCGAAATAGGGAGAAGAAGGTTAGCACCAGAGAAGGGAAAGGAAAAAAAAAAAAAAAAAAAAAAAGGGCACAGGAGACGTCGAGCGAGTCCGTGCTAGCTTGTAGCTAGCCAATTACTTAGGACGGCCTGAGGTGAGAGACCTGGTCTGCTGGTCATAAGAAGCACGCATACTTGACTACAGCCGTTCCGCTCCTGCCGTTTTTATTTGTCCCTCCTCCCACCCCAAAAGGAACAAGAACAGGCCTGCCTCCTGCCCTCTCATCCTCTCCTCGTCTCTTTCTCTTCCTCTCTCTTGCCTGTCCTTCTTCTTTTCCTTCCTTTCAACCCTCGCCTCAACACATCGTCCTCGCTGCCTCTCTTCTTCGTCGACCTCCAGTCTTCCCAATTCCTTACTACCCGCCTCACCTGTTGTGCAACGCTTCTTTGTCTGTCGGCGTCCCATTCGACATTATCGGCGTGTTCGTGGAAGACCCTTTATATACCCGCGCATATATATATACGTATATATATATTATTATATTTCGATTCTCTATTCATCTACAGACAAACGCCCATATCCATCTGTCAAAGTTCACGCCCATGCTGGTGTTGCGGAATCTCGGCTGATCTCTTGCGCGCGCGCTTCTCATCCTTATTTACCGATTCTCGACTCTTTTGCCAAGTGCTGTCCAGTGCATGGAAATCCCGCTGCAGCTAGCTTAGCCGCCTGTGACGAGAGTAAACGTGCAATAAGCTGCATCTTGGCTTTCGATTTCCCTTTTCCTGCCTACCCCACAGGAAACTTTACTCTTTTTTTTTTTTTTTATTCCATTCACCGAGCTTCCGCCACTCAATTGGGAACTGGCGGACCCGCGCGACGTTCACCCGCAATTACCGCTCCCATCTCGAAGCAGCTTTGTCGATAAACCGCGCTCCTACATTGGATTTTAGCCAGAATGGAGCCCAGTTTCGACACCATGGCCATGCCACCGTATTTGGCCAGTCCGCTGCCGCTCGGCAATATGCAGGGTACCGACTACCTGGGCTCGATGCCCGGCATGGATATGCACGATCAGCGCTCCAACTTCGATGCGGAGACATTTATCAGGTATGTCCTCCTGGTCACTCTTTTCCTCGGAAAACGAGAAAACACCTCTCCCCCTCGTTTTGTTTCTTCGCGCTCTCTTTTCTGCGAATAGCAGTGAAGGGCAGAAAGCAAGAGAAGAGAAGAGAAGCAAAGAATAGACGGGAACGAGGCAGTACAATAAACCGAGAACGATTTGCTAACAGCTTTGGCCCAGCGGTGACGATATGAGCTTTTCCCAAGCAAACATGCCCCAATTGCGCCGCTTCAACTCCTACGATGAAGCTTTTCCTCCGCCGCCGCCCGACATGCTGGCCCCTCCCTTCGAGTCCGTCCCAACCGAACAGAACGCCGATTCGATTGACCACAATCACAAACTGCTCTCCTTCTCCCTCCCCGTTTACGGCTTTACCCTACTCGACTACTCTTTGCGTCGGACGTCCCTGAATGTGTCCGCCCAGCTTCATGGCATGTTTTTTCTCGCCGAGTCACCGTGGACGAATTCCCCCACGGAAGTGCCACCTCCCCAGGTCGCGGAGCTGACCTGCTACCGCCGCAATCTCTTCCAGATCACCGGCTCCGTCACTCTTCCCCGCAGCTTGCGCTACATTATGACCGAACAGGGAGACCGGATACCCATCCTCGCCCAAGAACTGACCGTTTCGGCCACCGAATCGGTCGAGGGCAACCCCGTCAAAATTATCTCGGTGCCATGGAAAACTCCTGCTGCCGCTGCGGCCAACGGCAGTGGTGCTCCCCCTCCACCAGCTCCCGAAGAAAAGGCCGAGAAAGAGCCGCCTTCGATCCCGCTCGACACCATGGCCGCTGGTCAAGATATGGATTCTGACTATGCCACATTTCCCATCGCCTGGAAGCGCCTGCAGTTCCGCATTGCTACCGCCAACAACGGCCGCCGCAAGGAGCTGCAGCAACATTTCGTTGTGCGCCTCAAGGTTGTTGCTACTCTCTCAACGGGGGCAAAGATTCCCATTTGCGAGGTCCACTCGGGTCCCGTCATTGTCCGTGGCCGCAGCCCACGCAACTTCCAGTCTCGCAAGGACCTGCCATTGAGTGGCAGCGCCGCTTCGTCTCGAAAGAACCAACAAGCGGCTGCTCGCAATGCCGCCGAGGCTCAGGCCAAAGCGGCTGCCGCCGCCGCCGCCGCCAAAGGCAACACCACCTCGCCATCAGAGATGTCTCAAATATTTCCTTTCGATCCCGCCGCTATCCCGCAGCCGCCGGCCACCTCGTCTCCGCAGTTTGCCGATTGGACTCAGATGCCTGCTGCAGTTACTACAGGGCCCATGGTCACACCCACCTTTGCCTCTGTTCCTGGAATCCCCGCATATCCCCAATCGAGTCCCGGCACGTCTCGTGGGCCGGAACACCGGCCCAATGTCGCAGGAACGCCACCAATCAACTTGTCGTTGGCCGAAGACGACTTCAAAACACCCAACAAGCAGAATGATCAACAGCGCCCGGCGACCTCGCGCGAAAACAGCACCACTCACACTTCTTTGGCGGGGACAAAGCGCTCAAGTCCCGATGGCGATGGTGCTCCACCAGCCAAGATGCAGAAGATGGCCCCGTCAGCGCTGTCACGCCCCCGGCCGACTCGGTCAGCGTCGGCGACCCTGCCTTTGCTTCACACAACGTCGGCACCCATGCAGCCGTACCATGCCGCGCCTTCATCCTACCCGACCTCGATGCCGTACTCTGGCGAGACGGCCGATTTGCTTTATGAGTACTTCCCCCTCAGCGTGGATGACTGGCAGGCACCGGTCGATGCCGTGTACCGGCCTCACGTGGTTCATCACACCCACATGCCGATGGACTACAAGTTTATGGCAGCTCGCAACCGCAGCAAACGGTATTTTGCTGCCGAAGATGTCTGCTAAATTCTATTTTCTGTCTCTTTTGTTCTGGTACATTGGTACATATGCATTTGCTTTCATACATACGACCCCCAAGTACATGACCAAGGGGAGGGAGGAACATAACATATGCTAGATAATCAGTGCGCGAGATGGTGTGATCTTTTTCTCAAGTTCTGACCATCAAGAAAAAAAAAAAAATCGGTGCCGCATTCTTACAACATCTGCTATCTGCTCGTGGAGATTTCGGAGATTCACTTATTTGTTTTTGCACGAAACAGCGATATCCAGGGAGGTTTTTGGCTTTGCTCGGCGTTTGATGTCTGGCCTTTTTGTTTTCTTTTCTTGCCTCTTTTTTTTTTTTTGTCTTTTCTTTTGTTTTGGGATGGAGGTGTGTTTGGCGATACATGGGAGTGTTGCATGTACCCGGCTTGTGGATATCTATTTGTATATCAAAGGGGATATGACAGTGTACGATATCATACATATGACTATTTTTTCGTGGAGCTAGAGGCGTGTACCTCTATCGGAATAAATGACTGGATGATACCTGCAATTGAAGTCTTGGATTCACGTAGACTGCCGTATCGCACTGATATTAGTTACCAAGTCAGGTTGTAAACACTGCTTGTTGGTTGCATTGAATTTGTACATGATCTGCACCCCGGATTTGCTCATTTAGGCGTCGCTGCCAAATGCCGAGGAGAGCAAGGTTTTCGTTGACCAGGAGTAGGGCGATGTTCCGCGCATGCACAGCATAACTGCACAGCATAACTGCACAGCATAACTGCACAGCATAACTGCACAGCAGGGATTGGGTAGTTATAATCGACAGAAGAGCCGCGCCACAGGTCGTGCCACTACATATCTCCTAAACTTTGACTGTAAGCAGGCATGTCAACACTCGCCCAGACACCAATCACGTCCTATTGATATACTTTTAAAAAGATACACATCGTGGGATTATATGGGACGTCAGGCCTTTAAACTTTATTTACCGGATACGCTCGATCGGAACCAATCAGAGTTTCTCATTGATACACTCTTCCGGGTCTGCAGCGCACGACTTTCCCGACAAGGATTAGCGGCATCTCCAAATTTGCTCAATTGTGCTCTCTCGCTCTCAATCCTGAGCATGATATATGATGGCTGGATGACTGTTCAATCTTTTTGAGCGGGTTTTGGCCTGTTATTAAGAAAGAGAAGGACCATTTTACGGGGAGGTGGTAGTCTTTCGTTTCCCTGTGGGATTTCTCATTCATCGTATTCCGCATGTTGCGTGTCTAGGTGTCAAGCGGTGACTCTTTTCATCACCGTGCCCCCTCTCTTCCCTCGCCTTCACTTCGTTGTACCATCTATCCTGAATGCTGTGAAGGACTTTGATCACCGTCGCCGAAAGATCACTTTCTGTCAAGATGCATGACATGGCAGAGTCCAAGGATGCCACCGGCCTCCCATGGCTGGACCAGCCAGTCATGCTACACTCGTCGCGCGTTGACACTTGCGAACTCACGCCGGAGCAATGTCACTATCGCAGCGGCTTCTGGCGGTACTGGTATGTGACTTTAGTAGCGGAGAAGAACAGAACAAATATAGTAGAAGAAGAAGAAGAAGAAGAGGCAGGGAAACAAAGACCAAAAAAAACTGACAAGTCACTCGATAGGTATGAAGCAGACCACGTCTACGGCCTGGGATCAGTATACTTCATGTGTGCCGTCATCGGCGTGTTTACCGTTGCGCATATCCTTTCGCTGTACAGCCCCTCGTGGCTTCTTAACAACAAGTTCGCTGCTAAATTGCGTGCTGGGGCTCGCTATCTGTCGTATTCAACGGCGAAACGGTACCGATGGGGACTCCGGATGCTGCCGAGTAGCAGTTTCGGTGTGAGCTTGTTAATTTTGGCCGGGATTTTGTTTTTCGCGGGTTTGTACTCTATCATTTCCGCTGCCTTTGTCGGAATGTTATATTGACTGGATACATTATAGCAATGACGCTCGGTCCAGAACCGTACTACTGGCCGAATACCGATACTGTGAACTACGGAGACAGCCCGCCAATTGCCACAAGGTCGGGCTGGATGGCTTTGGGTTTGCTGCCATTCGTGCTGTAAGCTTTTTCTGATGCTTATCTGTCCTTGGTTCTGGATGCTGGATGCCTAATCATCATACAGGGCACTCGCGGCAAAGGCAAACTTGATTTCCGCGCTGACTGGGATTCCGTATGAAAAGCTTCAGGTATGATCACAAAGACGCTTTTTGCGATTGCTGTCGTGCGAGAACTAAATAGCCAAACAGATCTACCACCAATGGGCCAGCTATGCAATGTTCGTCTTGGCCCTAGTTCACACGTTTCCGTTCATCGTATACCACATCAAGGCAGGCGATATGGTCATGCAATGGAATAGTTCAGTCACGTACTGGACTGGGGTGGCGGCACTGATTCCACAAGCATATCTCACGTTCATGTCTGTTCCGTGGCTTCGGTACGCTTTTTCTTCTTTTGATCCTGTTTCCAAAGAAGGAAATATTTGTGAGCTGACAGGGAAAACAGAAACCGGTATTATGAGTTCTTCAAATCGACGCACATCATTGTGTCGATTCTGTTCATTTTCTTCTTCTTTATTCATTGCAGCTATATTCTGACCTCCTGGTTCGTAATTCTTTCCCCACCAACGAGGGTCAAATCGAACAACAATACTGACTTGGGTGTGACAGGGACTACTTCATCGCCGCCGGCTCAATCTACCTTTTCTCCGTCGTCTACGCCTGGGTGAAAACCTACCTTTTTCACGGGCTGCACACTGCTTATGTCTCGCTCGTTTCGACCGACAGCGACGACGACATCATTGAAATCACCATCCCAACCCCGGTTTCGTGGGAACCCGGTCAACACGTCTTTCTGCGGTTCCTCACTCTGCATCCACATAGTCTGACTGCACACCCGTTCACGATCTCCTCGGTGGCGCATCCGTCCGAAATTTGCAGACACCAGTCCGAAATGAAGTTCTATGTCAAGCCGTACAGAGCTACGAACAAGGGTAGAAGTTGCGGTGATAGTAACTTCACCGCGCGTCTCGCCGCCGCCGTCGCCGGGAAACCGCCCGTGCCTATGCATGTGCTTCTCGAGGGTCCATACAGTGGCGTCAACCATGCAGCCCTGCTCACACGGTTCCAGCACATTGTCTATATAGCCGGTGGCTCTGGCGCTGGGTTTTCGCTGGGCCTGATTGAGGATGCCATCCGCGCTCGATGCGGTGATGATCCTGTTCAGCAGCAACACCAAGCTAGCACAGTACAGGTGGTGTACGCGACAAGAAGCGTTGCTCTCGCGGAATGGTACCGAGGCAAAATAAAGAATGTGCTCGTAGAGTCCACCAGACGGAGTCGCCCTTGCACCCTTGCAGCATCAATACACGTCACCGGGAATCACTCGCTAAAGGAGAAACTCCTCATCGACGAGAATGCCGAACCAGACACCGAGAAGAACGTTGTTGGAACTGGTTCGTCGCCTACTGATGCTGCAACAACGGCGGCCAAAACATCAAATGATGACTCGGCCACCGAGATTTGTTGCTGTTCTATGCCCACAATCAAGCATGACGGGAGACGGCCTGATATCAAAGCTGTTATCGAATCTGCTTGCGCCAACAACAACGCAGGGAACACGGCGGTTGTGGTCTGTGGTCCAACGTCTATGATTCATGACGCACGACAGGCTGTGGCTGACGAGCAGGCGCGGCTGCTACGGGGAGGAGGCCTGGGTGAGGTCTATTTGCATGTTGAGGCGTTTTCGTGAGTATTACCCAAACCATACGAATTATAAAAAGAAACAAAGCTGATTGATATAGGTGGTAAACACGATTGAGTAAATTGTATGGTATAATGATAGCAGTACGACAGACATGTATTCAATATAGAAAGAGAAAAAATCAAAAACCTTAATAAGATAAAAGTACAATAGAACAGGAAAACAGATATGCATTACCAAGTAGATATCATACTAATACAGGTTTCTAATCTCTGATCTCACATTTACAAAACTGTCCTCAGTCGACTACCCAGCTTCTCCAATTCCGCAACTATACCACCACCAGCCAGACTCCACTTCTCTCCTACCCAGTCTTCAGACACCTTTTCTTGCAAAATGCCACTGCGCGCAAAGTACTCCATGTAGCCGCGTGCTTCCTCGCGACTGAGTCCGCCCAACGTCTGGACTTGGAGTGCGTGTTGCTGAGCGGTCTTGGACGCTGAATTTTTGAATAGGTCGATCACGCGCTGGTCAACTACGTCGTAAGGGTCGGGTCGTGGAAATTCTGGCGATGATTCGGAGACGCCATTTTGGCGTGCGGTGAGCTGTCGGAGGGCCATGTTGAACGATGGCACAGAGGGCTTGTTGGAACCTGAGGTTGCATATAACACAAGACCGCCATTGGGTAGAACTGGCTTGGCGTTGCTGGGCTGCAGCAGGGACAGGAGATGCTTGACGAGGGCCAGATCGTGTGCGTGGACCAGATCGAAATCGGGGTTGCGGTACTTGGACAGCTGCATCCAGTGACTGATACCATCAACAGTCACCAGAACGGGCGGGCGAGGCTGGAATCCTTCTGGTCCGGTGGTTGCATTCAATTCAGCCCAGAGAGCCTGGAACACAGGCCACGAGAGCGCAGAGTCCTGCACCCCCAGTCGGACGAGGTCGTTTAGCGACATGTTGGGGCGGAGAAAGTTTTTCAATTCTGGATGCTCTTGCGAAACTTTGAGTTTAGTGAAAACCTCCTCGTTGGCGAGAACGGTGCGCAGTAGTAGTGCAGACGTCAGCTGATCCTGGACATATTGTGTCGGGTTCGAGCCGGGAAGGGGCGCGTATGCCGAATTGGCAATGACGAAATCCTGGGCTATATGTTTGTTAGAGCCGCAAACCAAGCGTTTAATATTCGAGATGGGTTATAATCACCCTCAGGGACGCTAATGACAATCCATTTCTTCAAAAATGCCGTGGTCATTGCCTGCAATAGATGCACACTTTTCCCCGACCCTTGAGGCCCCGTGATAATCTTCTTCACCAGCTTGCCCTTGTCTTCACCCTGCGTGATACTCTCAAAAAGATTCCCCATCTCGATCGTCTCCCGTCTCATGACAACAGCAGGTCGACGAAACAAGAACCAGTTCTGCGTCGGCTTAAAGGCATGCACCGCCCTCAGTTGAGCCACCACGGGAACAGGCAGTCCAACAACCGCACCCCGCAAACGAGAATCGACACTGAGCTCCTCAGAAAAATCCTGCATGCCCAGGACTTCCAGGGCGTTGGTGTTGCTCAGCACGATTCGCTTCCGCAGTGCTTTGCGTTCTCCGACGGCGGGCGGACGGCCCCGATCCACGGGTTTCTTGTGCTTTCTCATCCGCGCAGACTTGGATTCACGGAATTTGGGGCCGCTGTCCATGCTCTTTGATTTCTTGGCGAGCGGATTGGCGAATCTCGTAGCGGATGTGTGAAACGAAGCTATTGCTGATGCTGGCGATGCCGCGGCCGTACTGAGACTCAACATCGGGCGATGCAGCAGCAGGGCTCGCGGCGTCTGGCGAAACCCCGACAGGCAGCCCGAGCACAGTCGAGAAACCATCTTGAGTTGCTTATGCGGCTTCTCGCCGAGCCAGCCCAGCTGCGGCGAGGATGATGAAAGGGAATTGGTGGGTTGGTGGGCTGATAAGACACCTGAAAGACCAGAGTCCGTAGCAGTCCTTTCGATGTTGTTTGCGAAAAGGAAAAGATTCCTGCTCGTGACGTCCAAAAAAGGGAAAGCGCGGGTCGCCGTTTTAAGTTCGCCGACTAGAGCACCCTTTAAAGCGGCTCTAGAAAGCCGACTGCCGATAACGAAACTTATCAGCAATGGGAAAAAATTAAGAAAAGAGACATCATCGCAACAGTGCAAAACCGTTGCGCACACAGCCCTGCAACCAGTCCAAAATGGCTGAATCTGCTACGACGAAACGGGAAAAACTGTAATTTCTGATTAGCCCAAAAGAATGTGATCAGGACTGGATTGCTAACGTCTAACCAGCCCCATCACCGTCGCGAAGGAAAACCCGTACACATTCGACTTGGGCCACTTGATGGCACAAGACCCCAACCCGGTCGTGATCCCGAAGCCAGAGAATGCCAACAGTGTGCTGAAAGAAGTGGCACGGGACGGTGCTCAAGTGCTTATCAACCAACTACTCGTATGTGCATTGTTCGATAGCGAATTACAGAGGGTACCAAACTAACAAGAACTTCCTCTGAACCAGACTACATGCCAAGTTACTTCGGATCCTAAAGACGGAGTCCTTCTTTCTCTCCCTGCTCCACACACGCTGCTACCTCGATTCAAGCCATTGTTCGTATATCCGGAGAATTTTTTGATATAATCAAAGTCCATGGCTAACATATCTTTAACAAGACCCAAACCAAAGGAACCCACCAAATGGGAGCTGTTCGCCCGGAAGAAAGGAATTGGCAAATACAGCAGTAAACCAGGCGCCGCCCTCGCCGAGAAGGAACGACGAAAGAACCTTGTCTACGATGAAAGCAGCGGCGAATGGGTTCCCAAATGGGGATACAAGGGCGCCAACAAGGCTGGTGAGAATGACTGGCTGGTGGAGGTTCCGGATAAGGATTGGAAGAAGGAGGCAAACGGCGAGAATGTCCGCACTGCTGGTCGCCGTGAGCGCAAAGAGCGCATTAAGCGGAATGAGAGAAAGATGAGGGCGAACGAGCGCAAGTCCCGGAAGTCGGGTGGGTAAAGCTGTGGTCAAAGTCCAAGTATAAAAGTGCATTTTTTCTTTCTCTACTTAACTGCAAAAGGGTGGGATGGCGTTCCTGTAATCTATTGGCTATAGCGCTTATGAATATTACCACAATTGTATCCCCAGTGTTCAAAATAGTTGTACAGAGGTTGATTGCTATACATTATACAAAAATTATACAGTGATAAAGCGCTTCAAACGCCATCCAAGAAGATATGTTGGGGGGGGGAGCATGGATGAGAAGAACAGGGGTGTGTCATAAAGATTGGGAATGGAGAGGTCCGCTTGTCGCAACAGTTAATCCTCCTTCTTTTTACTGCCGAAGCCAAACCACCCTCCACCGTCCTTGCGGCGTTGCTCTCGTTGCCGCTGCTTTTCTTCCTTGTACTCTTCCCACGAGGGAGTCTCGTCGTGCACGTGGCCGGTTTCTGCTTCATGGCGCCCTTTTTGCTCGCGCCACTTGAGCAGAGAGCTGAGTGGAGTCTTTTTCTCTGCTGGCGATTCTTTGGGAGGTGGCGGCCGCTGGACAGCCTGCTCCCCTCCAATAGCGCGGCAGAGGGATGTGAAAGACCAGTCGACGACGTGTTCAACGGGTTCGTCAAAGAGATAAGGTAACAGCGGTACGACGCCAAGGCCAAGCTATAACAGAGTTAACATTCCCTTCTATTCTGTCCCCGGCTGTACAAATCAAATACTCACGCCGATTGGTGCCCAGGTGCGGAGAAGTGTGTTTTTCGAGTTTCTCAGAGCACGCCCCGAGTACCGCACCACCGAGTGAATTGTGAAAGCCGGCAGTCCCATGCTTGCAAGACTTTGAAAGACAGCCCGCTTCGCCATCACCATTCGGTAATCATCAATCAGAGGAACCCGACTAGACGCCCATGGGACTAGGGGGTCTGTATTCGGGTCACGATCCCCTTCTGCTTGGGAGGGTTCCGCGGTCAGCGGGCCGGCGACATTTCCTGTCGCCATCCCTAGGACAATATGGTTTGCCTTCAGGTCGGTAGCATCCTTGTACGCGTCTCCGGGAGGAATTAGAGCATGCCTGTTGCGCAAGTAGGCCTTGTACCCTTCATGGGCTACATCGCCAAGAATATACGACCACGAAACAGCATACGCGCTGCGGACGAGATATGGATGGGCGACTGGTCGAAATGATTCGCCAATATCGGACGTGTATGCAATGTAGCGATGAGCAGAAAGTAGGATGGTCCGGACTCGATTGGCATAGGCAGCGTAGCGGTACGGAGTTTCCGTGGTGTCGACGGAGCTGTTAGATCATGTACTGTTAGTAGTTCTTCCTTCTTCGAAAGCCTGGTGAGGGTTGTAGGGCAGTAATTTCCACTGGCCACGCGTACTATGGTGTGTACAACTCATCGTAGTAGTCATCTTCACGGTCAACAATCTTCTGCAGCTTGCGCGACAGCTTCCGGCGAGGTATTTCATCACTCAGCGATTCTGGGCGGGGCTCTTCGCGCTGGCGAGGGACCCCATCTGGGTCGTCATCTTTGCCTTTGCCCCAAAACATGACCATAGGACAACGGTCGGGCTAGATGAAAGTCCTGCAACGGGTGGTAGTTATTTGTTGTGGTATGGCAAGACTAGGACTGCTGGGATTGCTAGGACTTGGCAACAACGCGGGTTGTCGGTATAGTGGAAGTATAATGTGATTAAAGATATGTAGCTTGAGTCAAGTGCCCACAGTTGTCAAGCAGGCTCGAGTGGGATACAGGAGTATGTGATAGGTGTAAATACATTTAAAACGCTGCAGTTTCTCGTTGTAGACGCTCCATCACGGCGAAACGGCGCTGCGACTGCGTTCATATGGGCTGATGCCGATGACCTCACTGCGGGAGTTCTCGGGTGGAGATCACGTGAGACGGCGATCCCACATCCGCCCTAGCGTGCCAAGACCACAGCGAGACGTTCCGGCTTCACTGCGATCTCTGATCTCTCGAGAGCTCCTCTCTTTATCTTCAACAGCGCCCTCTCTGTCTTGCTGCCGCCTCATTCATTCGAGAACAGCCACATTCAATTCGTTAAAATGGTTGCCTACTACAATATCGCTGGCCGCAAGGTTGGCTCCCATGTGGTACGTTTGGGCCCGGAAGAGACCAAGTTGTCTTGCAAAGAAAACATCCCTTTCCGCCGCAACCGCAGCACCTGCTATAACCCTAACCAATTGATGCTCTGATAAGGGAAAAGTGTTGGCATTACTGACTTGTTATTATAGCTCACCATGGCCGTCCTCGGCACCACCTTTGCAGGCAGCTTCTTTGCCCTCAGCGGCGGCGACAAGAAGAAGGCCGAGCAAGGCCCTCCGGTTAACGCCTCTTCCAAGGACGAGGAGAAGTTCATCCAGTACGTACCACACGTTCCTTTTAGTGCCGCACGTCCTTATATTACTTTATCGTGGCTTTGTCTCCTCGATACCGGCTGGTCAAAATCTTCTGAGAGCTAATGCGATATGATCACCATCAGGGAATTCCTCAAGAGCGTCGAAGGTGGCGACAACAAGGCCAAACACTAAGTGCCACATGACTATAGAGACCGCCAGACAATTGTTTGCTACATGCATGGTTATTTCGAGATAGCAATAGAGCTTATGGGAACCTATATGGGATGAAGCAAAATTGATATGGCACTGCTTCCTAGTATAAGCACGGCTGCGGTGTCGTATGACGTTCCTAAGCAGATTGGAAATTCGCCTTGACGTTTCTGCTGAAACGCATTGTACATATAGGGAGATTTCTTGTGACAACACGACAAGATTCATAGTTGTGCTTTGCAGCTGTAGTCGAGTAGTCTTGCTATCACATTCACAGTACGGTAATAGAGCCGATGCGACATTATGGATCGGCGGGGTGTGGAAAGTACTTAAGAGTAGCCCAGTATTCATGACCAGGGGCAGTAGCCCTGGTATACTTGGTTTCCAGGAAATTTGATAGTGATAGGCGTAGAGAGCTGTGATTGGTGCGTACGGGGTTGACGCTGTCCGCTTCTACCACTCGAGCATCCCAACTGCTGCCATTTCTACCGCCATCATACTCCCACAACCAACACTACCGTATACTTGTCTCGAAAGACATATCGTCTTCAGCCAGGATGGCGCCGCTGCCATTTCCATTCGCACTCAACATTGGAACCGATGTGGTCCATCTTCCGCGTATCCTCCGTCTGCTCCGCCATCGCGGCGCAAGAAGCAAGGAAAATTACCTCGACAAATTCACTCGTCGCATTCTCTTGCCCCAGGAACTGCAGGATTTTCACACGCGATTCCGCACCTTGAGCAACACCAGCTCCCTTCAGCCCGGTGACACGGCGCAAGCAGTAGTCACGCTCGACATGGCGCGCTGGCTGGCTGGTCGGTTTGCAGCGAAGGAGGCCGCGCGCAAGGCTGCCCCTGGCGGTGCTGCTTCTATTGGCTGGAAAGATGTTCTGGTCCAAGCTGCGCCGTCTACAGCTGCTGGTAGCGGGCGGCCAGAGGTGGTCTTCTTGGGGCCTGATAGTCGCGTTGGGAAGTTGTCTATCTCGCATGACGGCGACTATGTCGTCGCAACTGTGCTCGCAGCTGGAGTGGCTAATTGAAGTTCCTCGAGAACTTGTGTGCACGTGTGTACGGCTTATGACGATGTATACGAGAGCATATATCAGATGCGCTTTTAACATGACTGCGCAGTTAAGATCTAAACGTGGATTTCTACAGGTACCACGACACGTCAGGAGGGGCCTCCAGCAGAATTTCCAGACAAGTTCCAGCTCACAACAACCATTGATTGCTTGGATAAGGATCAGTGTCAACCAAATCCAACGGCGCGTTGGCACGTTTGGGACCGTGGCGGGGGGTCCACCCCTTCCCTTCCAAACTTTATACAAACGTTTTCCTTCCTATCGATCGTGGATCTTGCAAGCACGGCAGACATCAGAGACGTGTTCTCAGCTGGGACAGATCCCTATTGCTGTGATCCATATTATTCCTTTGGTGCGACTGGAGTGTACATAATATATCTATATTCATATACGAGGCGAACATCAGGTACGGCAGTCTATTGGAACCCCACATGAGCTTTTTTCTCCTACATTTTAAGTCACAACCGCAATGCTACACCAATCAGTGACGCGAGTGCTTATACGGACAAGCAAGATATCAACTGTTAAATTGGCCTGCCATACGATTACCACTGATTGATTGTAAATACATTTGCTAATTCGTTCAAAGTAGCCATGCCTTTTTCTCATCATAGCCATTCGGGCCAGTTCTGCCCCGGGCACGCCAAAAACTCGCTCGAGGATGTCATCCAAGAAGCCATTGCACAAAGAATGCAAGTATTCTGTCTCACAGAGCACATGCCTCGCGGCAGAGAGGACTTTTACCCTGAAGAGGTAAAAATTTTTGCATCTACCAGACTTTCAAGTATAATACGATTGCTCAAACGTGCATGCAGATTTCCGATCCGTCGTTGACAGAAGAATGGCACATTGAAAACGAAGCAGCTTTCGTCGATGAAGCATCTCGGCTGCGCGAAAAGTACGCGTCAGAGATCAAGCTCGTGATCGGATTCGAGATCGACTGGATCCGGCCACAGTCGCTCCAGCTCATCGAAGACTCGATGTCACGCTTGCCGTTCGAATTCTTCGTCGGTTCTGTACACCACGTGCACACTATACCCATTGACTACGACGCGGCCATGTACCAGCAAGCGCGTGACGTAGCTGGAGGCACAGACGAGCGGCTGTTCGAAGACTATTTTGACAGCCAGCTCGACATGCTGCAGAAGCTGAAGCCGCTGGTTGTTGGCCACTTTGATCTCATCCGCCTGAAGAGTGATGATCCGAATGCAACGTTTACGCGGTTTCCGACAGTGTGGGAGAAGATCCGACGCAATCTCCGCTTCGTGGCGGGCTATGGGGGTTTGCTCGAGCTCAACTCGGCTGCGTTGAGGAAGGGGATGGCCGAGCCGTATCCCAAGGGGGAGATCTGCCAGGTTTGTTTTCTGTTTGCTTCGCCCTTGCGTCTATTTCCTCTTTGCTTTTTCGTTCTTATCATAATTTTTTTTTTCCTTTCTTTTTTCTTACAAGAACCCGTGCATTAGGAATTCTTATCAATGGGCGGCCGTTTCTGCTTGTCCGATGACAGCCATGGCATTGACCAAGTGGGATACGGATACAGCCAAGTGCTAGACTTTGTCGATCGCACCGGCATCACGAGACTACACTATTTGGAGGTTACCAAGGAAGAGGACGTCCCAGACAGTCGGTTTCCGGAAACGACGATCCGGTCCGTGGACGTGCAGGAGGTGAAGAAAGCCCCATTTTGGCTTTAAGTGGTGCAATGTTTTCACCCCCTCCCTCCCTCCTGTGCTGCTGCTGCTACGCAGCCAGCCCCTGTTCTTATCAACGGTATTAGACTGCTAGCTATGGACAATACAGGATAGACCATAATCGCTACCCATATGACGTGGCACATCCATCCTACACCGTCTCGGGGACACACATGTCAGATTGTTTCGCAAAGATAAGCCTCCAGCCTCCGTGGGTCATCTTCGTCCAAAGTATTCTCTATATCTCTGATAGGTGAACGCCGAGTGGAAGAATCACAAAACGGACCACCTCCTAGATGATAAGCGGCCCCATCTCGTGTTCGGCTGGCTTGTTAACCAGTTAACAAGAGTCAACTTGGTCTGTGAGCTACAGTACTCGGTGGTTGCTAGTCCTGGACTGTAATAACACCACGGTTTCCCCCACTCCCGCAAGGCCCGTCAAGCGCGGGGTTACGCGGAGTAGACTTTTTTGGGGGGTCTTTAGTTTATATTTGGGGGGTCTTTATTCTTAATCCTCGCAGCTGCAGCAGAGGATTTTCGGAGCCGGGGGAACAAGGAGTGATCTAATCATAGCGAAAGTATTGGTGGTCGGGAAAGGGGGCCAACATATTTAGACCAAGCACGACATTTGCTCGAGCCGAGTCGTATCTACAATTAGCCTGTCCAATCACTTGGCATGGGCAGACGATCTGTCGGAATGGCGAGAGATTGGCCGGTGATTGTATGCTTTTATTTCTTCTTCTTCTTCTTCTTCTTCTTCTTCTTCTTCTTCTTCTTCTTCTTCTTCTTCTTCTACTTCTTCTTATTATTGTTATTTGTTTTTCACCTTTTTTTCTCCCTTCTGATTTGCCCTTATCCTGTGTATGGGACAGGTAAGACACGGCCACCAGGCTCACGCATGATAAGACTGCGTACATGTACTTGATCTGTACGGCGTAATATTAATTTCTGGAACCGCAAAAAAAAAAAAAAAAAAAAAAAAAAAAAAAAAAAAAAAAAAGGTTCACCGTCTCGACATGCAGCGATTTTGCTTGGCCAGCATCATCCATCAGTTGACTCTATTCCCCGGTGCTCTCGTGTTCGTCGTCTTCCGTATGTTCGTCGCCAGTCTCTCTGGCGGTTGCTACTGCAAGCTTGAAAAAGCATGCAGGCTGCAGCCGGCCGGCATTCTTGTTTTTATTGCTTTCAAGATTTCTATGCGTTAGTGACATGGATAGTACGTACGTACGTACATACGAACGTACCAAACGCGATGCCCATCACAGCAGTATCTATGATAACGCCTAGCTAGTCAATCAAGTTAGATCGGGGCAGAAACGGGCACGCCCCGCGGGGGCAGCTCCCGGAACGGCGCGAGAGATGGCCCATAATTAAATTTAAATGATATGACAGTCCAAAAACGCTTATTTTACAGTCGAGTAAATTAAGGCGTCCTTCTTTTCCGTTTCATGACGAGCGCGGTGGTCGGCTACTTAAAGATGGCCAACCCATCAAGCGTTGTTCAATAGACCCCTCAAGACGCAGGCACGGGTACCTATATATTGTCGTTGTCCTGGGCCCTAGGGCGTCGTTGTTCCCCCGCCGGAGGACTAATCTCTTCTTTTTCTTTCACACTTTGGACGCCACGACTGAGAGACAAATCAATTCACACAAACCTTTCACTGATCCATTGTCTCAAGAACCAAACATGGGCTGGGAAAAAACCATCCTCTCGGAAGGCAACGGCGTTGACATGCCCGCCATCGGCTCCATGGTCAGGATCGAGTACACGGGCTGGCTGCGAGACCCGAAATCGGACGACGGCCACGAAAAGGGGACACAGTACGATCCTAGCACCTTGTTCTTTCTCTCCGTTTTCTTTCGCTTCCTGCAATTAGCAGTGCATCTATCTGATCACGACAGATTCGATTCCTCCAAAGGCCGCGGCCCGTTAGCGACTCCGATCGGTAAAGGCCGGGTTATCAAGGGTTCGTTGGCCTGTTTCGGGCTTCTGCTTTTCAGCCGTGGGTGGTGTTTGCCTGGTTGGTATCTCGACTAACAGTTCGTGTCTAAACCACCAGGTTGGGATGAGGGGGTCTTGTCAATGACCCTTGGAGAGGAGGCCATTTTGACCATCGATTCGTAAGTCTCCTCGGGTTTCGCTCACTGTTCATCAGAGACATCAAAAACGTCTAGACAGTTTCTGTCGTTGTGTTGCTGTTCTCCTTTCCAATTTCTTCCTTTTGCATTATTCTCATTAGTATTATTGTATTATTGCAAACGCTAACGTCTTTTCGCATGCAGGAGCTATGCCTATGGCGACAGGTAGGTTTCCCCGCACCCTGTATACCCCTCAAAAAGCCACATGCCGGTCCGAAAAACGATATAAAGAAGGGGGAAAAAAATGAGGCAGCAACATGTTTTCCATTCTTGAATTGCAAAACTACACGTGGCTGCCCTTTTTCCTTTGGATATTGACGTTGTCTGTACAGGGGCTTTCCTGGCGTAATTCCGCCTAAATCGGACCTTATCTTGTAAGTCACTCTCTGACACAATCCTTTCCCATGGCATCTCTACCCGTATAACCAAAAAGAGGGAAAAAGGAAGGACTGTTACTAATCCACAATCACTTGCAAACAGCCAAGTAAAACTGCTTGAGATTAATGGCAAGCGTGCACAGCAGCAAACGTGATAACCGATTCCGCAGCTGTTGCAAGTGTTACCTTGCTTCCTGGAGAAAGAGGGTTTGAATAATTGATAGCTTTTTTTTTCTGCGTAGAATTTTGTTTTCAATGCTTTGGTATTGCTCAAAGTCCTGAATTTTGCTCTCGAATGCGTGTACTGTTGAGCCTGGCATTTTCCGCAATCAGATCCCATTCATCTTTATAACATGTACTTTCTGCATACAGTCCATCGTACATGAAAGAGTTACTTAACAAAGTACATACATATATACATATTACAACTATTACGAAGAACCAAGACTGGCGTGCCAGGTATCATTGACAATTGATTGATCGGTTTCTATCAATTAGTGTTTTCTTCGCCAAACGCGATCAAGCCTTACACGTACAAGTCGCTGCCGAGAGAAAAGCAAGTCATGAGAAGACATGGAACAGGAAGAAGACGGAGTAGAAGAAAATCGAAAGGAGCGAAAATGAAAAACAGGCCTAAGAGTTAAGCCCTCCTTGGAGAGAAAGCATTAGTACTCCAGCATCTGCCATGCATCAATGCCTCGAGGACAGAAAGAAAAAAAAAAGATATAAACAAAAAGGTATCTTGCTTCATAAGAACAGGCGACAGACCAACCAAGAACCAAGAAAACAGCGAATGGATCTTTCTATATGTGTATATATATGTACTAATCAATCGATCACAAGCAGTCAGTCAGTCAGTCAGTCGTTCTTGTAGGAGTCATCAACAGCACGACCGCCCGTCCGAGCCCTGCTCGTTGCACCGGACGAGCTCGAGAAACGCTCGTACTGCGCCCTGCCAACCGGGCGGCTGTTCTGCCGCGCACCGTCGTGCTGTGCCTGCGATAGATAATCTCTGCGTGATTGTGACGATGACGACGGCGCCGGCGGAGGCGTGGTGCCTTCGAGTCCATCGCTCAGTTCAATCAGGTCGCCCAGGCCACTGATGCCGACCGCGTTACTGTGCGACGATGTCTGTGACGACGAGCCCTGCTGCATCTCGTTCAGGCCCGTCTTGGCCCGCGTAGCCATCTTGCGCATCCAGCCTTCGATGGCGCCGCCGACGTTCTCGAGTCCGGAATACGACGCTGTCGAGGGCGCGCTGGACATGGAGTCAAAGGACGCCTTTCGCGATGTGGCCGCTTGCTGTGGCGGGGTCGGTGGTACGGCGAGGTGAGGAAGGTGTTGAGAGAAAAACTTGTTCAATCCGTCTGGTGCCGGTCCTGGTGCGTGGACATCGCGTCCGAGGGTTCCTACTCCTCCAGGACCGGACAGTGTGATGCTCGTAGTGCGTCTGTGGTGTGGCCGGGTATTGCTTAGGGCTGGGGATTGGGTGCCGGGAGTCGAACGCGGCGTCGGCCGGGCATATCGGGGGGAGCTGTCTCGTCGAGTCCGCAATGGCGAGTCCGGTCTTCCGGGCGTTGTCGACGACTCAGATGGCGCGGTCGACGAGGATTCCAGATCGGAATAAGGCACCGATATAGATCGCCGCCGCGAACGAGGGAAGAACCCAAGCGACTTGCGTAAGACACGGCCAATCTCCACTGGTGCTGGGAAACCCTCCATCTGCACCCACGCTTCGTGCTTCCAAAACCGCTCCTCGTCGGCGTCGATCCCGCTCTCGTCGTGCTTTGGTGACTCGGCGGGTACTATCGAACTTCCGTTTGGATCTTCTGTGGACGGACGGCCTGGTGGTCCGTCTCCCAAAAGGTCCACGTTGTCTGGTTTGGCTATCCTCCGTCCCTTGACCGAGCAGGCTTCGGCCGGTAAAAGCACGGTCTTTCGCGTTTGGATGCTGTCGCTTGGCCAAAACCCGTTGGCCTTGCGGAAAATTGCCAGCTGGCACCCGTATTTGATTGATAGCCCCGTCATTGTGTCGCTGGGCTGAACATGGTGGATATAGACCAATGCCTCCTCGTTCTGTTCTTCCGCGGTCGTGTACGTTTCCGTCCGATCCATCGAATCTTTTCGTTTATACCGACCCTTGAGATCCGAGACAGAATCACCATTGGCAAGCAGCAGGGTCTCCCGCTTCTTGGCTTGCACTAGAGCCTGTCGCTCTTCCTTGGTACCAGCTCCAATCTGCGACGTCGACGACGTCGAGGGACCCCATGTCGAAGGCCCGCTCGATTTGGGCAGGCGGAACGGAATGTCCGATCGAGAGGGCTTGCGCCTTTTCGCCGACGCGGACGACGCGGACGCCGGCTTTCCCCAAGACGCATCATTTCCAAGTACCGACGACGCGAGACTCTGGATCGACGACCACGAGGACTCAAAGAACCCTTGCGAGCTATGAGAACCGCCAAGGGCTCTTGGAAAGCCTCGATCCCCCGACTCGTCCCTCCTGGCCCCGTATCTATCGCTAATCTCTCGGTCGGTTGCCCGCGAGGGGTGTTTCTGTGGCAGCGGCGAGCCCCTTCGCGACGCATACGGAGACGGCGTGGTGCCGCGAGACTGCGGCGGCGTCAGCCCATTAGAGGTAGCAGACAGGCGGGAGCCCAGTGCCTGCAAACGGTCCTCGTCCTCGTCGTCATTGACGGATATCAATCGTCTGTTACGCGGCCGGACAGACGTATTCAATCTCCGGCTCGAACTGGCAATGGAGGTCGCCGGGTCAAAAAAGTCGGGCGAATCGGTATTGGAACTCATCCCCGAAACGAAAGGAGGCAGCGAGTGTGCTATCCGGAAAGAAGATGAAACGGTGCGGCGTGGAGAGGGGCCGTCAGACAAGGCCAGGGCCAAGCTAAATCCCAGACCATTCGAGACTGTATACAGCCTCTGGCGGAACCTCTCCCCACCCCCAAACCAAGCACAAGTGGCAAAGCGTGCGCTCAACGAGCTGGCAGGTCTCTAAATCATTCCTGGAAGGTGGAAACCCTGGCTTTGAAGATAGCAGTCCTACTTGCAAGTGTCACAGTGTAAGTGTCTCTTCCTTAGCGCGGAGTTCCCCTGGAGGTGATCCGTAATGGACACGAATGACGGAAGCAGACGAAACAGATGACGAGTCGGTGTCCCTTGGCGCGCACCGAGGCTCTTTGAAGGGTTGGCGGCCAAGCAAATCGGCGGGCGGCCCGTTCACGCAGCGGTATGTAGTGTTTTTGCGATCGAGAGGGGACTATGCAAGGTGGTGTCGGGCGAGATTGGCGATGCGTTGGAAAGAGTATCTCGTGAAATCAGTCCGAGTAGTTAAAGACCATGTCCAACCGTCATGAAGCGCCGGACTGACTTGGGACTTCCGGGCGGAACACGCTGCCACTAAGCCTAGGGGGGCGGGCCGCCGCCTGCCGCCAATCAGATCACTCAGTGGACCCTACGTACATTCATGGATCAAGACAACACCTGGCAATTTGTATATAAATCCTGGATTGCATATAAAAATCGCATTGGTCTATTAAGTCCATATAATTGTATACATAGTGCACAAAGCAAGCGATTCGTCATCTCTTGAGAGCCAGCAAAAGAATCATTATTAGGGGAGAAGCGACAGACAAAACGAGGTTTACACCTGCGGCGGAGATGGTCTTGCACAACTCCAAATCGCCTTGCTTGCACGGTCAACATGCCCACAACGCAATCGCCCGGCAACAAGGCAACTAGATCACTCTGGAGGGTCGGAAATGACTTGCGGGATTGAGGCTTCTACTCCTTCTTCCTCCTCTTCGGTGACCCATCCCTTGTCGTCCTGCTCGCCCTTCTCGGTCGTGTTCTTGATATTGCTCGTGTTGTCGCGCGCAGGAGCCGAGGCAGGCTTAGGGATCACTTTGAGACCACTTCCCGAACGGTTATAAAAGTCTTCTGTGCGTAGACCTCGGACTTCCCACGGCTGCACAGTCGTCATATGGACGCCAGCAGCTTTTTTCTGCCGGATGAGTTCTCGCATAGGGACCATGGCAGCGTCCCGGCACGCTTCTTTGATATCGCTGCCCGACATTCCCGCCATAGCGCTGACCAGATATTCCAGATCAAAGTTGTCGCGGTCAATCTTAGTGTCCTTGAGCACAAGTGCCAGGATACGCAGTCGTTGTGCAGCCGGGGGCAGGCTGACGGGGAACTTCTTCGGCATCCGCCTCAGGATGGCCTCGTCGATGTCTTGAATGCGATTGGTAGCACCCAGCACCACGACGCGCTGGGGCTCCCCCGCCGAGTTTGCCGACGTCAATCCATCCCAATGCGTCATGAACTCGGCCTTGACCATGCCGCTGGCTTCGTGTTCGCCGCTTCGCCGCGTGCCAAGAACGGCATCAATCTCGTCGATAAAGACGATCGACGGCTGCAGTTTTCGGGCTAGCGAGAAAACAGCATTGACCAGTTTGTTGGAGTCACCGTACCATTTTTCCGTTAGGGTCGAGATGTGTAGGTTGATAAAGCACGCGCCGCTCTCATGGGCCAAGGCTTTAGCAAGCATCGTCTTGCCGCAGCCTGGAGGCCCATATAGTAGCACCCCGGACGGCGCCGAGAGAAGCGACGATGTAGAAGCGTAGAGATGCGGCATTGTCAGCGGGTAGATGACTGATTCTTTCAGTTCTTCGATAATATCGTCCAACCCGCCAATATCCTCAAAGGAAACGGGAATGTCCTCGGGCGCCACCACGTCCATAGCGATCGCCTGCTCGTACTGATTCAGCACCAGGTCTTCTTTCCTCTGCTTGCTTCGCCGCCGCGAGCCACTGCGTCCTGGAGATCCATCATCGGAATCCGGCCCGTCGAGCCGTCGAAGAATCGCGGCTGACTTGCGTTTTTGTTCTTCTTTCTTCTGGCTGTCGGGATCGAGGTCAATGCGCGATAGGAGGTATCGGATGAGGAAGTAGGCCGATGCGGACTGTTATGTAGCCGTGAGTTAGCCATCGCATCTGCATGCGTCGGATCACGACCAGAAACTTACGGTACCGGCAATCATCACCAACTCCTGCAAGAACTGCTGCCATCGTCGGCCACCACCGGAAGCCATATTGATAAGAGAAACTTAGTGGTGATGAAGCAGGTAGTCCGGTGAGTTAGGTAGTGAATCACTACTAAAAGACGATCGATGGGCCGCAAAACACTGGCTACACAGCAGGGAACAGCCATGAGAGGTCCAGCGCAGCAACTGTGGCGGTGGTCGGGTTGGGCGTGTGGCTTTGCCGCGGTCTTTGCCCGTTTGCGCCAAAATCACATGTTCTGCCGTAACGAGAGCATGTGGCTTGGCGTTCTATGTGTATATCGACGACACCATAAGCAGAAAAATTAAGTATACCGTTTCGACACCGACCCCTGGGTTTTCCTGCCTGTTTCTTTCTTTTATTGTATTTTTCTTTTTTTTTATATGAATATATATATACATATATATGTGTGTTCGCATTGACTACTCACTAGGATGATACCGAGTCTCTTTTAGCTGAACTATGGTTGTCTGGGACTCCAACACTAAATAAAGTATTGTGAAGTCCTCCCATAACAGATAAATTACTGAACCTAGTGAATCAATTAATACTTTTGCAGGCAATATTATATGGGTGCCCGCGTCAAGATTGTTGCTTCAGTGTTGTGAAACCCCGATACCTTAGATGCCTTACAACTTGAAAAAGCTGTGTCGAGCACAGGAAATGGGTGCCCATATATCTTCACCATCATGTCAGCCCTACTACATATATAACTGTCTCATGTCTAAGTCGCTTTTAAATACATTAATCGCATAAGTGTTTGCTTCAAAACTGGCAACTGGTCTCTAGATTTATTGAATTATGCAAACTACCTACTTTGACAAATGGCTCTAGTGTCCATCCTCCGTTACTATCGTTCCTATTCCTAGTCTTCAGTGCGCCAATATCATTATAATTTTTAGCTGTACAAGGGCTTCCACCTTTAGAATGTTTTTGTAAAGTAGGCAAGTGGGAGTCCCCCCTAGTAATTCTGCCTCATTGACCAACAACCATCAACTTTGAAGCAAGGTATCATTGAACATCTGCTTCTCTTAAGATTCCCAACTTCTCCTTCTGACAACCCTAGCCTTTTGTGCAGTTGTGACATCTGTGCTGATCCTTCCTTTGTCTATTATCAAATATATGTCGGTACTGATTACATTATTTTCCTGAGGGTGGTATAGCTTGCTAGACTAGATCCGATGATCGTCGGATCAACAGTCCCCTGTTTCAATTGCACTTCTGCCAAGTGGAAAGGCGAGTTGCTGGGAAATTCAGTTTGATACCTCTTTCGGGTGTTCAGGGTCGTGTTATTGGATAACTCAATGATAGCTTCTTGCTTTCTCAGTCGCACTATATAGGAGAGTTGTTCTAGCAAGGTGAGCAGGTGGATAGATTTGTTCAAGATCCGGAGTGGGAACACCTGTAGATAACTAGGATTCAGTTGACCTACATTTGATAGTAAGGATTATCCAAACTGCGAGAAAAACATTGGGTTAATTGACAGCCATAGCTACCCGATATGACCTTAGACCACTGCGGGTTCATCAGCGGAACTTACACGAGGAACATCACAGGTATCCTAGTCACGACAGAACAGCCAGAAGACTTCAGCTCACCCCCTTGACAGATCCCCCAGAAACCAATATGAAAGCCTTGTTAGCACTTCACAAGTCCCTTATTATTTTCCAGTTATCCCGAGTAACTGGGTTCTGGAAGGCCAGATGAGACGCTTGATGCACGTGGACCGCCTGTCGTCCCTCATGGCATTTTAGACCGTCTGGCTGCGAGCAGTCCAACGAACAAGTTATGGGGTTAGATGCGGCAAAACCAGATTCGTCAGCGTCGCTGATGCAAGGACGATCCCAAATGCCAATATCACTAAGACATCATCGAGGTGAGAACAGACCATAACCACGTCAACAGCACGCGGGTTCCTCATACCTGATTGGCGGCCCCTCTTCAAAGGAGCTTGCGAACTTACATCTTTATGAAGATAACGAAGTCAGAGAGAAGAAGTAGGAATTTGGGGTATCAGTAATGATCATGACGATACTTCTACCTACGACTGAAGGTAGTCTAGTGCCTAGCAGTCTTACATGTTATAGCAAGCTTCTGGATCAAGGCGCCTCTATTGCTTTATCCGTAAATAGTCAGATTGGTCTGCTAAGACACAAGTGCATAATCGTAAATGAAATGTCTCATGTGCTTTGGCGTGTTTCTGACTGGATGATACCAAAAAAAATGGACAGGCTCGATCGTCGATGTCGTTGTAAGTATATAGAGCTGAACCGTTTCTGATTGGCGGACGACCGAGTGATGCACGTTTCGGCGCATCTTTTAGCGTGTTTGGGTCATGGCGCGTGCTCTTCCGAGCTCATGCTCCAATATTGACAATAACTAACAGGATTTCTCATCTATTAACGTGAGCACTAGTATATATTGAACAAAAGCGAAAGCATAGCAAATCATCGTTTCCTCAATTTCTTTCTCACTACACACCGTACTTTGAAGAGGCTACGGATAATGCCGAAACGCAAAGCCGCCACCAGAATATCCGGCCTGGTCGATTCCGACAGTGACGACGTCGCGGAAACCGTCGCGTCGGCGCATGAGGAACAACCACAGCAACCACCCATAAAGAGAGCGCGAGGTAGACCGAAGTCAACAGTGTCTAGCAACAAGGCCGTGGGACCGAGCTCTACCGCTACGACGACAGCGTCCACCAGGCGCCCGCTCTCATCGTCTGGCGGGGGCACAGCAGCAAAAAAGCCCGCAGCGCGAGGAAGGCCGCGTAGTACTGTGAGCGAGCAGGACGATGAGCAAAGCGATGCGCTGTCAGATGATGCTGCACAGGCTCAGGTTTATGCGGTAAAAAAGGACACGTCGACGAGGGCGCAGAAAGGGCGACCGGGTCGCAAACCAGGAGGCACGGCGAAGCAGGTTACGGAGGACGGCGAATTCGATTACACGCCCACGAGACCACGGCAGTCGAAACCAGCAGCGAGCATGATAAAACAGCCTGGTGGACGAAAGTCACTCGAGGCAGACGACGGGTCTGTGGTTTCAGACAGTCAAGCTCCCCGAGCGCACGATGCAACATCGGACGAGGAGGAGGAGGCAGAAACAAACACGACCACGACATCCCCTCGGAAAGCGCTGTCGAGCGACCATCAGAGTTCGCAGCCGCGAAAACGCCCAAATGTGACATTTGCGGACGCACAAAAGACACCTTCGGATCCCGAGTTGAGGCGGAAACTGGGTGACATGACGAAAAAATACGAGACATTGGAATCAAAGTATCGCACGCTACGAGAAATTGGCATCGTGGAAGCCAATGCCAATCTAGAGAAGATTAAAAAGCAGTGCGAGTCTGTCACGAACTGTATGCCTCGATTTCCTTTCTTTGCTCCTTAAGAGCTAAGTGGCCAACGCTAATAAAACCTCACAGCGTCAAATAAACTCATAGCATCCCTCAAGGAAGAGTTAGCCGCTCAAACAGCTCGAAGCAAAGAGTCGCGAGATCTGCAAAAGCAGCTTAGGGAACGCGAAACTGAGTCTAGCAGTCTTCAAGCGCAAGTCGACGACCTTACCGCAGAGCTAACTACAGCTCAGACCGAGATCAAAACCCTTCAGACCAAACTCGCGGCCGCGCGCAACAATGCCACCAGCGCGAAAACGTTACACGTCGAAGCTCCGGGTAGTGCAGTCAAGTCCATGGCCAACCGCAATGCGGCTGTCAGTGCCAGCGCCGAAGCGATGCAGGCTGCGCAACTGGCACAGTTGAAGGAAGACCTGTATGGCGACTTGACAGGGCTGATTATTCGAAGCGTGAAACAGAGGGAGACAGATCATTTGTACGACTGTATCCAAACCGGTGTCAATGGAAGTCAGTATTTCAGAACCCTTCGGACTAAAGGAGGACAACTACTAACAACTGACGTTAGCTCTTCAATTCAAACTCGCCGTCGCACACGAGGGAGGCAGCAAAACGACAGCCAGTCTCGACACAGCGGAGTTCCAGTATATGCCACTATTAGATGCAAAGCGTGATGCAGCCCTGATCAACATATTACCCGAATACCTCACGGTGGATATCACATTCTCCCGCCAAAACGCATCCAAATTTTATACGAAGGTGATGGATTCCTTGACGAAACGTCGAATTGATCCGGAAAACTAAATAGCCACGACTCAACAATCTCTCTCTCTCTCTCTCTCTCTCTCTCGTTCTTCGCGTTTTCCCCTTCATTTTGGAGCCGAGCTGTGGAGTTCTGGGTATGCATATTACGAGGCCTGCTGTTATTTGTGGCCTGATTTGGATATATCTGACGTTGATGTTTCTGGATACCTCTCACACAAGAATTGTAGTAAGTACGTTTGGCCGTAGATGACTCTCAATGTATGTATGCAATGTATCGATATACACAGTATATACGTTTTATCTTGATCCAAAGTAACTTTCCATTTCTCGCTTTCGCTTTAGGTTTTTCTTTTCTTTTCTTTTCTTTTCTTTTTTGCAATGGATCTATCCAGATTGTATACTAAATTTGCGCATGCAACGTATTGCACTGTATGGTATTGCATCGGGCACGTTAATAAATTAGTCGAGCCTCACAAGGGCTCCTCGGAGCTGGGTTGCTTGCCGGAAAATCAGTCGATTTAGCGAGGTTCTGTTGACAGATGGGCCCTGTGGTGCAGTGGTAGCACGTTGGCCTCCTATATGTTTTCTTGCTTATATCTAGCCAAGGGTCTAGGGTTCGATCCCCTACAGGGTCGCTATTTTTTTGCCACTCGCCCGCCATTCGGCGATAATGGAACCCCCGATTATACTTTTCCTGGTTCGCTTGTTTCCAGGTCAACTGTATATCAATATAGGTGTTGTTTGAAAAAATTATTTTTTTTTGTTTTAAATCATTGCTATTATTGCTATTACTATTGCCAGTCGTCGCGTTCTCGAATCTATGCCTGTAGACTGTGTGCCTTTGAACAGTGTAATTTCATGAAAATGTCATAACCGTAACCCGTTAACTGATTAACCGATAATAATGGGACCTGGAGGAGCACCTAAGAAGTCCAGGAGCGCGTCTACCAGCACCTCTCCTAGCACAGCAATGGTACTGGGGTCCGTCAGACTAGTAAAGGTAGACGTTGTGGAGCAGCCCTGGTCGACAGGGACCCCGCGCAAGCGATCATCCAGCCAGATGATGGCTTCTGGAGCCCCGAGTATGGCCATGGTGCCGTGCTCGGAAAGAAAATCCTTCTTGTATTCCACAGATGTTCCTGCAGTGCAATAGGTCGAAACTAGACTGTCGGTGTATTTCACATCGCTAATTTCATCATTGGAAGATTTGTAGACCAACAACGGAATTTCAGGAGCGTTCCGGCCCATGTCATTCTCGTCGAGGATCTTGGTGACAATGTCGCTTTCCAAGAAGCTCGCGTTGGTGACGTATGAATACACGTCTTTTCCAAAATAGTCAATAATGTCACCAACCAGGCATTGGGAGCGCGCCTGTTCAAAATCCTCCTTCTTCTCGGGAAGTAAGTACTCCGAGATCAGTTTGTCGACCTCAGGGTACTCGTTGGACAGACCCATGATGCCCGAAGGCACCAAACCGGTGAAGAGGCCCTTGTTTGTCGCATTGATGACTGGCAAAATCTTCGGGACCGTTCCTCCCAGAGCTGCACCGGCAATGTTGAGCTCTGGGGCATATGACGGCTGTAGTTCGGCAGCAAAGCCACTGGCAAGACTGCCTCCTGAATACCCCCACATGGCGACGGCTGCATCGGGCGAGATGTTTGTGAAATCGGATGAGGCCAGGGCAGCACGAATGTTGTCGAGCACGGTCTGGCCAGACAGGTTATTCGCCAAGAAGGCACCCTTTGGGCCTAAATGGTCTGGAACCGTCACAACCCATCCGCGTCCAAGAGCAGTCTCGATCAGAAGCAGCTCGGCTTGGGGCATCAACAAGCCCAATGCTCCATCCGTGGCAGATCCAAGTTGAAAGGCATACGAAGGGGCACAGTTGGGGCTAGAAGCATCCTCTGCCACTTGATAGGACAGCAGCTTGGTGAAGTCGGCATTGTTCGGCACCAAGATCGTGCTCACTCCCGCGATAGCATTCCCGAAGCTGTCTGTAGTTCGAAATAGGATCTGCCAGGCTGAAGCCACGTGCACGGGATCTACCGCGAAGGCAGCGATCCCACCTGGGGGAGCTCTACAAGCGAGAATAGTGCCAGGCTCCTTGGACTCGAATCCAGCAGGCGGGGTGTACCATGGATCCTCTGTTGGCTGAGTTGTGGCTCGGCGTGTGAACTCTGTAGGCAGAGACCAAGCCGAGGCGGCCAGCCAGAGGAAGGCAACAAGCAACAATTGCATGCTGAAAGTCCTGGATCTCCTTCTTTTCACCGCCAAGAAGGTGAAGATTGCTTCAGGCCGAACTGGAAAAGGGGGCCCATCGCTAGCCGGGAGACCGGTCGATGTCCCTTTTATAGTTCAGACAGCCTGAGCGGCAGGCTGATAGCCAGCAGGATCTGCTCCTCCGGCCGAGCAGTGTGCCATGTGGGCTCTGGCACGCTGGCGGAGTGTCATAGTGCTGATTGCTGAGTAGCCTAGCACATTTGCCAAAGTACCGAGGGATCACATTGAACGACATTGCTGGTGTTTGGGTCACAAGGCACAAGACGAGCAGGCGACGGCGACGATCTGGGGCAGAAGAACGCGCAGTTGCCAGTTGCCGCCCGGGATGGGCAGCTTTCTTCCCCGCCTTTTGCTTTAGCTGCACCCTTGCACTGTGCTTCCGAGGAAGGAAGAACCTGTGTTTACCATTTAGGGCCGAAAATCTCCGCAATCCCGCACCCAAGACTGCAGAAACGCTTGCCTGATTGGGGACTAGTCTTCATGCACATTTGCCGGCCTGTGGGACTAGACTTTGGCGCTAGCAGTTTAGCTTGCAAACCGCTGCCTGATTGGGCCATCCGCAGGCTCGCTTCAGCCTTTACTTTCACGCTTATTCTTAATTTGTATTGCAAATCTCGGGTTATTGTCACCTCCTGTCTGGCCAACAGCATCTATATCCTGTTGGTGACAAAGAATCATTGCTGGTCTTCTCTTTTTAGTAGCAATAGTAGTTATTATTGATGTATTGTTCCCCCGCGTTTCCCCCTCACAAAGATCGTATAGTAAGGGATCCGATTGCGGGGGGCTACATACATTGTTCCGGTATTACTGAGATATACGACATGATCAAGATTGTGATGGGGCCACATTATTGTTAGTTCCCCGGGTGATCGCCTTGTGTAACAGGCACATGCTTTGTCGCCGATTATACTGCTCGTTTTGGAGTGGCTCTGACCGAGGCTTGTTGCTGGCCAAGGAGTAAGGCTTATGGCCCGCAGCGTCTATCGTGCCTGTATCTATTGTTCTATGGCCAAACGTTCAGCCTATTGAATGCTGCCTATGTTCTGCAGTTGCCAAAAACATTGAAGCGATCAACTGTGCTGCAGAGGGATATGCAGGAAACAAGTTAGAGAGGTAAGAAAACACGGTCTGCAGTCCGCATAATGCCGGGAAGACCTATTCTTGCAGGTAAGCTCGGGATCTCGCGGAAATAGTATCCGCTATGCATGTCTTCCCCAAATGGCTCGGGGTCACCTTGATAGAAGGTGGCCAGAAGATACTGATAACTCGTTTCGCTGCCTTGATCCTCACGGAAGAGACAGGTTACCTTACGGATCGAGAAATACAAACATTTGTGTCCCGTCAAGTGAAAGCATCTAGCAATAATCTGGAGAAACTAATCTGTCAGTGAGCATCACGAGTGTCAGGATTTGCTGGTTTTTCCGGTGTATGATGCGAGCACCGAGGTTCATCCGAGCTAGATTGGCGCAAACAGCGACGCTCATTCATAAAGAATGAGAAAGATCAATTAAAGACAAAAACAATGATCTGGCTAGTATACATAATTTACAACCTAAACTTTAGATGATAGATCTTGGCTATCCAAATGGCCATTATGGCGTCCTCAGAACGAGCTAAGCAATTTGGAAATAACGCTCCCTACATTATTGAAATTGTGGCGACGAGTCTTCTATAAATAGAAAGTATAATTTTACAATAAGGTTCCCACGCCCAATAAGCTCTTGTTGAGAAAGTATGACATACCGCATAATACATTACACCACGCATCGCTATGATCACGTTTCCCTACCGTCATGGTAAGCCCGCATGAATGGTTCACCGGCCAGATACTCTCATATTTTATCAATGATTAAGGGTCTGGCATGGTATAGTCCGATGTGGTGGAACTCCAGTCGCCATGAGCAGAAGGACAGACAGCCAAGAACATTAGCATCGACTGAGGTTGAAGACGCCAAAAAGACAATGACTTCTTCCCAGTCGTGGCAGTGTCCTGACCCGTCGGAAGGTTTGTCTTTTGGCATGTACCACGAATGAACCACGGCATTGGCGCCGTTATATGCGTCGCCCCGGACGCAAACCTGGCCGGTGTTGCTCGAGCAATCACCCTTGGTAGTACCTGTGGGTGCAAGGCCAGCAATATAGAAGAAGAAACTGAGACTAGTCGGACAAGCACAGGATAACATCTCTGCTGCGTCAGCTCACTCGGTACTTCCCTCTGCGTCGACCACCGGAAACCGAACGCATTCGTTTATTACATACAGGTACGGCTGGTAGGTGAGGTAGACATCGCCGGTAGCGCCGCTGGGGACAGCTTTGGGGAAGCCTACAACCTTGTCGCTGGCAAGAGTGCCGCGTCGATAGTGAGTATCATCCGCAAAGAAACAAGGCTGAAGAGTGTGAATATAATTACTTCCATAGATTCTTATAAGGACTGGTGTCACTTGCAGTCAAAATATTTTGTCAGTTGAGCTGCAATCTTGGACAGGCTTATACTTTGAGTACATATAAAGGGGATAGAAATTACTCAATTACTCTGCTCGACGCCGGGATTCTAGTCTGAGGCCAATAGAGGCAATCATATCAGTGCCAGCCAACCATTCGTCATGAGGTTGCTGCAACCAAGACTCTAAATGAAGACAGTCCGAAAGCATTGGTCTAGTCTTCCTTTCTTGAGCCGATGTAAACGGATATACCTAGCGGCCGTTGGTGTTTTGATAAACGCCCAATAAATGTGTCAAATACATGCATCTAGACTTCTCATAAGCATGCCTCTATGACCGTAGGCGTCCCAATTGAGAGTGATTTACTGCCCAAAGACATTCAATAGCATACTTCCAACAATTTGATTCTCTCCTCACTTGGTTTCACAGTACCTGATATTCTAGGAAAAAAGGGAACTAGTTCCGTGACGCATGGGAAATCCCGACTATGCCATTGGTTGTGATTTCCGTTTGAGACCCACTAACAATTTTCCCTGAAACAGTAGGCGGTGACTGCCACGGCCAATCAGCGAGCTACAAGGCGCGTACAATTTCACCAAGGTCGATTGATCTGTTGTTTCCAAGGCTGCGAAAACAGGTGAGAGATCTGGACAGTGTGTTGCTTTATACGTACCGAGGATAACAATGCGACCGTCATTCTCTGCCTTGTCTGTTTTTGTTTCTCTCCTGCTCTGATTTTCTATTCCGCGGTCTAGGCTGCACATTGGTCCGCAAGCTCAATCACCGACGGCTGTTGTGGTCTATCTCAGGGGAGCGTCAACCGAGCTACCCTCGCAGCCATGGCACGCCTCGGCCGTGTCGGCTTCCTGCTGATTGCGGCGGTATTTCACTTGATGTACCTATACTCAATATTTGACATATATTTCGTCAGTCCCATTGTCAGGGGCATGCGATCGTATGCCGTCCCCCGCGATCCCGGAACCGACGCACCCGCAAAGCGCCTTGTCCTCTTTGTCGGGGACGGTCTTCGCGCCGACAAAGCCTTCCAGTCCTTTCCAGATCCGTCCCCTCCGGAGGGCATCAGCGCGGAAGACAACGAGCCTGTTCACCTTGCGCCTTTTGTGCGCTCGCGCGTGCTGGACCACGGCACTTTCGGCATATCGCACACTCGCGTTCCCACCGAGTCCCGTCCGGGCCATGTTGCGCTTATTGCAGGACTGTATGAGGATGTATCTGCGGTCATGACCGGGTGGAAGCTGAATCCGGTCAATTTCGATAGCGTGTTCAACCGCAGTCGGCATACCTGGAGCTGGGGGAGCCCGGACATCCTGCCCATGTTCAAGGAGGGAGCGGTCCCGGGGCGCGTCGACGCAGATACCTACGAGGAAGACGACGAAGACTTTACAAGCGACGCGACACATCTGGATATCTGGGTGTTTGACAAAGTCAAGGAGCTGTTTGCAGAAGCGAAGCGAGATCCTGCGCTCAATGCCCAGCTGAGAGAAGATAAGGTTGTGTTTTTCCTGCATCTCCTCGGTTTGGACACTACGGGGCACGGGTTCCGGCCTTACTCGAAAGAGTACCTGAACAACATCAAGGTTGTGGACCAGGGCGTGAAGGAGGTCACCCAACTGATCGACAGCTTCTACAGTGACGGAAAGACTGCATACGTATTTACTGCAGATCATGGAATGAGCGACTGGGGCAGTCATGGTGATGGCCATCCCGACAACACCCGCACCCCGCTCGTGGTCTGGGGCTCTGGTGTCGCGCAGCCCAGGCGCGTGGCTGACGGAGAGGCGTCTGGGCATGAGGATGGGATCTCGGCCGATTGGGGACTCGATCACATCCCGCGCTACGATGTGGAACAGGCCGATGTGGCTGCTCTAATGGCATATTTGGTTGGATTGGACTTTCCTGTCAACTCAGTCGGTCGATTGCCGCTCGATTATATCGATGCCACCCCGCAAGAGAAGGCGCTAGCGTCTTGGGCAAATACCCAGGAAGTGTTGGAGATGTACAAAGTCAAAGAGGCGCAGAAAAGCAGGAACCAACTAAAGTTCAAGCCGTTTGCACCGCTTCGCCCGGAGCAGCTTGCTGAGCATGTCTCGGAGATTGAAGATTTACTTTCGGAAGGCAAGTTTGCAGAGTCGATTGACGCATCTGGCCGGCTCTTTACAACGGCTCTGGAAGGACTCCGATATCTTCAAACATATGACTGGCTCTTCCTTCGAGCAATCGTCACTGCAGGCTACCTGGGCTGGATTGCTTATGCGATCACGACTGTTATTGACCTCCATGTTTTGCACGGCAAATCCGAGTCGCACAGGACCTGGGTTAGCAGCAGTGTCTTTGTTTCCATTCTCGTCGGTTTGTTCTCCGTTTTCATATACCAGCGCTCTTCGTGGAGATACTATGCCTATGGAGCGTTTCCGGTCTTCTTCTGGGAGGAAGTCTTTGCACGCCGAAAAGCCCTGATAGCCGGCCGTCAGATCCTTCTGAGCCATGTGAAATCTATTGGCGGGTATATTGTGTTCGGTCTTCAAAGCTTGGCGTTTGTCGGGGTTCTGGAAGCCTTGGTGAGTTGTTTCTCACCGACATGTTGTCCACAGGAACTAACCGTTGGAAACAGGTCCAATCATACTTTCACCGGGAGATCTTCACCGTCTGTTTCATCATCGGGGCATTCTGGCCGTTGGCTTTGGGCTTTGGCTTCGTATCCAAGCACCGGCTCCTTTCGGCGGCCTGGGCGGCTGGCTGTTTGCTCATGAGTGTGTTTACGCTGTTACCGGTGGTCAAGGTTGAGAGCGCCACGGCAATGTATGTTGGATTTGTCCTACCTTGCTTGTTGTGTCTACTAACTTTGCGGCAGCACCGTTGCCGGTTTGCTAATGTTCACGACCGGCCTGCTTTACCTCGCTTTTGAAGAGACGTTTGCACGGGGGACGGGCCATGCGATCAGTGTATCGGGGGCCCGCACCATCATGGGAGCGCAGGTCGGCATGATACTTTTGGCAGTGATTATAACGCGGTCGAGCATAATGTCATTGCAGGCCAAGGAAGGTCTGCCGCTGGGAAACCAGGTCACCGGGTGGGCTGTGCTCGGTATGGTCATTGATCAACTGTATCGATCCAAGATGGGTGCTGACGTGGTTCTAGTGTCTTCCCTGGCGGTTCCCTTTTGGCACCGACTGTATCCGAATAGCTCTTACTTGCACCGACTGGTGATGATTTATTTGACGTTCGCCCCAACCTTTGTCATTCTCACGATTTCGTATGAAGGGCTGTTTTACTTTGTGTTCTGCATGACCCTGGCTACCTGGGTGCACATGGAACACGCTTCGTACATGTATACCAAGAATCAGAACCCGCCGGCGCCGCAGGGGGCCCGAGCAGAGAGCAAGGCGGGCAACGGCCGTCCAAAGACGGACGCGACGGTCGTCGAGGGAGAACGGTTTGAGTTCCGGGCGCTCAGTGTGTCCGACATGCGCGTGGCGCTCTTCTTCTTCTTCCTGCTGCAGTCGGCGTTCTTCAGCACGGGCAACATCGCCTCGGTCTCGTCGTTTTCGCTCGACAGCGTGAACCGACTGATCCCCGTGTTCAACCCGTTCAGCCAGGGGGCCCTCTTGATCCTGAAAATCATCATCCCGTTCACGCTCATCAGCACGAACCTGGGCATCCTCAATCACCGGCTCGAGATCGCTCCGAGCGCGCTGTTCATGGTGGTCATGACCATCTCGGACGTGTCGACGCTCAACTTCTTCTACATGGTGCGCGACGACGGCTCGTGGCTGGAAATCGGCACGACCATCAGCCACTTTGTCATCGCCAACCTGCTGTGCTTCTTTGTGGCCGGGCTGGAGTTTGTAAGCGAGGCGTTTGTCCGTGGCATCGATTTCTCTGCTGTTGATCCATCGCCGGTGCCGGTCCCGGACACGGGCATTGATAGTCATGTGCACACTGCACCCAACGGTCGGGACAATAGTCGGGCAAAGCCGGAAGAGAGGGCGTCTGCTAATAATTGACATGACACACATAGACACAACATCGAAATATACAGACCTACAGATAGACAGATGCCATTCCTAAAGTAACCAAAAAGAGCTACAAGGCACACGCACAGACGGTAAAGGAGATCTTCACCCTAGACAAAAGTAGATCGTATACAGATTAGCCATATGTCGTCATGTGTTATAATATCTGGAATAGTCCTGTATATAAGACATGTACAGATTACAGCCCTAAAGAGTCAGTCCAGACGTATCAAGTACCAGACACTATAGCACTCTATAGACCTCTAGATCCAAAGTAGACTTTCAGTAGACTGCCTCAATTGCCGCTAGCTTAGCAAGGTCCACAGAACCCTACCAAAACTGTAGGAATGCATACTTAATGTACGCACGGACGCATCTGACAGGTTTTGGATGATCCTTAGTAACCTGTCATCGTACGGCTATACGGTTTACGGGGATGCTGGTTTTTTGGATGCAACTAACCGTCGGCCGGGCTGGATTGGCTGCAGATGGGGGCAGGGACATCCCCCGCATTTGAAGGAGCCGAGGTTCAGTTTGTGCTCCAAGACCAGCCCGTGATCGGGCTCTTTGTTGCACTTCGTGAAGAAGAATGCCGATTTTGCAGCTCTTGTTTTTCCTGTTTCTCCTTGAAAAATTAGATCAATTGAATCAGTGGAATGCACAAATACACAACAACTAGTTCTTGTACTTGAAAAAGGATGTAGGCACGAACCCGGCCACTTCGGGGTTCAAGGTACCCCGAAGCAAACAGAACGAACGGCCCGTACGCCGGAAGGGAAATCAAGCCCACGTTCGACGTCGAACAAGATCTGAGCGAATCTGACTAAACCACGAACGACGATCAGCCAAGTGCCGATAGTTTGTTATTTTCTTTTGGATTCTTCTCGAGTAGTGTCACCGTTGGGCTGTCAGCGCTGGGCTTGTTTTCAGTTAGCAGGAGATTTATCTTTTGGCGTTTCTGTTCTTGCTTATTTCCGTTTGCTATTCCGGATGGTCATGATCCTACTGGGTATCTTGACAGCGCCTCTCTGTCGCAGTGGTTTCTTTGCTCCTGGTGGATCCTGATCAGAGCTGTATCTTAGCAGCGCCAGACGCGTCAAGTGCAACAAGACACAACAGCAGCACCATAATTGATAGTGGTCAGATGACCAGCCCTAGTGTTTCAACGGTGGAGCGCCCGCCAGGGACGGACCCTGATGGCTGCATAATCCAGGCCTTGGGCTGGTGAGTTATGCCGGCCGCAAAGTTGTGCGTTGCATATGTAGGGGTCTCCATGTCGGAAAGCATGTATGCCATGTTTTCAGGCACTTGCAAAGCTTATATTGTATGTATCTACGGAGTATGGCTAGTGACTCGATTCTGTTGTCCAACTAATCGTCCTACAGATATATGCCGGTTGACTAGCAACAGTACCAGGTATTTGGTGACAACGGCTCACTGACGTAACTGGACCAGTGGCGACCCAGCGAGCCGGATCCTGTCATCTCCGTCCTCTTATGGGGCATCTCGTATCCAATTATCGATCTTCTGGGCATTGGGGCCCATATCGAGAACCATAGGCGTAGTGGCTATGGTTCGCTGCACCACTCCCTCTCCCTCTCTGCGGAGAGACTGGGCCTGTGGCGTTATACCAAGAACACCAAGAGCACAGGGAAAAGAACATAGCCGGGAGTGCACAGCAAGAAAGGGCTCCGACGTGTTTCCCGAGCTCTGCGACTCTGTTTCTCTAGAAAAGAGCCATCGATTAGTGAAGTACACGAGGCGATCGAACAGTAGCGCCTTACTTCTTTTTTTTTTTCGCTTGGCTACTAAATGGGCCAGCCAAGGTGACGATGTGCTCGCTAGAGCCGGCAGATGAGCAGCAGCTAGCTATCCTAGTCTGATAGTCTGCAACATCGCCTAGAATAGTAGCAGCGCGTACTCTGTACCAAGGAAAAGGCTCGACTACTCTCAGCACTCCCTCAAGGTCCCCTCTGCACTGATCGTACCGACTACAATCTCACAGCCAGTCAAAGCGGTCATGAGCCGATCAATAACCGGGAATTATCGTAGAACCACATCATTCCATTAAGCGGACGGAACAGGATGGATAGGGCATGGCGAGTCAGATGAGCCAACCTTCTTTCCCCCCCCCCGCGGGCTACCCCGGAATATGCGGATGGGGGAGCAGGCGGCAGGCGGCAGGCTCTCCTGCCCAGCCCAGCCCAGCCCAGCCGGGCGCTAGGAGCCTGGCTAAGCCAGGCCCAGCGCCTTCTCTCTCTCTCTTCTCTCGCGCTCTTTCGCTCGCCGCCCATCTCCATGAACTAACTTCGTCCCCGTAACTGATCTGCTTTCTTCTTCTTCTTCTTCTTCTTCCTCTCTCTTTTAGAGTTTTGGTTTAATTTTTCCCTCCCTGCTTTGCTTCCCCAGTTCTTCCCCCCGATTTGCTTTCCCCGTAGAAACCCGGACTCTGAACCCGCTCTTCCCCGTCTTTTGGCCTTTCCCGCTTTCCGCCTGGAGATATAGCCAAGCAGCAAGCAGCCTGTTGTGGCACGCGCGCCGCGAAGAAAAACAGCAGGAAGGGAGGGAAAAAAGGAAGGAAGCACCACACTTATTCCTGTCATCTCCCACTTATCAGGTAAAAAGACCCTCCTTTCTCATTCTAATCGGACTCTTTTGTCCTCATATTTTACGGTCTTCTTTTTGATATTCCTTTCTTTTCTCCTATTCTCTCTTTTTTTTTTTTTTTTTTTTTTTTTTTTTTTTTTTTTTTTTTTTTTTTTTTTTTCCTGTTGCGCGCCTTTCTACTCTTCGCTGCCGAGCCTCACGTCCGACTCTATCGCTTTCATGGACCCCGTGCGTGCTCCGCGGTAGGAAAAAGTAAGAATCACGGACAAAAAAAAGGCACAAAATTTGTCGCCCGGTCAGTTAGTCGCCAAAGAACGGAAATCAAGCAAACAGAAAAGGAAGCGAAGTTGGAAAGAAGCCAGCCATGGCGGACACGCAGCCCGAGTCTGCTGCAGCTCATCCCAGTCAGGGCCCTGCTCAGACGAGCTCCAACAACGCTCCGCAGTCGCAGCCATCCCCTGCAGTGCCCAATGCCGGCCATGCAAGTTTTAGAAGGTACGTACGTGCTGGTGTTCTGTTTTGGTGCATTTGCGAAGAGAAGGAGGAACAAGAAACGAGAGGGGAGGGGAAGAGGAGGGGAATGAGAGGCTGAAGAAAAGGAAGGACGAACGCGAAAAAGACAGACTCAGTCTTTGCCTTCAGAGAAAAACAAAAAGCTGTTCTATTGATCCTCTGTTTTTTCCTTTTTATACAACCTCACTAACCGGTTAATCCTTTCTTTCCCAGACAACGCGCATCCCGAGCCTGCGAGGTACGTTTCTTTTTTTGTAATCATCTGCGAAAGGCGCGACGCCCGTCGCAGGCGTGTGTGCCTCGGCACCTCGGCAGCGCTGCTGCCCACCGCCATTCTCAAATGTTCCCTGCCTTCGTCGCGCTTATCGCCCCTGCGATTCATCCTTTTGCCTGATGATAAGGAAAAAGGACATAAGAATCATTTTGAGAATTACGTCGCTGACACATGCTTTTTTTTCTTTATTGCGCAATCTAGACCTGTCATGCTCGAAAGGTACGTGGATTTGCGACCTGGGTTTCGGTCTTGGCACTCTCTTTGGGTCGGCCCTTCCTAGCATTGTGTTTTTGCTGTTGGTCTGGGCCTACTTGTTCGGTATTAACTTGGAGGTTTGACAGGTTCGATGTGACGCTGCCAGTCTCGGAGTTCCCTGTACGAATTGCGTGGCCTTTGCCATCGAATGTCGCATCCCAACGCCCAAGCGGAAGAAGAATCAACAGGCCAGGAATGCTAACAGCACTGACGGGTATGTTTGTCACGCCATCCGATAGACTGCGCCTTTTTCTCTGTTTCCCGCGTTCGATCGGCACTGACGATGCGTTCTTATAAAGAGACGAGGCAGATAACAACAGCGTGAAAAATGGCTCCACCGAGCGAGCACATGACAGTCAGCCCCGGCAGACTCCCGAGTATCGTGCCGTCAGTTCCATGTCCATTGACGGCATGCCGGCCACGGCTTTGTCGTCCTCGCAGCAAGCCCAAGAGGCCGTCAATGCGACCACCTACGCCCAGTTCATGAAGCCCAAATTCACCCGGGCTCCTATCAAGGAAGCCGGGCGCGTCGCCTACCTGGGAGAGTCGTCCAATCTCTCGCTCCTCGTCCACGACCGGGGGCACACCGATGTCGTTCATTACCCGCTACCGGAAAACATTCGAGGCACCCGGGCTCGTCTGACCGAATTGGACAATCTGGAGATCGAGATCCTTCACCAACGCGGAGCGTTCTTGTTGCCGCCGCGCCAACTCTGCGATGAGCTCGTCGACGCCTATTTCAAATGGGTCGCGCCTGTGGTGCCGATTATCAACCGGAGCCGCTTCATGCGGCGCTATCGAGACCCCAAGAACCCGCCGTCGTTGCTCCTGTTGCAGGCCATTCTGCTGGCCGGATCCCGCGTCTGCAACAACCCGCAGTTGATGGACCAGAACGGTTCGACCATTCCGGCCTCGACGACCTTTTATAAGCGCGCCAAGGCCCTGTATGATGCCAACTACGAAGACGACCGGGTCACCATTGTTCAAGCCTTGGTCCTGATGGGTTGGTACTGGGAGGGACCCGAGGGTATGCCTTTTTTTCTCTTTTCTTTTTGTTTCGCCCCAATCTCTCGGCGCTTTTGCTGATGCTTGTAAGATGTCACCAAAAATGTCTTTTACTGGAGTCGAGTTGCCATTGTCGTGGCGCAGGGCTCTGGCATGCACCGGAGGTCAGTTGGTCCCGAACTAATCAGCCAGCTGCCGTTCTAACCTTCCCGTCAACAGTGTCGAGAGCTCTCAGCTCAGCAGGACAGACAAACGGCTGTGGAAGCGGATTTGGTGGACGCTGTTTACCCGAGATCGATCGGTCGCCGTTGCCCTTGGACGCCCTATCAACATCAACATAGATGACTCGGATGTGGAGATGCTCACAGAAGAGGACTTTATCGAGGACGAAGGCGATACGCCTGCAGAGTACCAGCCGGATCCGGTGCACGTGCAGTTCTTCCTCCAGTACGTCAAGCTGTGTGAGATCATGGGCCTGGTCTTGTCGCAGCAATATTCGGTCGCTTCCAAGGCTCGACGGACGAATGCCATCGATCTCACCCACTCCGACATGGCGTTGGCCGATTGGCTCCAAAACTGTCCCAAAGAAGTGTACTGGGACAGAAACCGACACCATTTCTGGGGCGCGCTCCTTCATTCCAACTACTAGTAAGTAATATTCTCTCATTTCTCTTCATCATATGGCTGCTCTCCAGAGAAGACAATAGTAACAACAAAAAAAACTCAACAGCACCACGCTCTGCCTGTTGCATCGAGCCCATATGCCACCAGCATCGGCGAGCGCCCACAGCTATCGAACCGAAGAGATCGCATATCCGTCGAGAACCATCGCCTTCCAGGCCGCCGGTATGATCACGTCCATTGTCGAAAAGCTGCAGGCCCACGACGAAATCCGCTTTACTCCGGCCTTTATCGTGTACAGTCTCTTTTCGGCCCTGATCATGCACGTTTATCAGATGCGGTCCTCCGTGCCCTCGGTCGTGGCGACGTGTCAGGAACGGATGAGCATTTGCATGCGCGCCCTCAAAGACGTGTCCAAGGTATGGCTGGTTGCCAAGATGGTGCACACCTTGTTCGAGTCGATCCTGGGAAACAAAGTCTTGGAGGAGCGCTTGCAAAGAGCCCCGGGGAAACGGCACCAGAAAACCCGTTCTGAACACTCCCAGCAGCAGCAGCAGCAGCAGCAACCACAGCCAGTGAAGAAGACCGACCCGCCGAAACGAAAATTCGATGACATGGATCTCGGGCTGCCGAACGGCGGCCCGACACCGCCGGTGTCTTATGAACGGTCACGCCCGCAAACCCCAGCAGCCACTCCGCTACGTGAACTGCCTCCTCACGGCCAGCCGGGCACGAATCCGATGCAGACGTCTCCCGGCGTCGTCAAGATTCCGGAAACCACGCAGGCGACCGGACCGTCCCGAGGCAACACGAGACCGACGACCCCGTTCAACGCCCCCTTTTCGCTTCCTGCCACTCCTCCGGACCTCTTCCTTGTCACGCGCAACTCGCCTAATCTGTCGCCAACGCTGTGGGAGAACTTCCAGCCTGACCAGCTGTTCCCGGATGGCACCAATTTCTTCCCCCCGGTCCCGTCCCCGCAGAACACGATGATCGATCCTCAGGTGTCCCAGCAAAACGCACTGTCCGGACAAGCACATCCGATGATGAACCAACAAATGCCGACACGCAACGTGACCGGCGCCCAGAGCAGTCCCCCTCTCGTGACCGCTATCCCGCCCGAGATGGGCGGCCTCCAAAGCGCACCGCCGCCGCAGCCGAGCATGTTTGGAATGGAGAATCCGCAGTCTTGGCAGGGTCTTGATGCCGCCCTGGCTGGCAACGGAGTCGACACCGCCAGCCAAGAAGACAACTGGAGCAACAGCTCCCGTAGCAATGGGCCGACTGCGCCAACGACCCTGAATGTGGAAGACTGGTGAGTTTGAATCCTGCTTTTGTACCATCACCATTCCCGCTCCTGACTAACGCCGGCCAGGTTCCAATTCTTTGGTATCAACGGAGGCTTTGGCGATCTGATGGCCGACCCAATGGCCAGTTAAGGGTCGCATTCTATAAAAGATCTTGTTCCTTTATCATTAGCCATGTGCGCGAGAGTCTTGAATCCTAGGCTCTATGTATTACTACAAGTTAATTGGCGGATGGTACATTCCATTCGAAAAGCTTTCTTGGTTTTACGGCTGAGAATAGTATCACAATGTCCAGAAATGCACAGAACAGAGAAGCAGCCAGTCTCTTTTGACGTACAATAACAACGAGCGCTCGATGTTAGGTCGATCGAGCGGCATTGTAGGGTTGTCCCAAAGCGGATAAGCGCAGATGACGTGCGAGCTTCCTCCGGGTCGGCAGCCAATCAGCGACGCGCCGTCCCCGGAGCGGTCAAGGCGCAGCATCTCATTCTCCGCAAGAAACGAGTCATCGGTCTATTGCCAGAATCAGATCATTTCCACTCGCCGGTTGTTTTTCTCCTTTTTCCCCAAAAACTCCCATCCTTGAACCTCGTCTTTTCTTCCTACCTTGAGTGTACCGAGGTTTCCTTTGGCTAGTCAACAATCGAGGCAGCCTTGTGTCCCACGCACACACACATATATATACACACAATCCCTCCAATTCCATCGACAGAACCCCGCCTCAGCGATGTCGGCAGCTGGCTCTGGACAACAACGCACTGCTGACGACGCATCAGCAGCACCCACAGAAAATGTTGTGAAAAAAGCCTTTCCCCGTGTTGACCTCGATGGCCATAATCTGCCGCCTTCGCCGGCTCCCTCCAGCCCCCATTCGGGTCGTCGCTATGCCATTGCAACGGAATTGGTTTATACCGAGGGCAGCGACCAGTATAATGCCAGCAGCGTGCCGATCTATCAGGTTAGATCCCTGCCTCCCCCGCCCATCTTGCTCCCTCTTCCTCCTGATGAGTGTCCCATGCTGACTACGGGTGAGAACAGAGTGCGACGTTCAAACAAAGCTCGGGCTCTGGTGGTGGCGAGTATGATTACACCCGCTCCGGCAACCCTACGCGAACCCACCTCGAACGACACCTTGCCAAAATCATGTCGGCCCAACGCGCCCTCGTTGTGTCCTCGGGCATGGCTGCGCTCGATGTGATCACACGCCTTTTGCGCCCCGGTGACGAGGTCGTGACTGGAGACGATCTGTACGGAGGCACCAACCGGCTACTCAAATACCTCGGATCACACGGCGGCATCATCGTGCACCACGTCGACACCACGGTGGCCGAGAACGTCGAGTCTGTGATCAACGCCAAAACTGCCATGGTGCTGCTCGAAACGCCGACCAACCCGCTCATCAAGATCGTGGATATCCCCAAGATCGCCGAACTTGCCCACCGCGCGAACCCGGAATGTCTGGTGGCGGTTGACAACACCATGATGTCGCCCCTGCTCCTGAACCCGCTCGACCTCGGGGCGGATATCGTGTACGAGAGCGGAACAAAGTACCTGTCCGGCCATCACGACTTGATGGCTGGTGTGATTGCCGTCAATGACGCTGCCCTCGGCGAGCGGCTGTACTTTCCCATCAACGCATCCGGATGCGGGCTCTCGCCATTCGACTCGTGGCTGCTTATGCGCGGCGTCAAGACGCTCAAAGTGCGGATGGAGCAGCAGCAGCACAACGCCCAGCGCATTGCCGAGTTTCTCGAGGCCCACGGATTCAAGGTGCGATACCCGGGACTGCGATCCCACCCGCAATACGACTTGCACCACTCCATGGCGCGCGGCTCCGGCGCCGTGCTGTCGTTTGAGACAGGCGACACGGGCCTCAGCGAGCGGATCGTCGAGAGCGCCAAGCTGTGGGCGATCAGCGTCAGTTTTGGCTGTGTCAATAGTCTAATCAGCATGCCCTGCCGCATGAGCCATGCCAGTATTGATGCGAAGACGCGCCAGGAGCGCGCCATGCCCGAGGATCTGATCCGGCTCTGCGTGGGCATTGAGGATCCGAATGACTTGATTGACGATCTCAGACGAGCAGTAAGTTTGCCTTGTTTGCCCATTGAAAATATGATCACGAACTCGTTGCGGCTAACACGATATCTTTGCAGCTTGTGCAAGCCGGAGCTGTGAATGTCACCCTTGACGATTTCCAGGCTGTCCAGCCAGGTGAAGGAGCTGCTGCTGCGAATTGATAGAAACTTTTTTTTGTGGTGTATCTACAGGACATGTCTACTATCGTTCCTCGTTCTGGTTGGGTGGCGTTCAATTGTTTATGAATATTTGGAAAAGCACATCCCTCTCTCGATATCTCGGGTCTCGATCGTCTCTAATCCACGGCCGGCGTTGATTTTGTTGTATTCTTTTTTTTTATATGAGAGTGATATTGGTCAGCAGGCTGTTACAATATCTCTCCCTCGAAACATTCCACTATTGAAATGAATCACTAGAACCAAAGCCCCGTGTACTGTGCAGCCATCGTAGTCCGTACCATCCTAGGCTTACAGCAACCAATCCGGAGTGCTCCAGTTCGCTCCGGCTGACTACAGGGCCCGGACCCGGGCTAAGCCTGATCGGGCGTGGGGCTGACCCGGCCATCGGACGAGGACCCGACGCCGATGACGGGGATCGAAACACCCGACGAGATAACACCATGGCTGGCTGCTCTTGTCGCTCCGTCATCTCGCCTTCTCGCTCTTGCTCGCTGTACAACCTCAATCAACCCGTTCTTTTCTCCTCTTCCCTTGGGAGTCGCACTCGCTTGCGATTTTTGAATATGGTCCCTATCTAATTTAGATCCTGTATCGTTTTGCACGATATTCTTTATGAGCTTGAATTTTTTCTCTTTTTGCCGTACAGAATTATTGGGTTCCTTTTTTTTTTCCCCTTCTTCTAATTTAGCGCAGCTTCTTTGCAATTGTATTATTATGTTAATCTTGCACTTGTATTGATCTATCAGCTACTTCATCGTCTTTATTCTGTCTTTTTGCATACATGACGCATTTAATTGCTGGATTACACCTTGCCACTCGATATTAAATCATCGCCATGTCTCGAGACGCAACGCACATCCCGGCTGCTCCGAAAGAGCTCTCTGCCCTGTCAGCCCGCGCAGCCCACAGCTCGGAATCGAAGAAGGAATGGAACACGCGCAGCCTAGGCCTTCGGTTTGCGGCCGATGCGACCAGCGCGGCCGTTGCTGGAGCGTTGATTTGTCCTCTGATAACAGTTATTGACCGGTTCGTCTGATCCGTCTGGCTTGGAGCATCTGATTTGGGCTGTCCTGGTCTGTGACAAAGCTGACACCAATTTTTACAACAGTGCAATCATGGAGAAAGCGTCCAAGGGCATTTCGATCAGCCACACGATCACGTCCTGTTTCAAGTCAATGGCCCGACACCCCGCCGGCTTCTTCTGCTCGACGCCCTTTATTCTGATCTACACCTTGTACGGCGGAACATACCTGACAGCCAACGCAATTGACACGGTCACGTCGACTCTGCGTAACCAGCCCTTTTCGACCGTGACACCCGGGACGGCCAAATTCCTGACGACGACCACGGTCAACATGTCCATTTGCGTGTACAAAGACGCCCGGTTTGCGAAACTGTTTGGGCCCTCAAGCAACCAGTGCCACCCCCCAGGCACCGCAACAACGACATCAGCCGTGTCGGCAGCCACAGCGGCAGCCACCAAAGCCGTCACAAGCAAAGCACCGCAAATCCCCAAAATGTCATACACTTTGTTCTGCCTACGAGACAGCGTGACCATCTTCGCCTCCTTCAACGTTCCCGCGCTGATAGCGCCCTCGATCCCGGATTTCATCGCATCCACACCGAACATGAAAGCCGCCCTGGCTCAGTTCGCCTGTCCTGCGCTGATGCAGTTTGTGAGCACCCCGATGCACCTGCTTGGCCTGGATCTGTATAACCGGCAACCGCCCGGCGGCCTGTCGTGGCGAGACCGGCTGCTACGCATTCGCAGAGACTATATCGTCTCCTCGTTTGCGCGAATGGGCAAGATCGTACCAGCATATGGTGTTGGCGGTGTCGTGAATGTACGCATGAGAGCGGCTCTGATGGAGAAATTGCAGCTAGAAGATGATCGGAGACGCCAGTTATAGACTCGGCTTTTTTTTTTTCCCCTTTTCTCTGTGCTCTGCTCTTTTGATGATCTCACGATTGGCCCTAATCATCTTTATTTGTCCTTTTTTCTTTTCTTATCTATTTGTATATTCGTTATATTGGTTTCTTGCTGTGATACCTTTTGACACCACTCCACTATGGCGTTTTATGGGGTTTGACTCGTGCAGTACCAGGTATGCAAATCCGGGGTACTTTGGGCCGCACCTCCATCACATTGGGTTCGGATTAGACCAGCTATAGATTACATTCATAGACTACGATATTTTGACACTTCACATGCGCTCTGCAAGTGTGCCATGCCACTCCAATACGTAGCTATCGCGGTGATTCAGAGCTAACCCCAAGGAGCAAGTGCGGCCGAGATCCGATCGAGATTCGCGCCCGTTATCAGCAACGGTCACGTGGGCCATTCTTCGGCGCGGCGGCGCCCCAATGACATTATTTACCTGTTGCCTACTGATATAACATAACGTACTTCGCCAAGGACAAAACCCCCCCGACGCTTGTTATTGTTTTTCTTTGCCCTACCAGTCAGAGTCGCTGTTTCAACCGGTGCAGCCATAAGAAGACTGAAAAGGAGAAGAAGAGCAGGAAAGGTCTCTGTGGACTCGCTTTTCTTTGATAAATGGCACGTCATCCATTCTTATCCCGGGCTGGCTTGCTCTGAGTAAGCTCTGAGTCGGTTGATCAGTCAGGCTGACTGACTGAAACTCTTCTCTTCCCACCTCCCTCCAGCTGCGCGGTGTGGCGTGTTAGATCTATCTATACATTCATCTGTTTCTGTCTTGTTTCGCAGACCTTCTGGCTCACAGGTTTCACCACGCGGGTTTCCTTTTAAGAGAGGGGAAAGTATGTGGAGAGCGAAGTGGTCCTGAGTTGACTTGCTCCATTCGGTCATACACCCACCATGGTGATGGCCAATACCTTCCTGTCTAGCTTTGGTGCTCCGCCTCGCCAGAGTCGGCCGTCTCGTGGTGAGCGTAGGGCAGGGTCGGGTGAGCGAAGAGGGTCTGGAGAACGAAGGGCATCAAGAGAGCAAAACAGCGGCGCGCATCGCCAGCATCATTATCAAAAACGTCGCGACCACAGCAGGAGTAGTAGCGGTAACGGCAGCGGCAGCGACGACACCAGAACTGTCAGACGTCCAGCTGTCCCTCCAAGTACTACTACTGTTACTAATGATAAGAACACCAACGAGGCTGCACCCCGCGTACCATCTGCGTCGGCCACTCTTAGTGCAGCGCTCCGGAATAATCCCTTTAGAAATACAGCACGATCTCAGGCCCTAGCGGCTGAAGCACATGACCACGACCACAACAACAATCATAGCCAACCTGTAGAGCACCGAATTCCACGTACGGGCAAATGGTCTTCCAATGATGATTCTACAGATCCAGCCTCTCAGCCACCGGCGCGGGCTGCACAGGCAACCAAAGAGGACAAGGTGCAGACTCTCAACGAGTCATTAGTGATGTTGGCGCATCTGTTTCCCGATGTCCGAGCGGAGGTCTTTCGAGAGCTCTTGACCCGCTTTGACGGGAACAGCCAGCTTCATCTTTGCGTCGAGCAGCTGCTGAGACACAAGCAAGAGTGGGTGCGGGGCCGGTGGAAGCTGCCGCCTGCAGAAAGACAGCAGGGAGACGGGGACTGCTCTATCGACGACCATGACAACAATAACGATATTGACAACGACAATCCGGTGGCCCCAGACGAACTCTTTCGGAGCACCGAGTACAAGCATGCCGTCAGGACGGTTCTGTACAAGGAATTTGGCATGCTCAGTCGCAGCGCGATCAACGCTGTCCTCGCCGAAGCCAACTTTTCGTACCTCCGGGCTCGACCCATCCTCAAGGATCTTTCACGCCGGAGCTGGCGGGCCACGCTGAGTATCTTGAACCCGTTCAGACGCAAAAAAGACAAAGAGGAAAACCCGCTGGTGGCCTGGGACCGGTCCCCCGAAGGGGAACTGCGTCCGCGGCTCAAACACACCGGTTCTCTCGAGCTCGATCACGAGCTACAAAAGGCTTTTGTGCAGCCTGTTCTTCGTGAACAACAGGAGAAGCAGGCAGCCAAGGACTTCCTCCTAGCGTTGCAGCTATCTGAACAGGAAGCAGAGACGGAGCACGCCCTCTTTGAGTGCCAATGCTGTCTGGACGAGGTGACATTCGAGCAGGTCTCGACATGCTCCTCGGAGGGCCACATCATCTGCTTCAACTGCATCCGACGGACGATGCACGAAGCGCTCTTTGGCCAGGGCTGGGATAAGTCAATTTCGTCGGAAAAGTCGACCGTCAAGTGTGTCGCTTTCGTGAGCAGCGGTGTGTGCGACGGCTACCTCGACTCGACCCTCGTCAAACAAGCCATCCTCCTAGACAAGGCAGGTTCCGAGACCTATCGCAAGTTCGAAGAACGCGTTGCCTCGGAAGCACTGCTCAAATCCCAGATGAAGCTCGTCCGGTGCCCGTTTTGCACATACGCCGAGGTCGACCCGGTCTTCCATCCGCCTGGACAGGGCCTGGTCTGGCGATTCCGTCGCGGCAACGTTGTGACTACGATCTTGACGACCATCTTTCTTCTCGATCTGATACCCTTCCTTATTATACCAGTTTTGATTCTGCTTCTATTCTACCCCTGCACCCTCACTGCCATCTTCCGCACCTCCCTTCAAAACCTAAGCCTGCAAAGACGCAACAAACGCTTCTTGTGCAAGAACCCTTCCTGTCAACGCGCCAGCTGTCTGACCTGCCGGAAAAGCTGGCGAGACCCTCACTCATGCGAAGAGCCATTGCAGCAATCGCTACGCACGACAGTGGAAGCAGCTCGCACGGCAGCCATCAAACGCACATGCCCTCGTTGCAACCTCTCATTCGTCAAATCCTCCGGCTGCAACAAACTCACCTGCGTCTGCGGCTATTCCATGTGCTACCTCTGCCGCAAGGCCTTGAATCCACCACGATCGCGCCATGCCGCCAACATGAACAACCTCGTCGACGACGACGCCGACGATCCTGACGCCGACGTCGGATACAAGCACTTTTGCGAACACTTTCGTGTGAATCCGGGCTCGCGTTGCTCCGAATGCAACAAATGCGAATTGTACATGACCGAAGACGAAGAGGAGATTGCGCGCAGGGCTGGCGAAATGGCCGAGCGAGAGTGGCGAATGCGGCGATCTTTACTGACCAACAACAGCAACAACAATAAAAATAATTATAATAATCATAATCAAGGACAAACCGTCGTTACTGCGGCAGCTCCTGCATCATTTTCTCTCTGGGATCCCGACTCGGCACAGCCACAGCAACATTTGCTACTCAACTCCGTCCTGAAAAACAGTAAGTTCACCTGGATCAACGGCGCGCCCTCCTGGCGATATTGGTGCTGTGAAGTATGGAAGGACGGTCGTTGGAAATGGGAGGTGCAGGCTGCGGCGGACATGCTCGCCGAAATAATCATTGTCGTGGATGTTTAGACTAGTTACAAAACGCCCATTTTTCCCCTCCTGCAGCTCGTAATTATACCTTGGTTTCAAAGACCTGATGTCTCGCTGTCTTGATGCTGAATCACCTAGTTGTGAATTGGATTTTGTGCAAGTACCTCATAGGATTGTTTTCGCATGTACTGGGGTTTTTTGAACTGTTCTTGTTCCTTGTTATTTGTAGCGAATTACATGTATTAATCAGAACAATACCAGCCCATGCAAGGGTGGCTCAATCAACCAAAATTCGAACCTCGACACCAGTTGTGACTCGAACAGACTCGCACTCGCTACATGTCCCCGTCCGTCCTTTGTCTTCACTACCTTGCCACCAAGTATCGTGTCACACATGACAAGTATACGTATATCATTGAACCAACACCTCTACTACCTCGAATATACATCTGTACAAAAAGAAAAAAAGAAAGCGTGGTAAACTCTCGAAAATATCATCAATCCAAGGCAAGAGAGCATTTATGGAAAAACAGTTGTCACCATGTTTGGCTGTGTCGCTTGGTGGTGGTCGTCTTCTCAAGACTAAACATCAGGGGGAATAATTTCGAGAAATTCACAGATAAGGTGAAAAAAATAAGAGGTTGAAAAGAAGGGTGGAAAAAAAGTGGTCGATGAGAATGTTTCAATATGTAAATAAAGCTTGCGAAAGAAAAATTACAGGTGGTTTTTGAGAAACTCACTCGAGACAGTCCCATCTCACCACAAAAAAAAAAGAATCCTATGTCCAAGTCGCGGCTGTGTTCCTGAGTTCACTCAAATCATTGATTTCTTATTTTTCTTGACATTGTCTAGTTCCATCCCAGAGAGTTTTCGGACATCACCGGGGCGCTAATCATGGCAGTACGATTGCTTCGGCCACTGTTGTGTGAGATGCGGGTGTTGCGTGCAGAGAGGAACCCAGTGTTGCCTGCCTCGCTCATCGACGCACTAGGAATGGAGCTGGAACGCTGGTGCAATTGCTTGCGCTTGCGGTAGCGACGAGCCACGTAGAACATGGCACCGGCATATGCGGCAGCTCCGGCAGCGGCACCGACACCAATTCCAACGGAGCTGGCACGGACACCGCTGCTAGCACTGGCGCCACCATCGGCGGTATTGTGGCCGCCGCTGCCGCCAGAAGAACTACCATCTGATCCAGATCCAGATCCAGGGTCCGAACTGTCGAGGGGCTGCTGGGCAACTAGCGGGATATCCGTGTTCAACATGGAGAAGAGGTTCTTGATGGAGCTCTGGGCATAGGTGGGCTTCTCGTCGGGGGTGTTTGGTTGCTGGTACAGATCAGACGCAGGCGTCGATCGCAGCGCATTCAGGGTGTCGACCAGATCACTGGGAACGAAGAACTTGATCAAAGTGGTGTTGTATCCAAGGCTCTTCGTAGTATCGTACGGGCCGAGCCAGAACGGGGTGACCTTGTCCTGGACGATCGCGAGAGCGTACGATACACCAATCGGGGTGTAGTAGTAGATCTGGTCCGGCCAGTTCATCGAAGAAGCAACAGTGGGCCATGACAGCTGCTTGTCGAAACCAAACTGCACGAGAGTCGAGTTCGCCGGGACCTCGGGCGTGCCACCGGGGGGCAGAATGACCGAGGGAATCTGGGTTGGCGCGGCAGTTTCTTGGCCAGAAGAACCAGTAGAGGCGGCCGTGGGAGTAATGACAGGCGGTGGAACATAGGGGGTGTCGCTCGCGGTGCTCTGGCTGGCAGTGGTGGGCTTGCTGGGCTTGGTCGTGGTTGTCGGCTCGCTCACATGCGGAGAGGCACTCTGAGAAATAGTCTTCGTGGTGACCGGTCGGGAAGATCCAGAAGCACTAGCAGAGCCGGAATTGGTGACATGGGTCTGCGAAGGATTTGCTGGCCGGGATGACATGGAGCTGCTAGTCGTACCGGGGATCACGGAGCCACTGCCAGAGGGCTTCACGGTGGCCGAGGAGCTTGTAGTGGTCGGTCCAGCGGAATGATGGCTCGAGCTGGTGGTTGTGGGGACAGCAACACTGGAAGACTTGGTGGTCTTGGTGGATGACGAGGGTCCCGGGAAAAGAGAGCTCCAAGGAGGAAGCGGAAGCAGGGGAGTAGATGTGGTACCCGGCGCAGACGCAGACGCACCTCCAGTGGAGGTTTGGCTAGCGGTGCTACTGATGATACCCGACAGTCCAACGGTGATACCGGGCACACTACTCGTGGGCGATGACGCACCGATGGATGAAGAAGAACTGGGAGAAAGACCACCGAGAAGGTTGGAAAGAAAGTTGGGGGGGTCCGACTTGGTGGAGGTAGAGGTGGAGTGGGAGGATTGACCGGTAGGAGTACCCTTTGTCGGCTGCAAGATAGTTGTTGGCAGCCCGGTGGTTGAACCAACGCCTGGATTCAGCAACTTGGAGATCTCGTGGCCAAGACCGCCCAGCAGACCACCATCATTATCCTTGGCCGAAGCAGATTTGCCAGTGTCACTGGGAGTCGCTGTGATCTTTGCGGGGGACTTGGCATTCGGGGTATCAGTCACGGACCCGGCGTCAACCTTGGACGGGGTTGGCTTCGCAACAGTGCCGGCGGGAGTTTTGGTCGTGGCTTTTCCAGTGGTGGTAGAAGTCTTGCCGTCGGCGCCAATGTAGACATAAACGGGGACCACGACGGTGTCGGTAGCATCGGACTTGGTCGAGGTGGATGTGGCTATTGTCTTCTTGCCATTTCCGAACAGATCATCGAGGAAGTCGGGGAGCTGACGCTTGACGTCCTTGGGGTAGTAATACTTGGGCCGGAGCTGCTCGTCGGCGACAGATTGTGTCGCGAGAGACAGCACAGCGAGTGCCGCAACACTGATGAAGCGCATGTTGGCGTTGGGGCGGCAGAGTTCGTCACGCGTGTATCAAGACCTCAACCGAACGGCACTAAAGTCACCACCCAGGTGCAGCGCGTTGCGTTTGTTTCCTTCTGCTTTGATCCGCACGTATACAGATGGATCGTCCTTCACCAAGTATCCAGAAAAGGCCGGAATCTGAAACCGTCGATGGGAGCAGTGCGGTTGTTGTATTAAAAGGAACGGGGCCCCGTCAAAGAATGGAATTCCCCAGAAATGCTGGAAGAAAATCTGCTTTTGTTTTGTCTTGTTTTTCTTCCTCTTCTTCTTTTCGACCGGTGAAGGAGTGGACTTGGAATCGATATTCCTGGTAATAAGCGAGCGTGGGTGAGTGTCAGTAAACGAATGTGGTGAGACGTAGACGTCAACAAGGTGCGGGTTTGGAAGGCGTCAGGGGTACGCTAAAGGATGGACAGAACGCGACGAAGGCGAGCGGAGGAGGGCGAGATAATAGTTGTCTAGTCGTCCCTTCAAGCCGTCGACGCAAGCAAGCGAAACATATCAAACGACAGCACCGTCAAAGCATGAACGAAGGGAAGGGGAGGCGGAGAGGGGAAAAGAGAGGAAGAAGAACGAAGAAGTATGGGGACAGCGAGCGAGCGCGAGAGAGAACGAGGCAGGGACGGCGGGCGGCGGGCGGCAGAAACGGGGGAGGGAAAGAACTTGGTTACGGGCCACGCACCCACGGCCCACGGCCCAACTGATAATAAGATGTGAGCAGTTAGCGCCACGCTAGTGGACTTTGGTGCCGGCCCGGCTGCCCCACAGCGGGATACCAGCCTGCAGCAGCCCGGCCGTTACTGCTCCGTAATTACGACCATACGTGTCTTTGTGCTGTGTGCCCGCGGCGTACGGGTCTATACTAGTGCGATATTACCTCCTGTCCTGCGCGAAACTGGCGAACCAAAGCGCATTGTTATATAGCTCTGTAGGTTACCCAAGAGCAAGTGCACATACAGATATGTAACAGAGTTTGTTGCCCCCCTTGCTTGTGTTGATACCGCCACCCGAAGCTTGGCTGAAGTCTGAATACAGAGGACCGGGAGAGGACTGGATAGGTGCCGAGCACGAGAACCGCCGGTTGGACACTGAACGCTTGTCCGCCTCGACCTTGTTTCTGGTGATTTCGAAAGCGAGCGTGATTCGATTATTTTATCGACCTGCGCCTGCGGTCCTTGGCAACCAAAGCTGTCAGCCGACGATCGTTTCCGCAACTAGCCGCGGCTATTTGGGCCAAGAATCCTGGGCTCGATCACAGCCTGGTTACTCACGAACCGTCAGCAAGTGGACCTTTGGAAATCAGTGCCTCTTGTTCTGTCCTGATGAGGCTGCTAGAACTACAGCTCTCGACGCGATCCTCTCTACGGACTACGTGTTGGTCGCGTTGACTCGATAAAGTGTCCCAAAGTGTCCCGGACTGGGCCTATACACGCTGCTGACCCGCTGTCATCAATTATAGGTACCCGCGTATTGATACCAGAGTATGGTCATGGTGATTACATTGTTGTACTACTTTCTTCCAGCACAGCATGTTACTCTGACTGCAGCTCAGGGAGGGACAGACCGTTGGGGGGGGGNGGGGGGGGGGGGGAGGCGGAACGACGTGCCGAACCATAGGACCAATGCAGAACGTGGTAAAGGGAGTAAAGAAAAGTCGTTAATAATTACGACTGTCTGGACTAAAACACCTGGAGCCGACTATTGACTAGAGGCTGAAGCTATCGCCAAGTCGACTGGCCAGCAACCCCTGTCGCCCAATGCATATGCCAAGTAAGTCATATATTCGTCGGAGAGTTTAGCACGCGTCACGCAATTTCCAGTTGTCACTCGGTTATAAACAAACACGAGAAGACCAGGAGACCAGAGGTTCGAAAAATAGGTCCTCCAGAATTGCTCATGCCTTGATCGATCGAGATTGATCAAATTTCTTACTCTGCACTCTGTCTGGGAACGCAGTAGGACTATGACCGTACCGTAACTTTTCGTCTGCACGTTCAGATGGACCCTGACTTGATAAATTAGGCTCCACTGGTAAGTTTGATCCATGGTCATGATTGGCTTGTCTGTGCCCAAAGAGGCAAGGCGTGCAGGCACAGGCGCTGGCCCCAATGGCCAACAGTGGGCGCCACGCCCCACCGGCGCGGTGCCTGGACGTGGCAGAACTCCTGGTGCGTGTGCACAAGCAGGCTGGCTTGATGACGGACCCAGGTTACATGCCCAAGGCCCGCCGAGTTCCTCACTTCCTTCGTCTCCCTCGCATGTGCCCTCTGCTTGATCTGTTGCCAAAACAGTCGGCGCGCGCTCGCTCGCCTTCTGGAATTCCGACCAGCGGCCAGCAGCCTATGATCGCGCGCTGGGTGTATTGTTTCAATAGCTAACGTCACTGTTATTGTTAGCTGCCACGCACGCGCGTAGTTCTTTCCCTTGCGACTCCAAACCCCAACCGCCGCCAACCCGATCGAAACGCATGTATTCCTCGGTTGTTGTGCGCGCAGCCACTGAATCATCCAAGCCATTCTCCTTCACAAATAATAAAGGGGGTCCTCCGGAGTCTGATGAGGCGCCACGCGCGACAGGGAAAACCCAGAAAATCAAGGATGCTAGACCGCGCTAGTAACCATCGTGGCTGGAGTGCGCACAGAAACGAGCTTTTCTGTCTCGCCCCTGACTAGACGGCGCCAACGTCCACTAGCTGCGCTTGACTCTGTCTTGAAACCGAATAGCACATAACCTAGTCTCGACTGAACGTGACACATGTGCGCCTTTTGTCCATTTTTCTCGCGCTGGCGATCTGTTTGGGCCAGACACGGCTTACCGTTGCCGGTATAGCGGGCCCCCAGCGCCGCAGCCATTCCCCTATCACCGTCGACCGCGTCGAACTATATTCTCCGGCTCTTTGCTCCTCATGTAACGCGTGAAATGGCGATCGACATCATCAATTCCCGGCGACTCATGGCTGGGAGCAAACCCTTTTAACACAGCTCACGCTCGGATCTGCACAGTGCTCGAGTGTCTACTGCTGCCGAGGAACGGAAGCCTTCTTCCTCCAGATCACGACAATCGAACTGCTTATCACGGAGCGCATACGCATACATGGACCGACAGCTGGCTCGTATCCATTAGCCTTTCGAAGCTTAGGGCAAAAGTGTCAGCTCCCCCGTCCGACAAAGACGGCCATAAACTGCGATGATCCGATTGTTCCAGTCAATCGATGCGGTGCTGGTCTGCAGCCTGGACTTGACTCGGCTCCTTCGCTTAGTAGTGCTTTCATAGCAGGCTGGATCAAAGTGGATAGCAGTGAGCTCTCAAGCACACTAGTTGACTCCGTCTTGTCGTGTTCGTAGTCGGAGGACTGCCAGGGCTGTAGCCAAGCCACGTCCAGCAGGCCACAAGCTGCAATAATCACTCCTCCGTAGGCTAAGTGGGTTAATTCCTGATCAGGGACCAAAGAAGGAAATTTGCTTTCTGCACTGGTGTATGCCACGCAAACAAAGCCACATGACCACGCCGCATCACTAAGAGTCCGGGTCACCGCATAATCTTAGATCATTCCTATGGATGCCCCGGGTGCACAAAACGATACGTCAATTACGAGGAACTCGGTACCAGGTCCTTCGTACCACGTAATTGCTGCAATAATGTGCGCCCAAAGTAAGGCATTATGTAGATTCATGTCATTGGCCGTTGCAGGAGTAGATTCCCGCATATGTACGTTGTAAGTCCTACGCGTTGTTGTGTTGAGGACCGTGGTGTGGTATGCATATGAGTACGTGCAACAGACCATGTATTCTCTATAAACATTCACGCGTTGTGTCATTGTCCCGGAAAATCCACACAGATCCAAATAATCGTTGTTCAAATTCGAGAGTAACAACCCTTAATCCTGGTATACAATGTTGCCGATGACCCTCACTGTGCGCCTCATGTTGTCCCCGCTCATGACCAACACACAATCGAGCTAAAACATGAAACATATAAATGCCTCTCTTTCTCATTCGTACATCATACCTGACATAAAATTCGAAACACCCCTTGTATAGCTACACGGGCGGCTTGGATTAGCGAACCCAGAAAAGGGACGGTAACATGGCACTCGCAATTGGCCAGTTCAACTTGTACAAGGGTAAACACAGTATATAACATTATTCTTCTAATATTAGTACACAGGCAGTTTTCGGCGAAAGCCATTAGCCATTTGCTAGTCTCAAGGTTTCCGGGAAGCCTGCGTAGACTTTATGTAGGACAGATATACATATAGATCTTTCAAAAGGAGGATAGCACAAGTTAAGACGTCAACGCGTCCAAGAGGGACAGAGATATAAAACATCTACAATTCAAGCTTTTTACGCTTACTGGACTGTATTTAATATTGAAATTTCCAAATCCATCAAAGAAAATTCTCGTCCATGCCTGCGAATACTGATGCCATACGAGAAGAAAACTTTAAGACATAGCTTCAATGTTATACACACACGAGCAATATACACATTCTATTCAATGGACATCCCATAACTAAGTCAAAGCAGTTCAATCACGCCCAAACATCCTCTTGAAGCCTCCTCGACTCCTTCAGATGATTGATGATATCGTCACCCCCGAGTAACTCTTTGAGATTCGACTTCACGTCGTTGGCCATGCTGGTACTACCACAAATATATACCGATCCATTTTCATTCTGAATCACCTGCCTTGCGGCTTCGCCAACCTCGAGCAACTTGTGCTGCACATAAAACTTCTTCCCTCTCATCAATACGCCAGAGAGCACAAAATGTGCCGTCAGAATCCCCATGTCACGCGCCTCCAGCCACAGCTCCTGGTACAAGCAGTCATCCATGGAGCGGGATCCGTAGAGAAGCATCATCTTTCCCACGTTCTTTCCTTGTCTCGCCAGAGCAATTCTCTCTTGAACAAAGCCTCTGAACGGTGCGATCCCACTTCCGGCCGCAATCAACAGGAGGGGCGTGTCTAGGTTGGTCGGTAGCTTGAACGTCGATTTCCGGACGTGTGCAAAGAGTTTATGGCCGCTAAGAATGGATCTGGGCCCGTCGAATTGGTATCCATGTTGAGACATGTTGGGCATGCCGGCCTCTGTCCTTCTCATGTGGAGGGAGTTCAGATATCCCGACGCCAAGCCGACAAATACCCGGTCTGTTTGCGGCGTGGCTTTTTCATGGAGGCCAACCGTGATAGCCATGGTGTTCGGTTCTACGAGAGGCGAAGATGCGACGGAAAAATAGCGTGGGCGCAGTGCTGGCATTAAAGAGAGAAAGCCAGAAAAGACATCTTCACTCCATGTTGCTCCTGGCGCAGCACGTTTCATGAGCCCGCCACACGTCAGATACTGCCTGGAGATATCTGACCTACACCGGGCCAAGTATCCCTGCGAGTCTGCACTCGGAGCATACCAGGAAAGCAAATCCAGAAGCTCAGCAGTTACCGGGCCACAGATATCCAGCTGAAACTGCAGCAGAGCTTCACGAGTGGTAGGCGTTGGTACAGGGATGATGTCGCTGCCAGAGTTACGAGGTACAATGTCAACCGAAGCTTTCAGCGACTTTTTGTCCCAGCCAAAAACGCTCGCAAGCAACACAACCTCGTGGTTGGGATTGATTGGCCAAACGGCAACGTGATCACCAGTCTCGTACTGCACCGGATGCCTGTGGGATTTGGTTTCAAGCTCAATATGTAAATAGTTTCGAGTCCGTTGTTGCTGTGTTTTCTGCATGGCACCTGGAGAACCCGACAACAGGCGTGACAGACTCACTCGCATGGCTTGCTGCGAGCTACTGGAGAGTTCTGCAACATGGCTCGCATGCGACCAGCCGTTGGTAAGGTTGACCAGGTCGAACATGGGCCATTGCTTACCAGCGTCGTTTTCCCGAGAGCCAAAACGCTCTGCCAGAGTTTTCAACACTTCGTTCTTCCAGCTTGACCATCCTTCTTCGGATTGGGTAGCAGCGTCGAGTTTTCCGATGCGTGCAATTCTCTGAGCACCACAACGAGCGAGTGTCTCATCGATTTGGTCCACGAACACGTTGTAGAAGTGGTACTTGGAATCGCCCAGACCAAAACAAAAATACTGGAGGCTTGATAACGACTGCTTGCCAGCCGACGCGATCTGTTTCAAGTATTCGTCAAGGCCAGAGGCATTGTCTGTTGGGCCACCTTCTCCATAGGTCGCCACTATGAACCCTACAACTCGACCAGCAGTTAGCTGCCCTAGCTGGTCATAGTCGAAGAGGTCCAAGTTCGCCGCCATTGCGGGCAGATTGAAGCGTGTGGTACATTCCCGGACAAAGCTATTCGCCAGACGCTCACTCGTGCCACTTTGAGAGCCCCAAAACACTATAATCTCTTTCTGCAGCTCATTCATTCGATCGTTGATATTCCGCGTGACCACCTTTGCCAGTCCACGGCTCTTTGCTTGGAAGACTTCTTCCTGTAGCTGAGGAGCTACGTAGTACAGATGCTGTCCTTTCGGAGGCTTCTGCCAGAGAACTCCATGGCTTGTCCACAAAGAGACCAGGATGGTGAGGAGTGTCAAGAGGATAACATCGTCCAGTTCCAGCGGGTATCTACCCACGGAATCTAGAATGAGCGCGTGGTCACTGTATGTAGTCGCCATTGCTGAGCGTATACCCGTATACCTCGAGAACAAGGCTGAGTCGGCATTCTTCTACATGTCTTACTCAACCCGTCAACAGTATGTTTAGTTTATATGTCAAATATGTGCCCCTCCTCGAGGCATTAGATCGTCAGTCCTGTCGAGAGATCTATTTTTACCCCCACTGTTGTTACTCAACACCAAAGTTCGGTATCTAGCCGAATTAGGAGATTTCTCGCCGAAAATATATGAACCTTGGCTTCTAAAACTCTAAATCGCGAACCTGGAAGATCTCTCGCTTGCAACTGAAGCAAGACGGCTTCAAATACTTTCCCAACGCGGCAATACTTCGCCGACGGTGCGATGTGCCTTGTTGTCTCACCACACATCGAAGTGTTGTCGAGTGACCATCAAGATCTTCACGCCCGCTTTACCCGGTTGAGATGTTATTCTCCTCCCCCTCGATGTCCGTCTTCAAAGATAAAAGAAAGGAAGACTGAATGTCAAGAGTAGGTTCCCAAGCTGACGGGTATCATTCTGACCACCATCATGTACGGCGTCATCTTTTGTGAACTTCTTGCGGTCTTAATCGTACTGGTTGCCGTCGTGCATCCGTTATTCGTTTACTTTCAAGACCCGAAAAAGCTCCGTCGCTTTCCAAGCATTGGAATCGCCGGGATCACCAACCTATGGGCTGTCTATCATCAACTCCGACATAATCGCACTATCACGATACACCGTGCTCACGAGCGGTACGGCGACGTTGTCCGCGTGGGCCCGAGTCACGTTAGCTTTGCAACCACCGAGGCGATCAAGGACATATACGGCCATGGCTCGCCTGCAACCAAGTCCGCCTTCTATGACGCTTTCAATTCGACACACTTGAATGTCTCCGATTCCCGAGATCGGGTCGTTCACAGCATCAAGCGACGGCGATTCGCACAGACATTCGCCCAGAAGAGTGTTGTGGAACTGGAGAATATCATGGTATCCCACTTGGAAAACATGATAAAGTACATTGACAATCGCCTTGTCGGATCAAAAAAGTCTCAGGTTATTGACATGAAGTTCGTCAACCTTGCAATTTTGTTCGACGCCAATTTCGAAGCCCTCTTCAGCCAGAAACCGAGGTTCCTGGAGCGGGACACCCTCGTTGCCCCCGCCGAGACGATTACTGGCGAGAAATACGATGCCCATCTGTATGATGGAATACTTCACTCTGCGTACGCTGTTGTCATGACTGGTTGGGGTGCAGAGTCAATGAAATTGATCAAGTCGTTGGCTTGGTGGCACCGGGGCTGGAAGGGAGGAGAGGACGTCCGTGATATCACCATCCATCTTCTTCGGAAGCGCCTTGCGATGGAAGTTCAACGTATAAAGTCCAACAAAAGTCCTCCAAACGATCTCGTATCCACTCTCCTTTGGGATAAAGATTCAAATCCTCTCGGCCTGGAGTTTGGTGAAATTCTCAGCGAATCGGTCAACCTCATCGGGGCTACTGAGAACACGGAAGTGGCACTAACAAACACTGTCTACTTTTTGACTCGGTACCCGGAAGCTGCTGATAAGGTGAGGGAAGAGATCCAAAGAGCAATGGGAGATAACAGATCAGACCTGCCTCCATATGACGCAATCAAAGATTTGCCCTATCTCCGTGCTTGTATAGACGAGACCTTACGACTTCGACCATCTCTTGAAGCCGGCCTTCCTCGAGTCATCCCAAAAGGTGGGCTCAGTGTGTCTGGTCACTGGTTGGAGGAGGGCACAACAGCCTCGGTCTCTACGCGAACGGTCCACTACGATTCCACTGTGTTTGGCGAACACCCTGAGAAATTCATTCCAGAACGGTGGCTCCAGCCCGATAGCGCTAAGATGCAGCGCGGTTATCTGGCATTTACTCAGGGTGGCCGTGGTTGCATTGGAAGAAATATTGCCATCTTTGAAATGCAGCTTATTATTGCGACACTCTTCCGGAGATATAATCTGGAACTGATTGCGCCGAACTGGGAGCTTCCCATTAAGGAAGCGCTGACTGCTCACACCCTGCCCTTGCCTGTAAAGATCTCTCGTCGCCTTTGAAGCCTGGTTTGTTGCAATGTGGCAGTGTTTCATGTTTGTTTTAATGAAGCGTTTTGAACTCTGATTTTTTTACTTTATTTTTTAGACTTTCGAGAATTTTTTGCTATCATTCAGCCCTGTGAGTTGCAATGGGCGCATGGCTGTTTCTAGACTTACGTCACACACGAAAAAAAAACATAGTTTGTTTTTGGTTTTATTTGATATTTAAAAAAAGTAATGTAACATATATCATACTGTCTTCATTCGTATCTAAAGGGCAATTCCAGGATCCGGCGGAACCAAGCGATCTTTCCAGGATCTTTTCGATTCTTGCCATGCAACTTCCAGACGCGTACAGTCAACCCGAGTAGGCCATTTCGTCTTGAGGCTGAATTCAGACAGAAAATTATGAAGATGTTGCTGCTCGTCTTTCCCTGATAGGAATCGTCCACACCATGCCATGAGATGGCTACCGTTGAGGCCGGTGCCTACATTTGTTGTATTTGACATACAAAGTCCACAGAGCACCCGGGTTGGGGTCACGATTGCAGTCTAATAGAGAACGTAAGAATTGGCCAGGAGAACAGAGAGGTGCAAAGAACTAAACATACCTCAATATATCGATGCATATCGTGCAGGCTCTTGTTCGCCCAGTCATCCGGATAGTACACTGCTAGCATAACTTTGGCAGAATAATAAAACTGCCATGCAACAACTGCATGAAATTAGGATTTGAAACAATAATGAACTGAAACAAAAGGGGAGACACACCATGCCAAGGAGAGAAATATCGAATCGTAGGAAAAGGTTTGTTTTCGTCTTCCAACACACACCAAGGTTGAAATGAAGGAGGTAGATTCATCCTCCATCTATCAACAAGGTACTTCAAACTCCGTATTTCGTCGGCCTGATTCTGTGGAGCGGGGCCCCAACATAGCGAGCCTATCCTCACTAAAAGAAACGTCATACGATTTGTCCACACTCCGTCCGTCGAGCCAGGACTCGTCATGTCGTCATGCCAGAGGCTGAGATGACTTAGGTCAATCGGACAAGGCTTTTCACGTAAGAATGAGATGCGAATGCTTTCTCGCAAATAGGTCCAGAAGCACGAAATGGATAGACTGGATTCGGCAGGCGACCAGTCCGTGCCGTCTGAAAAGAGAGTAGCTGCGCCTTGCAGATGGCGCTGAGCATCACTACCGAGCTCTAAGAATTGCTCGGACATACGCAGAATAACAACAGTCGCTAGTAGCGCCTCGTTCGAAGAGTTTGCCTGGTTTGATGATAGGGCTGGGATCATCAGACTTACTACCCGATCACTATAGAATTGTTCGACTTCTTCGTCGATCATTCCCAGCAGATACATGAGATGAGACGCACAAGAGAGACATGCGGCAAGGAGCAAGGGATTTCGGAGAGCAAGTTGAGGCACGTAGGAATGAAAGTACCCTTCTGGAGAACCAATATCAATCTGCATAGAACTTTGATTAGGATTCTGGTACATCTACCTTACAACTCAGATTGCGAGACTTACCCATCGTGCAGCATGCTCCATATAAAAGGTGAAAACTTTGCAGTCAGTCTCCTCAACCAGTGTGCGAGCAGGAGTCTGGAAAATCTGATAGGCTGTGTCGTGAGGCGAGGCATGTTCAATTTCTAAATTCGTTCTTTGGCTGGATAAATCAATTGATCCCCTCGTTCGCTCGACATCATTGACATCAGTTCGATACTCAGGATCAATACTAATTGGTGAGAGGCCGAGAGGAAAAACGCTGTACGAAGGGTCTGACGGCTTAGACGGTGACGAAGCATAGTGAATTGTATCAGGAATCGGGCTGACCACTGAAGCTGGGCTGTCCGCTAACGTCCTCACTGATCCGGGATCATTATTATCCCCGTGTTCTTGAGAATGCTTAGTGTTCGGGTGTGGTGTGTCACTAGCATGTTCTGGAACATTACTAGTCGGAGAAGCAGATCTAGCCTGGTCTGCTTCTTGCGGCGTGCTGTCGGTGAGCGCGAGCGCAGAGGAATAGCGACTCTGTCGGAAACCTCGCAGTTGCCTCGAAGCGTACTCACAGACTGCGGGGTATTTGAGACTTCGGCAATTCTTGCACGAGGGTTTCCCTTTGTCGCACTTGACGTGCCTCTCCTGGCAACGTACGCAGCCGGGAATGCGCTTACGCGTGGACATTGCGAGTGAAAGTCCCCGCTATAGCTGAAGTGAAAGATTCTTACACAACAGGCTTCCTTCCAGTCCCAGTCAGAGTGTTTCCTTCACTGCCCCGACTAAACGAGTTCTAAGGTTGAGCTTGTGAAGAGTAAGCAGCCCCTGTAGCCTTGATTTGAGTTCCCCGCGGTCCCAATACCCCGGTTCCCCCGCATTATGAAAGAGGCGAAAAGACCCACATTTTTAAGCCACAGACCCAGCAAATGCAAGATTAGACCTTGCCTTTTCCGGAATATTTTCGGCGACCTGTCCGTCTGCCCCGTATACTTAAAGAAGCGGACTTGTTCTTGGTCGTTGCAAAAAGGCTCAGTTTATTGAGAAAAGCAGGCCCTGAATGGGATCACTTACCTGCCAAAATGGAGAAATCTTCTTATCAATCTGCTGGGGAAAACCCACCCGCCATGCAATTTGAGTCTGACGACTCTGAGAAGCGCTCGATTGAGCCCGAAGAAGAACTTGGCAAAACCAAAGCTCAGCACATTGATAGTCTCGTCAAGGTCCCAGATTCTACCAAGGAGGTAGAGCTTTTGGAAGTGATCAAGACAGAGCACCGACAGCGGGTGCTGGAATTCGTCCAAACTCTCAACACCGAGCTTGAGCAGAGCATGCCCGCTAACCCTAAATACCAACTTTCGTTCAAGAACCCGAAGCATTTTACATGGGTGATAGCTGCTTTTGCCTCCATGGGAGGGTTGCTGTTTGGTTTGGACCAGTCCCTTATCAGCGGCGCAAACCTCTTCATGCCGGGCACTCTCGGATTATCTACGCAGCAGGTTGGACTCGTCAATAGCTCGATGCCCTTGGGTGCAGTGGCCGGCGCAATTCTCCTCATCCCATCCAATGAGTATCTTGGTCGCCGGGGCGCAATTATCTTCTCTACCATTCTTTACACTATTGGAGCGGCTTTGGAAGCCGGCGCTATTAGTTATCCTATGATGATCGTGGGCCGCCTGATCCTTGGATTGGGTGTTGGTATTGAAACCGGCACTGTACCAGTCTATGTCGCCGAGAGCGTGGAGCGACAGTACCGAGGAAACCTGGTATCATTATACCAGTTCAATATTGCTCTGGGAGAAGTGTTGGGCTATGTAGTGGCTGCTATTTTCCTCAAGGTTGAAGGAAACTGGCGGTACATCCTTGGCTCGTCTGTTGTTTTCTCTACATTGATGTTTATTGGGTAAGTCCTCTGTCAACAATCCAAAGTTGAGTGATACAGAATTAATCCAGGGACATAACAGCATGATTCTCCTGACTGAAAGTCCCCGTTACCTGATGCATCGGTCGCGAGTGCTTGATGCCTGGGCTGTCTGGAAGCGCACGCGTGATGCCGAGTCTTTCGAATCGCAGGCAGAATTTTACTTGATAAAGATTACAGCTGATGCTGAAGAGAAAGAGTTCCAGGCGAAACGTGCTACCGTCAGATTTGTCTGGCTAGATTTCTTCACGTGAGTTGTCGACTCTTTGTCTGACTAGCAGGGCTAATTCTTGAAGTGTTCCCCGCGCTCGGCGTGCCATTGTTTACGCCAACACCATGATTGCGCTTGGCCAATTTGTCGGTATCAATGGGCTCATGTACTACATGAGTGTTCTGATGAATCAAGTGGGATTCAATGCTGCAAATAGTACATATATGTCCATGGTTGGCGGTGGAGCGTTGTTTCTCGGCACCATCCCTGCCATTTTCAGCATGGAGAAGTTCGGCCGTCGCTTCTGGGCTATGACCATGCTTCCTGGCTGCTTCCTGGGTCTTATCTTGATCGGTTGCTGCTACCTAGTCGATCTTGAAACGAACCCCCAGGCTACAGAAGGGCTGTATATATCCGGCCTGATCATATATATGCTTTGCTACGGACCTTACGCCTGCCTAACCTGGGTTATCCCTTCAGATGTTTATCCGACATACCTCCGAAGCTATGGTATGGCTACTTCAGATGGCATGGTGTTCTTGTGTTCGTTTATCATCACATACAACTTCAGTGCTATGCAAGAGGCGATGACAAAGACAGGATTGACACTGGGATTCTTTGGTGGCATAACGGTGCTGGGCTGGTTCTATCAGCTTTTCTTCATGCCAGAGGTCAAAGATATGACTCTTGAAGAAGTTGACGTGGTTTTTTCTAAGCCTACACATCAAGTGGTGAGGGAAAACATGAGCAACAGTCTTGAAACGGTATCTCTTTTCTTCCGTGGACGATTCCGGGAAGCTGTCTTGGGACGCCAGGAATCACGGGATACTGTCGATTATGCGTAGTCTCAGCATGTGTTACCTCCTACATGTGCGTGTGTGCGTCGAAATATATGTATACTAACCATGCGTAAGTCATATTAATGAGCGGTACCGTCAATGTGCGGCTCTAGTCAATGACTCTTAAAACAATCATGGGTTCTAGCTGTTTGAGAATGATCTCTTCGTAATTTTGTTTTTATTCCTTCTCTTAAATCTCTGTAAGACTAGAGAAACAACTTCCCTACATCAAAGGAGGGTATACTCCGTCTACAGCAGAACAAAAGAGGATAGTCGTCCTCTTCGCAACAGTGCTGGTTAATCTAACTCACGAAATTTGGTTGGATTTCTATGGTATCTCAACTGAAAAGAAAAGTATGCTTGGCAATGTGACTATTAGACATAGCACGGTCGCACATTGAAGCTCTATTCGAGCGGAGCTTATAAAAACCCACCAGAATGAGGAAGATCGCAATGGCTTTCAAATATCTTCGCTCAAAAGGGCATTGAGGTGGGACTGAGGTGGTCCACAATAAAATATTGGACAGAAATTATCGCCCCAGAAGGCACTACGATGATTGAGACAGAATTCAATATGGTGAAATGTAAACAAATATGATGTCTTAATCATATATAAGTGGCGACACTATTGTAGGTATTTATTCACGATCACTCTTCACTTGTATGATCCATTATGTTCACCCTCATGGTGTTGACTAACTACAATGGTCTGAAAACCTATACATTACTAACAAAACCTTATACCGTTTGTACCGCAGAACTCGTTACCCCCGCAGGTGCTTCGTTTAACGTAATGTCCCCGCTTGATTCGCTGTTGTCATCCCAATCCTCCCTTTTGTCTCTTTTGATTCTGATAAATAGAAGACTTAGAACTAGAGAGAATATAGCAAATCCGATTCCGAGGTATAGGGCGTTGCGGTAACCCTTTAGAAGATGGTTGTTGTCACGATTCGTATACGCTTCTACCGTTCCTCCAAAGCCAAGCCCCGTACTCATCCCATAGGTCATGAGTGTCCCAATAAGAGACCCTGCAACTCCTTGCTTACTTTTTGCAACAGAGTTGCTAGCAATGATCTGGGATGCCGTGAAGATGAAGTCGGGTGAGAAGGCCACTATAGCCACCGCCCAGAACTCCGTCTGCCAATATATTTGCTGTGCGGGCATTGTTGCCAACAAAAGGTTCGAAATCAAGACTGCACTCGCGCCAATCGCAAGTATATACTGCACTGAAAGCCGTGGAATCAGCCATCCTGCTGTAACCGCAGCCACGGCACCTCCCACTGTGAGCGGCTGGACGGCGGCCGCGGCACTCAATATACTGTAGCCGCGTACATTGATGTTCCACTGCAATGTGTACCATATGAACACACCAAAGCTCATGAACGAGAAGAAGACGACGACTATCAGTGGAAGCATGGAGGGAGCCGTCCATATATCAAACGGTAGTATGGGGGAACGAGCAATGCGTGCCTCCCATATAGCGAATGCGCAGAAGTGAAGGACGGAGACAATGAGCAGTATATACTCATAGGGGTTCTGCCACCCGACAATCGATGCTTGACTAAATCGAGGGTTTAGTTGTTGGCAAGGTGTATTGCCCTGGTAAGGTTGTAGGTAATGATAACTTACTTCCAAACGAAATTGAACAATGCCAAACCTCCTACTCCCAGATACGACCCAATCCAGTCAATTTCCCCCCCTGTATCTGACGGTGGTGTATTCGGTACCAGCCAGAATACCGACGAGAATACTGTTGAGCCAAGTATAGCCAAAAAGAAGAACATCCATTTCCATTGTGTGAGCTGGGCTATTAACGCAGCAATGACACTTCCCCCAGCAGCTCCAAGAGGTGCCATTGCTCCAAACAGTCCCATGGCAGCATTTCTCCATCTTCCTGGAGGAAATGTATGTGCTAGTAAAGCCACAGCGTTTGGGGTAATGAACGCGGCGCCTATTCCTGCGAGGCCACGGAAAACAGACAAGGTCACTATATCATGACAGAATCCGGTGACAAGAGTCCAGATCACCCACCACGTCGCGCCCGCAAGGAGAACGTTCCTGTGACCATATAAATCTCCGAATCTGCCACCAATAAGGACAAATGCGCCTTGAGTCAAGGGATATGATGCAGCTATCCAAGCGGCCTCGCTTCGGGAAGCGCTTATTTGATCTGCAACAGTGAGGCATGTTGCTACTCCAGTGCCAAATGGCATCATCTATGGGATAATTTAATTAGTAGAGTCCATTTGCATAGAAAGGAGGTGCTTTACTTGCCTGTACTAGCTGAGACAATATCAGCGCTGTCATGAGCGCAAGTTTCCTTGATAAACTGAGCCCATCGTGATTTGAAGGAAGCGTTGCCATGAATAGGGAAGTTTCCTCAACGAGCTCAAGTAAAACTTACTCCACGAACAGAAATGAAGAAAAATCTGAAAAAGATGGAGAGCTTTCATAGTAGCTATGACCACTTTAAAGGATAGACATACCATTATCTATTACTCATCATATAATTACAGAAACCTATTCATCAATAGTGATCACTAATCATGCTTTAGTGATATAGTGTCGACAGTTAATGAAGGATGGTCTTAATCAGTATCATTTGGGACGTTTGGACAGATGTGATAAATCCAGGTTATTGTAGGCGAAGCTAGTGGGCACAAACTTGCTTGGCTCTGTCCTCAGCTCGTTCACGAGCATCTTTATGATGCTATAATCGAGTGTAATGCAAGCGGTTATGAAAGGGGTCTTACCAAATTTGCATTGTGTTTAGATAATACCCATTACTATTGAGGAAGATTTGGAGGAAATACTTTCGTTTGCAATGCCAAAAGAGCTATATTTCACACCTAGATGACGCTGTAGTCGCCTTGTCGATTAGTCCTACAAACGGCGTACTGCTGGCAGCTGTCTTGCTTCATCAGCGGCATACAGCGCTGAGAAAATTACCATGGATTGATAATCAACCCTCGTCCCATCCATTGTTCACTGGCCACCTAACGAGTGCCTCGTCCCCTACAAAAGCGGCCACGCTTGGTCTGCACTGACAAATATATGGACCCGGGGCTCGACGGATGATATAGTCAGTAATCATAAATTTTTAGCAGCCCTAATAACTCGACTACTAGAAAAAGGGCGGTTTGTAAATAAAATTTTAGCTTTCCTTGCAAGGCTGCAGTTTTTGAGGGATACAAGTATCGTCATATTTGTCCTCACGAACAAAAGATCGCTTTTTTTTTTCCCCATATTTCGTCCCCTCTCTGAGTACTCAGACTGCCTTGCCCCTGTCGTTGGAAGCTTGAATTCATCTGAATATAGTTCATCTTTCTCATAGCATCGCGAGAGACGGGTGGCTTCATTGAACGTGCCTGGAGCATTTTCCATGCTTTCCACGGCCCTTGATTGCTAGTAACACGTAGGAACACTTGACCTACATGTTGATTTGACTTGGGGCAAACAAATTTGAGAGAGTGTAGATTTCATTGTCGCGTTCTCACGGTTCAATTACAGCTATGAAAGTCTTAGTTACTAGAGAAGCTCTTCAGGCTGCCAGGGCTGGTTGGCTGACTTATTTGTGCCTAGGGATTCCACAGCAGATGCCGTTCCGGACGACTCTTCTTCCAGGCTGATGAATAAATTAGGCAGCGAATATTCGGCTAAATTGAAAATTCATGGTTGCTCTTCTACTTCTAATCGCTGCTTTGTTTGGTTCGTATGGGCTTGGCTCATTGTTTTGGCTGGCGAATTTTCCTTCTCCTTCTTGCGTATATCTATGCCACGCACATATTGAAGTGCTGCCCTCGACAAATCGTCCAGCCCTTCGAAGGATTGTCACGATAGAATGCGCCTAAAATCTTGTAATTGGTACTTTTTTGAACCTTTCGCAAAGAAGTGTGATTACCATACTTTCCGTAAGAAGATTCTCTAGAAAAGGTATCTTATCTCAAGAAAACACTCGAAATGGTATTCGTCCAATCATTGCAACATAAAATCCAAGTCCTAGCCCATAAGTAAAAGCCAAAAGCAAGCGAAGCATATCAATACAAATTACAGACAAAAGACCCACACAATAACGAAAACACCAAGGACAAAAGCATATCACGTCACATCCTGAAGACATTTCTTCAATTTCCTTGGCTTGAGTAGAAGAATCTTATTTCCTCCAAAACATCAGCTTCTGTACTTTTCTCTGCATAGTCCAACGCAGCTCAGCGAACCAGTCTTTCACACTGGGGTTGCCTCCGTAATGGCTTGATGCCACGGTGCTGCCCTTTGAACTGCCGCCTGCACGACCGTTTCTACCCATGAAACCACCGAATGAACCAGCTTGGAACTTCATTCGTCCCTCGGCAATCTTGTGCACGAGATTCAGGATTGCAAAAGTGGTTGAGCCGATGGCACGGAATGCAGCCAGGGCGGCGACCGCCCAGAGAATAATAGCTAGGTAGATATTGTTTGCACCCGATTCGATGCCGTATGCTTCGGAAACGGCCATGGCCAGGATTGCATTGGCGACCATCCAGATTGACACCATGTAGGTGCGCACCGCGCGGTAGTAGTCCTCCTGCATCTGGTTTTCCGAAGGGGGTGGCGTGGGTTCCTCAACACGGTCGCGTAGATTGCGTAGTGCCTCGTCGTAACCACTGTCAATGTCTAACTGTTCGGTAGGCATTTCCATGACCACTTTGGATCCACCGAGTGAATTGGCTTCTCCAAGATCCATGGTATGGTGGTTGTCGCCCTTGGTTCCCCAGGTCACGTCGTGGGTATTGCAGAAGGCATAGATCTGAAGTGTACAAATATAACTGGGCAGCATCATGAAATATTGAGCCGATGATGTGATCAGATGCCATGGATCGAGATACACAAGTGACGTGAAAAAGTAAAGTCCCAGCGTAGAAGCTAACGACATGATGATGTTGGAGAATTCGCTACTATCGAGCACCGATTTGCTGTTGCCTTTGAGTTTGATGATCACCAGGTAAAACGTCGCAAATGAAGTGTATGTCATGATTACGCCGTAAACAACGATTCCAAATATGAACATTTTTCGTGCACTGCGAAGAGTGTTAGCTGAAGAGAAAGACAATTATTGATTGTTTGGTTTTGTGCTTACCCTTGCGGTCGATTACCCATCGAAAGGATGAATTGCAATGCGATGAGCAGAGTGCATGCATAACGCAAGATGTAAAATATGTACTTTCCCATGTTATGGCCAAAGGGATCGATGTCGGGATTAGACAGCGATCCGGCAATGAAGTAAAACGCCAGATAAAAGTTTGCCTATTCCAATTAGACGTATCCGCACCGAATATGAAATGGCCTACTTACCAAGCCAAAATATGTGAACAAAGTCTGAAGAAATTGATATACAAATTCAATATGTAGCAGAATTTTTCTCGTTAGAGTGTGGTCTGTTTCCCACACCTGTCGGAAGTTAACTAGAGAGTAGACGCAGGCGAAGAAGGCACCGTTGAGCCATCGTCGTCGCTGTGATATAAACTCCGGAACGGAGTCTGCTCCGATTAGTATCTAGTTTACCTTCAGAAGTCAAGAAAAATGCTTGACTTACCGGGCACATCGGTCTCTCCCACGGCACTCTTGACGAACTTGAGCACCCATTTCTCGCCCTTTTTGGCAACAAGTTCCCAACACAGAATACGGTCCTCGGCCAGATACATGTTTGCGGTGAATATGTCGGCATCCTTTCCTTGTAGGGTCTCACCCTTGAAGTACTGGCTAAGTGGGCCATGTCCATCTGGGTTATTCTGCAAAGCATAATATCGATATGCACTAAGCGCACCTGGAAGCACGGTGATATAACCAAAAACAGACTCCAGCGGCTTGTCCAAAATATTCGACATCTTGTACTCGAAGTTCTGCGAGGCGACTAAAGGATTGAATAGGCCCATGAAGTTCTTGCCTTTTCCAGCAATAATTTCACCAGCGGCACCAGCGACGTTGGAATCCTGATCGAACGCTTTCCACAAATGGTAGAGAGCAGTAGGTGCAGGCTGTGTACCCACGTCCAGCAGAATGCATACATTCGGTTCGAGTGAGCGACCAAAGGCGTTGAACAGCCATCGATGAGAGTTGAGTTTCTTTTGATTTTGCTCTTTCAGACAGAAAATGACCTGGCATGGCACAATGCCCTTCTCGGCGCCCTTGAATTTCATGTCCGCGTCAAGCGAGACCTGCGTAGTGTACTCGTAAACGTGGGCGTTGACTTGCTTTTGGTTGACCACGTTTTTGGCAATGCCCGCCTGATACACGCCCATAGCCGCCAGGGCATCCAATGTTCGCTTGTGCACTTTGCCGCGGCCGTCGGAGATTATACAGACCACAATTTTCTTCCACCCGTCCTTGCCCCATGTGCGAGACTTGGTACGAGAGCAGAAGTGGCTGATGTTCCGCATAATACCGTGCATTGTCCGAGTAAACAGAACCTCGTTTTCGTTATACATAGTAACACAGATTAAAAGCTCTGTCTCCCGCATGGTACTAGGGATGTTCTGGCGCAGCTTGTAACCACGCTCTACAAACTCATCCGGATCGCACGTCACGGCGGTGTAGCGCATATGAGTAAACTCGCGCTCGTCACGCCGTGGGAGGAAGCTGTGCAGAATAGTCGGAATCTTACACTCCAGAACAAGCTCGCCGTTAATCAGATGTACTTCCTTTTTCGACATCTGCGCAGGACGCACGCCACGGCGGCTCTGCTTGCCTTCGGGTGCAGGACCGTAGTGCATGTGTGGGTCAACGAGCATCTCGGTGTCTTGGGCATTCTCGTCGTCGAGATCGATCTTCTCCATTCCGTCTTTTTCGTCAGTTACCATGGTAGACTCGCTGTGAAAGGAGTCATAGGACGGGCGGTGGTCGATTGTCTGCCCGTTTCCACCAAAGGGGTCTTCTGAAGCATGTGTCTCACCAATATCAATACTGGTCTCAGCAGATACAGTGGATGGTACAGAAAAGAGGGGTGCAGGCGGAAGAGGACGCCGGGGACTGCCTCCGTATTGTGAGCTGGGGGTTCCTGGCCGCGGGCTCCCGTTGAGATCAGCAGGCTCATAGTTCAAACCAGAGACAGAAGATGATGTGCCATGTCGAATGGAGCTTCGAGAGGGTGTCCACGGCCTCGTTGGCGAGCCTGGCCGGGAAGTATACTGGGGCGATTCTGTTGATATGATGCTTGGCGGAGGGATTGAGGGGGCGTTGCCCATGCTGGAACCGGGTCTCGAGGCCGAGTAGGATACCTGTGCGGCTGAGTTCTGGCGCGGACGGAAAGTTGCCAGACGAGTTGGAGCTGCTCTGGTTGGAGAAGGGTTTGCACTAGAAGAAGCAGTTTCGTGGTTAGCCAACCTGTCGAGCACAGTCAAATCTAGTGAGGGTGGCCGCCTCATGGGTATCAATTGTTTACTGTCATGCTTGGGGGGAACAGGAATCCGGGCAACAGGAAGTAGGGGAAGCGGCTGGCTTGGTTGAGCTGTTGCTTGCAATGACTGTTTCTTTGGATGAGCCGTCAAGAGAGCTGTCTGTGGCGGGGAAATGGTTGGCGCCAGCTCAACATTGACCTTGTGGGCACGCAGCCTTTCAAGCCTGACCGGAATGGGTTCCTGGGTGGGTTCCTTGATGACAACGGTGGAAGTGGTAATGGGTTCCTTGAGGGGCAAAGGCAGGGGGGTTCTAGGGTGACGCTGAACATACGCTCTTCGAGTGGTTGAGGCCTGGCCCATGCGAAAACGCGCGGCATTCGTCCCCAAATCGCTGCTGTCGACGTCGTCATCTCGATCATGGGTGGTAGGCAGCAGGCGCATGGAGGCTGCGGGGTCAGCATGTTGGGATGGCGAGATACTGGGTTCGTAAAGCGAATCGCCATAGTAAGCCGGCGGGTCGTCAGGATACATTGAGCCCTGATGACCGTGTAGAGGCGATGAAGGGTCCATTGTGTTGTGTGTCAGTCGCAGACACGCGCAGCAATTGGAGTGATCAACAGGTCATTGAACTGGCTGGCGTATTTGCCGATCAATGTGTGTATACTCGCGTCCGGCGTGATCAGCTGATGAAACTGAAGCGATTAACAGTAAGGTAGACGATAGACTGTTGATACCAGACTATGGTTGATGCCAAAGACGATGAGAGGGGGGACAGGAAACAGTATATCAATGTTAGCTCTGTAGGCGGAATCTGCTTCTGGCCGAGTCTGTGTTGACGGCGGCGTTGCCGGGGTGTTGCCGGGGTAACCCGCCGCCCTTACCGGTGCCAACCAATCGGGGCCGTTAAACGCGGGAAGAACCTAAGTTATAAGATTTCAAAATTATAGATCAAATGCGTCCTTGTACTTTTATTCATTTATGGGTGCACAAGTCAATCTAGTAATTGACAGTTTCTTTCTTGAGATATGAGAGAATGAAAGAGAATGGGACCGGTAGATTATACTGTAATGTAACAGGAGTAAACTACCCACGCCAGACTTTTTACTCCGTCAAACATATATAACCATAATATAACCATAGAATATTGGACAGAAGGCATAAAAGGAACGTGTTTAGCAGTTTCTTCAATTTCCCGCCCGCGATATAAGAGGTAAAAAGAGAGAGGGAAAAGAAAAAGAAAGAAAAAAAGCGTAGTGAGGAAATCATAAGAGATTGGTTTGCTCATGGCTATACTAGGCGTTGTTGAGTAGTGGCTCGCGCTCGCGATCCGCCGACGATTCGGGCGCCACGACACGTCGAAGCCACAAGTTGCGTCCGGAATAGACGGCCGAGGAGATGTACAAGGAGCTGACAAGGAAGACAGCAAAGATGACGAACGAGAAGATCCACTGCAAGGCAATGACCTTGATGGCAAGTTGTTTGACGGCGAGCGCTGCCTAAACGTTAGTCCAACCTGTTCTGTATAGCAAAGATGATTCGGGCTTACACAGGGTCAAGATGGTCAACGAGTAGCCAAAAATGTAGTCCTTGGCGGCGAAGATGTGCACCCACCCAATCAAAAAGATCAACCAGATGAAGATGTTGGCTACAATGCGCGAAGGCAGGTTGTGTGCATGCACTGCAACGGCGCCATTCCAGAATAACGCGGTTAAAGCCCAGGCATACGGCCCGGCGATGGCAGGCCAGTGGACAAACGGCGGAGAGCCCAAATGCGTCCAATAGGCCGACGACTGGCTCACCAGGTGCACGATCAAGATGATCTCGGCGGGCCAGAAATGGTTGCGAACCCAAAGCATGATAAAAGCAAAGACTAGCAAGTTGTTTAAGATAAAGTGTGGAGCAACATTGGCAGCCGCGGTGACCAGTGTTTCGGTCTTGGAGAAGAAGTGCCAAACATAGCTGACCTGGGACAACAGCAGAATTATCCTGTATGCTACGTCAGACGGCGAAGAAATCGTGCCTTAAAGAGGTAGACCTTACCAGTAGATGCCGGTGATGGTACTGTTTTGCGAGAACGGGGTCGGATGTCTATCGGCTTGCTTCCAGATGGTGTGGCCATGCTTGGAGTCATGAGGCTCGTGGATAGAATAGTAGATGCCTGTAACCACGACTAGAGCCCACGAAAGCACCGACAGCACCTGGTACAAAAATAGGGTGTTGCGACTGTACATCTCGTGCTTCCGGAACGGGTTGTCTATCATTATTGTTAAGAGATACTCCGCACTGCCGCTGCTCTCTCAAGACACTCACAAAAAGCCATGATGTTGCCGTTCAAAATGACCAAACCGAATAGTCGTCACACACTAAGATCAGTCGGAAAAAAAAAAGATTATATTCTCTCGACAAATTGGCCCCGCAGGACGTGCACTTGTCTTATATTGGGCTGCCTGCTGTGGATGACGTATGATGTGTGTATGCCATGGAAGAGTCGAGATGGGCGCCGTAATAGGACAAGCGGGCACAGCACGTCGAATGAAAAAGCATGACTGCCGGGCTGCGCGACTCAGTTTGCAGGCACCCCCGCAAATATGAGCTGGTCTGGTGACCATGTTTAGAAATCCAAGGATATTTCGAATTCAAAGGTAATAAGATCACCAGTTGTTTCCAAGAATTCGAGGAGTAGCTGGACCAGTGAGAAGCGGGAAAGGCTCGAGTTCGAGACAATTGCGTACTGTGATTGGCCGAAACCGACGCCATCGAGTTGCGGGGTAGCGCTTTTCCGCAAATAGAAACTTGAAGGCGTGTTGATTGGTTAGTCTACTTTTTCGCAAACACAGGTATACATGATCTTCTATATTCGAATATCAAGCCAGTAGATGCACAAGTGAAGCAAATAAGAGTCAGCTTACAGTGCTGGTAGATCTCGTCTATGTCATTATCCAACCAAAACCCACAATTTCCGTTGATAGCTATCAACATGCTGATGTATGCACATGCTGCAAAAACAAACTGCTACTGCACGCTCTTCCTGCTTCGAACTACTTCCTGCACGGCTTGTAAGACACTGTTGTGTACTTGCGCAGGCGCGACAACTAGGCCAAAAGCCGTCAGCTTCCTGCCCTGTCCGCAGTCTACCGGCTGCCCGTGCACGTCCGTAATGGTGCATCCGATCTCCTGCGCGATGAGCATGCCGCCGGCGTGGTCCCAGACACTCGAGCGGTGCGAATCTAGGCGAACGATCTTGATGAGAGTGTTACTCTCGCCCACAGCCAGCGCAACATAGCGCATCTGTGACGACCACAAGTCTACCGTGGCGGGCCACGGAGCGCCCAGCGCGGCGGCTACCTTTCCATGCGCCGTATAATCGGTGGAGTCGGTAGCTTTGCAGTCGGAGAAGCGCACACTGCTCGGTTCAGAAACATGCCGGACCGGCAGCCGTCGTGCGGGTTGGAGGTGCTTCGTGGTGGTCAAAGGTCGAATGTACGCGCCTTGTCCAGCCACAGCAGAGAGCATTTGTCCCGCGCCGGTTTTGTCGACAACGTCTTCCTGCACTTGTGCAATGGGAGTCGTATGAGCGGTGTCTGACTCTTGCATCTTGAGATTGGGACACCCCAACACGCCTACTTTCTGCTGCCCGTTCTCCAACAGCGCGAGACAGACTGCGTACTGCTGGCCTTTGATGAACGTCGCCGTGCCATCGACCGGATCGAGCACCCAGACTCGGCCCTCTGATCCACCCGCGCCTTTGCCGCCGCGGTCGATCAGTTCCAGCATCTCATCTCGTGAGGACGGCGTGGCCAAAGAGGTGCCACCGCTGCTGCCCTTTCCGTCGCCTTGTTGGTCGACACCATCGTCCAGCGTGGTGGTTGAGACCAGTTCCCACACTCGATCCAGCAATTGCGGATCCTCACGCAGTGCGCCCGACGATTCCTCTCCGACAAACTGATCTTCAGGAAAGACGTGGTGCACGGCGCTGATGATGAGCGCTTGGGCTGCAAAGTCGGCAATGGTCACAGGCGTGTTGTCCTGCTTGTCGAGCGCGCCTTTGTCGACGCTGGCCAAGATAGTCTTTGTGAGACGCGCTGCCCGCTGCACGGCGAGACAGGCGATCTCCAACTCCTTTTCATAACTCATGATGGAAGCCTGCTGCAGTGTCTGATTCCTGTGAAAAGAAAAAAAAAAAAAAACCAGATCGATGCAGGAACAAACCTTGTTGTTGGGTGGGTGAGCCCGACCCCACGAAGATCCACCCGTGGCCCATTGGTTGCGTATGACGTAGGTTCAGCTGCTATTCTTTTCAATCCGCTTCATGTATGATTTATTTATTACCTGATATCATATTGTGATAACTATAGCTATAAACGTTTCAAGTGGTTTACTTGAAGATTTTAGTTCTACCAGGTTTACAACGCACCGAACTCTCAAACGCCAGTCCTGAAAGGAGCTACAAATTAGAGCGAAGCAAAAGCGAGCTCAAAGATGAACGCCAAGCTCAGCTTGGCATGCTGGATCATGTGGTCAAAGTCCAGGTAGTCGATCACATCGTCGGTGCTATGGACCTTCTTGTCAGACAACTTGAATTCGGATTCCATTACAAATGCGGACGGGTAGCCGTATCGCCTGGCAGAGGCGTGGTCGGAACAGGCGTAGCCGCACTTGTCCTCCACATACGGGATGTCGCAATACTAGAAATGTGTGAGTAACAGTTTGTTGAAAAAAAAAAAAAAAAAGGGAAAATTAAAATGTCAGGGGGGACAAACCTCGGTAATAACGCGCTCGATAAAGTCGGTCAAAGGCTTATCGACAAAGTCGACAATCACAGCCACAGCCTCTCCGAGGCCAGCATCAAGCCTGCCCTGGACGTACCCGGTCATGTCCTGCTGGAGCATAGCCTTGATATCTCGGTTATTGGCGCGGTAGCTTTCGTAGACGGCTCGCGAGCCGAGTAGCCCACCCTCTTCGGCAGCGTACCAGTGGAATTCGATTGTATTGCTAGCATTGCCGGACACGATATCTTCGGACAGTAGCAATGTCCGCAAGACTTCTAGAATAGTCACAGTACCACTTCCGTCATCGTCGGCGCCCGGAGCAGCAAGGATGGATGGAAGGAACAGATTGATGCTGTCCTGATGGGCCGAGAGCACCACGGTCTTGTTCGACTTGCCTGGAATGCGGGCAATAATGCTAGGCTGGCCCCAAGGGTGAGCGAATTGCTCGACAGTGGCACCATACTCGGTTGCTCCGGAACCTTGGACTATGGCGTCAACCTGACCATACAACCAGTCTGCCGATTCAATACCGGTCTGGGATTTGTAGTATCTGGTGTGGAAAGAAGTGAGTTTCGTGAGAGTCTTCTTGAGATTGCTCTTGCTCAGATCCTTGTACAACGCCCTGATGGTGTCATTGAACGAGAATTGGAGCGGATATTGCACGGCATTGTTTTGGAAGAACTTGGGGTAAATGCCCGATTTACGCTCCTCGGTGATGTCTATAAAGTTCACTCCATCCTGAGTAACGAGGTTAGCACGGAAGTCAAACCCCACCTATGTAGTGACGTACGCGTTTCAGGTCCCATTTCTCTTCCTCGGTCACCCATCGGGTCTCATAGGGAGCAAGCTCAATCAAATACTTCTCAGATTGAAACAGTGTTTCATCGTGGGAGTGGTCGCTAGTCAGCGGCTGAGTGCCCAGAGGCTGACTGAGCAGAGGAGCCTGCTGGGGTACAGCGGCGGCCGAGCATATTTGAACCGCTGCACCCAGCGTCAGAGCTGTTGAGAGCTTCATAATCAAAGATGGTTGTTCAGTGCGGGACGATATATACGTCGGCTGGTGAAGAATAGAGGTTGGTTCCAAAGAGCTCTCCCGTCTTTCTGATAAAAGGCGCAGAAAGAGCGAGGGATGAGAGGGAAGAAAGTGTAACAAAGAAACCAACCAGTTGGTCAACTAGTTAGCTAGTCCTCTGCGGCGTCTGTTAGCGGGCACTGCTATCGCGCCATCCGCTGGTCTCGTCCGTTTGTCGTCGGTGCCCAGGATGACACGCGCTGCGACCCCACGTGACCGCTGCGCCGGATACTGTCGGCGGGCATGCAGTATCAATTGACATATGGGTTTCCCGCGCCGGACCACCCAATCAGCTATTGCCAGGGTTTGTTCTTTGCTCCTTTATCTCTTTTTCTTTCTTTATACAAGATTGCCATTGATATACACATATATAGTTGGCCTGTCCATGTTATTATAGCCACTATTTAAACTAGTGAATGATTCTATGTTCCAAGTGTTGTTCATGATAATAAGCAGTCATGCATGTAGAGTACAAGAGAATGAACAAGTTTGAGATCTTTTTCCGTTGAAGTGGCATGGAGCCAAACGAGATCCGAACTGGGATGAGAAGAAGTACTTTAGTATATCTATGTGACAATATTCACCTATCCCAGTATTGCAAAAAGCGACTCATATCGAGTCCTTGTTAATCAGGATGAGTCAACGAGGGCAGGCCCGATCAACCAATCAGCGGCCTGTCCGGAACCACACGACCAGATAACGCTTATCGCCCACTGCGTCGAACGGGGTTCGCGCCTCTGCCATCGGAACACTCACCTTGATCCCTTCCCATCCGCCTACAACCTCATCGCGTCCATCAGCAACATCAGGCTGCTTCTCATCTCGGGTGCCGCTCATTTGAAGCCTGTTGCTTTCCTGCTCCTGCGACTCTTATCTCCGCACTATGGCCATCCATCCTGCTGTTCCGCACGAACGCCCGCACGACGGCGCCGCGTCGAGTAATCTGACCGATCTCGACATCTCGGCCTGGACCGAGCAGGCGGCTGCTTCGATACGGTCGCTGGATCTGTCTGACTCCACAGTCCAGATCCAGGCGTTGCATACTGCGACGACCAGCGTTCGGGGCGCGTCGACGACATTGTCGATTCCCCTGGATGACCCGGTCACCACCAAACCCGGGGCATCGCCGCGCGTGAAGATCGCCGATTCCTCGCTAAGAGTTAGCGCATCGGCATCCACCCCATACCGGCGTCATGAGCCGATCCGGCGGGACAGCCTGAAGCGGCGCGAGAGCCTGTTGAAGGGCAAAGAGGGCAGCCGTCGACGACAGCGGTGGGAGAACGGTATAAATCCATACCCCTGCCTTTTGCTCGTGCCTCGGGCCTATAAGAGTGAGAGGAAAGAAAACCTCGCTAATTAAGCTCTTGCAGACCGGCTCTTGACCAATCCATGGGCGCAGCCACCGACACCTAGCGACTGGTCCGTCCAGCCGACGCATCCACGCCACGATCCTCTGCCATACTATTTAGCTCCGCTTTGGGATACACATTTCGCGCACAAGGAGGAATCCAAGGCGAAGCGCGGCCAGGCCGGAGATGACGAGAAGAACCGAGTGTCGCGAGAAGTGCGCCAGGGCCTGAAACGCGCGCGGGCGGCTCGCGGCATGCTTCACGATCTTGAAGAGGAGATCCGGCAGTTTCTGGAAAAGTGGAACGAGCGACAGCTCATGATTCGCGACGGCCGGGTGGAAGACTCTGCCATAGATTCTGATTTTGTTGACGACTCGGAAGAAGAGATTGTATTTGTGGGGCGCAACGGGCAAATGTACGACTCCCCCGGACGCAAAGGGCAGGGCCCAGCTCTGAGCGTGGAAGAAGCCCGAGGGGAAAAGATGGTCTTTGAAAGTCTCGCCCACGACCGGGGCGCTGTCTTTGGGTAAGTTATGTGCTCTTTCCCGCCGCCAAGGAACAGCTATCAGTCCTAACAAAGGAGCTACTTTCTAGTCGCTGGCTGGTTCATTCCATTGCTACCTACTACGGGCTGTACACCTGGTCGGTCACAGAGGGCAATCCTGGGCGCCGCAGAGCGTATGTCGGGCTACACGCGCCGGCCCTGAAGGGCCAGGCTGCTGAGATCTCCTTTCCCTCCGGGCAGGCGGTGGCTTGCGGGACGTCACTGAGGGTCACTCCAGGCGAACCACTGCCCAAGCCGCTTTGGGCACAGGTATAGATGGGCGTTCTAGATTGCCTTGTACTATAGATAGGAGAAGAGAGGGGAAAAGATACAGAACCTCGCAGGTATTTCTCACAACTATAAACGGGAGCACTGACACGCTAGTCTAGAAGAGGCTAGCTCCGGGACAATTCTCACTCTTTAATTATGCGTCGTAGTATCAGATGGGTATGGAGTAGATCCACTTGTCAATTTTCAGTATTTACTATCTCGGTCCTTTTGACTGGAGTTCAATCTCTAAGCACGAACAACACTATAGAGTCTCTGAAAGTACATTATACATGTCACCAAGACTTCAACCACCAGAGACTTCATTTATCGGTGATAACAAGCAGCATCAGCAGGGCCCTTACCTCGATTAGTTGGTTGATAGAGTGGACTGCCCCAAGTACGGCTACAATAGAACCACTGGTGCTACCACCTATGCTGCGAGTGGTTGTAGCGCTAATCTTCCTACTGTTATTTATCGGCATGTCACCACCTTGGCCTCACAGTAAGAGAAGACCATCCGAGACTTTGACAATGACTCTCATCATCAGCCTTGGAACTAGATCAAGCTAGTCTCTACGTGAATGGAGGTCCTATCTAGCATCTGCTGCAGGAGAGATATTGAGTAGGGGCGTGTGTTTTTGTGGTTCAAGGTAGAATTAACAATCCATGTTCGTTACCTACTAGTTTCCATTGCAGTAAATTCCATTTAATAGTATTACCGTGAGTTGGACGCTCATTGCAGTATATTTTATTTCGCTACTGTGCCCTTGGCTGCTAGGAGGACTATGGTTTCTCTGACAAAGGTTGACAGATCATCCAAGTGTACAATAAATATAGATGTTTAGCTGAAATTACCTAGGGTGATGGTGTATAAAGTTCTTTGTTCTATAAATCATAGGACCGAGCCGATAAATTGGTATGAAGAGGACTATAACATATAGTGTTGAGATGACAGGTGCTGTTAATAAATCAAGATTAGTCTTCCTAGATATTACTCTTATCGCTATAGACCAATATTGGTATATAGCGGCTGCAGCTAGCACTGCAAGAAGAATTATTAGTAGCTATATAAGGTCTATTTCTTTATCGCCAGTACCTTGTAATCAAGAGCACTAGCTACTTTTATGTATTGCCTATATATAACTGGCCCAAAAGCCGAAATTGCAACATAGTATTGAAGAGAGAACACAGGCTTCTTCCTGTCTCTCAGACTGCCACTTCTACACATCTGAACACGTCCAGATATAGAAGTAGAACATTCTAGGATTAGTGTAATATAAACCTTATTGTAATATGTCTTGGTTTCGATCGGAAATGTCCGAGTAAAGGTCTTTTGTGTCAAGCTGACTATGCAACCTACTGTAAGGATGGCTTCCAGGTAGTTTAGCAATCACGGCCGGCGCACAGTTGCAGGGCATGGGACAAAGTGCCGATGGGATATCATGCGCATTGGATGCTTCTAGTTCTCTTTGTTCTCTGAAAGACTAGAACAGCGTCCAGAACAGATATTGGCAGAACAGGCTTTTGTTGCACGAAGCAGCAAATAGGCGTTTAGCACTATAGTAGTAGCTAGTAAGAACCGCAAGCAGCAGCAAAGCGGCACCCGCCACTCCTGCTTTCTAGACTGCAAGTGCCATTTACGTAGGCGTTACCGGCCAATGGCCGCGGGGCCGTAGCGGAGCCCGGGAACACGGGAACAGCCGGGCCCTGCCCACTACCGCCGCTCCTGCGCTCTCCACCATCGCCCGCTTGCTTAACTTCACTCGTCTCATGTCGGTAATCGTTAGTTGATCGCTAACCAACTAACTAACCAGCAAGTGGCTAGCTAATCATCGGTCAGCGGCCACGGATTGGCATCGCCTTGCTTGCTCAGACCGGCACTCCCTCATCCGCCGCCAGAAAAATGGGATACGTGCTGCCTCGTGTCTGCAGGCGGCTCGCTGACTCAGTCTCGACGGCGACGGCGACAGCGCTGCACCAGCCATCAGGGCAACCCGGGAGCCCTTGCTCAGCCGGCGACTAATGGGTGGCCAGGTCGCAACCGGATGGCGTTTGTGGATGACATCGGGATGGAGTGAGGCAAGCAAGGAAAGCCCAGAGGTTGGGAGACACGAGCATCGCCCAGGGCCAGCGCACAGTTAGCTGGACGAGGAGGGCTGTTGCTGTTGGCCACGCGCGCCGCCGGTCTCCCCAGTCACCGTTGTACGGCCCCCTCCATCAGGCGCTCTCCCTGCGCCACGACGACTCCCCTCTTTGCTCCTTGTCAGCTGCCCTGCTACTTAACCTGTGAACTCTGTTCGCCTGCTCGACAGAAGCTCCAGCAGCAACAGCAAGCACCCATACTTACTATCCGACCAACATAGCTACATCCGCGCATCGGTACCTTCATCCATCAATCGATTTGTTTCATTACGCATCACCCGAATGACTCACATCGATCGAGCCATTAGCCTGCTTTGCACGTCTTTGCTCGGTTAGGCCTGGATACGCGCATTCCGCGGCCAACTGTTTGTTTGCCCCGCGCCCCCCCTCCCCCGAATGCCGGCTGCATTCTTGGCCCTGGTGGTGATCAGAATGGAGACACAATAAACAAAGCAGCAAAACTGATTTAACATTGCATATTTACGATTATCAATCGGTGTCCTGTGCTGCGGGGGGGATCAACTGCACCGAAACCTAAAAATTGCAGGGGCAATCGAACCACGAACAGAGGTGCTGGAAACGCGATCTGGACACCATACAGGAATCATGCCGGCCTCAACACATCAGAGGCGACGCAGCCGTTCGAGCGCAACCTCGGGCAGCGACGATGCGTCGGAGCACTCGAAGAGCACCGCGCCTACTGTCGACAGCCACCAGCCCGTCGCCAAACCAGAAGACCGGCGCGGGCTACCCCCCTTCTATACGGCCGACGCGCGCAGCTCCAGCTCAACGTACGCGTCGACTGTGCCGTCCACCGACGATCTGCCAAAGCAGCTGCCTCGGTATGAAGTGGTCGCTGACCGCCACGAGGTGTTTCCCCGAACTGCCGTCCCGTCCAACCCGCCCAGCTTTGCTGAACTGTTCCCGTCAGCGCGCCGTCTGCTCCTCCGACACGACGACTCGACCTTGGACGGAAACATGAATCTGCGAGTGGACACGATGCTGATGCACGGCGATCTCATGCTCAATCAGGTTCCTCACTATCGGCAGCAGCGGCCACTCGAAGTGACCCTGTTCCACCTGCGAATGCATGACCTCCGCAGCCGCGTCTTCTCACTGCGCCGCTATTGCCGTGACTCGGGTCGGGAGGTGTGTCATTGCCGGCGACTGAGCCAACATGCACCCTCGCTGGTGCCCGTTCTGCGTCGGTCTTGGAGCAGCGTGCTGTCCGGGTTGCGGCCCGGCTCTAGCGGGAAAGGCTCTGCGGTCCTAGTCCCCTTCTTCAACCGGCAGGATGCCGACGAGGATGCTGTCGACAACGAGGGTGAAGACGACCGCCCAACAGCGAGTCAGCCCCAGCCGCTGTCCAATACCATCCTCCTCGAGTTCTCCAACTATGCCCGCGTCGAGCTGAGCCGGACGGGCGTGAGCCCCTTGAAACGGTACGAATTCGAGTACTGGCAAACCAAGTATCAATGGCGGCGCGAAACCCGCCGGGAAGGCGACTACAAGGAAGTTTCCTACCATCTGGTCAATCTCGACACCGCCAAAGTGGTTGCACACATCGTCCCCGAAGTGCTGACGCCAATGGAGATGGTCGAAGAAGAAAGCAAGGGCGGATGGGTTCCACCGTGTTCGCTGTGGATCAACGATTCGTCGACGTACGAGAAGATGCACGATGTTGCCGAGTAAGCTAGACCCTCTTCGCCATGACTGATATCGGACGGCCGAAGGAATGCTAACTGCAAAAGCGTGATTGTTGCAACCGGTATCATCGCATTGGTCGACGACAGCATCCGACGACGCTGGCACAGCAAGCGCCATGTAGTCCTGAATCTTGCCAGAAGGCCGTCCTTCATGCGCAACGTGGACCTAGACGCACGACGGATTCTTGACGAAATGTTTCACCGCCGCGAGTCGGTGAGCTAACGACAAAAGAATGAGTTATGCACAGCAACGCGACAGGTCATATGGCCTGTACTTTGTCTACCCGTTTGAGTTTTTTTTTTTTTTTTTTTTTTTTTTTTTTTTTTTTTTTTTTTTTTTTTTTTTTTTTTTTTTTTTTNTTACATTTTCCTTTGTTGTGATTGTTGGCTGTTTGATTAGATGATATAGCTTCAAGCGGTTGACTCGCGTCGACGGAGCTTTGTTGTTTCGTTTCGTTTCGATACATACTCAGTGAGGTGGCTTTTTTTTTTTTTTTTTTTTTTTTTTTGCCTTCTATCTGGATCCTTTCACCTTTGTGTACTTATAGCTCGTCTTTTTCTTGTTAAAATGCATGAGATGACTCTTAACATGGCAAGGGGATGTTTAGAATCGCGTATGAAATGACTGTTTCTCGTTTAACCGTTGGCCCGTTAGAGTTAGGGTTACAGCCGAAAAGGGCAAGTTCCGTTCTGGGAAATAGTTAGTCCAGGCATGCCGCCGCAGATCCCACAGTAAGCAGACCAGACCGACAAAGCACAGCATAGGCAGCGAAGAAAATTATTAGAATCATTCGTGAATGGCAATGGGCTCTCCCATTATCCCATGGCAACTGTAATTCTGTTCAGTGTGTCATTTGCATCTGCATGCCATTTGTTCATTTCCGCCATCCTTTAGTGCCCTCGAATACTACAAAAATGAAAAGGACAAAAACAAATCAGATTCGAGGGCTGGATGAGGATGCAGGTATGAATGCCCAAACCGGTGCTACTTTAAGACGAAGCAGCGAATCATGATGGGAACCATCCGGTTTTACCGTTTATTTTCTTCTGCCCTCGCTTCGGCTCCGCGTCCGCCTTTTTTTTTACTTATTTTTTTTTTTATTTTAATTTTTTTTTCTTTTTGATTATTGGTTTTGGGGTGCTTTCCCTTCCCCTCTGCATGATTGCTGTCATTGCTACGTGACTTGTCTCTGTACCGAAAGAAAGATTACCACCGAAAAGAAAAAACTGAGAGAGAGAATTGAGCCAAGAAACATGATCACAGAGAGACCCAATCCTATTCTTGCGCCCGAAATCTAGCAAGTTGTTCACCAAGAATATGACGTACATCCGCCCCCGCCCCCTCCAGTGGCTCGCAACGAATATTTTCCTATTATATCATGCAAGCGGCGGCCCTTTTTCCATTCTGCAACGGATCGATGTGCTGGCATCTCGACTACTGCGGCCTCGATTCCATCGGAGCAAATCAAGAACCAGCGTCCAGGGCCCGCCTTACTCGACAGGGTGTGGTGCCAACTGGCTGGGAGCAGTCTATCTCCGCTTCGGGCCCCATCTGAAGAATAACAGTAACAAGTTGGGTGTTAATTTACTGTTGTTATGACTACTGCGACTGGTTCTTCCCCTCCCTTTCCGACATACTCGTACATGCTAGACGAAAACGAAAACGAAAACGATGGAAAAAGGCTCTGACGAAGACTAGCATGAACCAGCCCCGGTTGTTTGATTGATGCCCCTCAGCTTATTTTAATCTTCTTTTCTTGCTTCCTTTCCCTGCTAGTGCTGCTGGATGGCCAACAAATCACAGTCAAAAGAGAAGCGGCCCCTGTCACATCGGATTCGGTCCATTATAGTCTGTCTGTCCTGTCACATCATCAGGACCTTCGCCAACGAACGGATCCTGCTAATCAGTGACTTGACCAGGGGGGTCTTTGGCCGGCTTACTGGCTAACTGGCTCGGAGGCGCCCTATCTGCGGACTGCCTCTCAATTTGTGCGGCGGCCCGTCCCTGCCCTGCAGCATTATGATCCGCACTCTTTTTTTTTTTTTTTTTTTTTTTTTTTTTTTTTTTTTTTTTTTNTGTAGTTGTTGCTGTTCTTCATGCTGTTGTTCGTTTTTCTGTCATCTCCCTGTACCGAATAGTAAAGCTAAAAGTGGAGTCCTGGAGGCAAATTAAGAAATGGCTTAGAGGGAAAAACAAGGGAGCATCTGGAGGGGTTCCTTTCCCTCCCCCCTCCCCCCTCCTCTCCTCCCTCCCCTAAAAAAAGTGACAGCGAACTGTTTTTATTTTCGGACCAGGGAGCTGCTGGCACACTGGCCATGCATAGTAATACGTGCGTGCCTTTAAGTGAGCAGAGGAGGGGCAGCCCATGCTGTCCCTCGTGCTGCAAAATAATTTAGGTGTCTCCAGCTTTTTTTGATTTTTTTTTTTTTTTTTTTTTTTTTTTTTTTTTTTTTTCTGCGTTTCCTCATTTCTGACAAGCCAACGGGATTTAATGGGAGCTTCCCCGCTGTCCGTTAGGTCAATGTCTTTGATTGTTCTATATATTCTGTATATTTCAATACCAAATTTTATTTATTTATTTTTTTTTGCTTGATCTTCACTTTCTTTGTTTCTGATTTTTGCAGTCCGGAAATTGACATCGTCAATTGAGCCTGCAGTTACCGTCATACATACACGCTGCTCTGACTACCTTTCATCAAATCAGTAGCTCCTCGTCAGACAAGATTGCCGCCCGGTTTCCGATCACAATATGCCTGCTGCGGCACCTGCTGCTTTCCAGGCAAACACACGAAGTGTTTGGCAGAACCGGCTCAGGGGTAGGCTTCTTGATTTGCCTCGGCTCTACATGATCTGGATGGACACGAAAGTGCTGACTGTGCTTACTACAGAACATTGCCGGGCCGCCAAGCTGATTGAACCCGTCTTCAACATTGTCTCTGACCGTCGAGGTATGATTTTCTTTCCTTCCTTCTGTGTGGCTATCCAACAGACAAGAGCTGACTCTTTGCCTAGGGGGCCGCACAGCCTGGTCGAGCAAAGTCCAGGTGGGCAACCGAACATTCGCCGCACGATACTGGTACGATGGTAACTACCTCGACAACGCCCGAGAAGACGCCGCCGAAGTAGCCTTCCTACAATTAAATGGCCGATGAACCGTTGAGAGATCCTCCTTGGTCCGACTTCCTCGGGTTGAGACGACGACGAATGATTTCCTTTCCATTTTTCTAATTACTGTCTTTGTTCGATTCGACTCTTGCTCGTGAACGAGTGTCTAATGGAACGACGCATGCGATGATTGTACGACCAACACATGATTTGGTTCCACGGGCCTTTTTTTCTATCATTATTTTTCTTTCTCACCGTCTCGGATTGCTGCTACATCTTCGGGCCATGCCACATCAGCCAGGCACTGATTTCACAAATGGCAATCTGTTATACTGAGATCTGTATATTTTGCTGTTCAGTATGCACTATCTTGGTTTCTACTGAATGCACCACAAATTGGGTTGGAGCTGGGCTAGGAGTTTTTTTTTTTTTTCTTTTTCCTGCTCTTTTTTCTCCATGATGTCTGTTCATTTCTGACGTACAATTTGAATGCCTTTCTGATTATTGGATGGAGTTGGTCTCTTCTTGTTATGGTTAGCTACAGCCATAAGCCTTTTATCAACATATCAGGGTTGACCGGATGTTGAACCACAATCTGAAGCTATTTGCTGGCTGTGTTACACAGCCTTGTTCAGTCCACGATTTGGTCTATGAGTATTCGCCTCATTCCTCATTTCCAAAATGCATGTAGTTACACATGTCACCAGTAAGTAAACCATGTTTATGTAAGCTAAGTTTGGAGAGGGAAAAAAAAAAAAAAAGAACGAAAGAAAAAGGTCATAGTTGGAAAAGTTAGGCTGGTCTCGCCCACCGGCAAGGCGTGGGTTTGGGTACCTAACTTCTGTAACTAAACGACTAGTGGAGCTAATGCTTGACCGAACGGGCCGCTCTGCATACCGATGCAGCCCCAGGGAAACTTCTTTATCTGTATGTGCTTGTGGTGTTTCTAGTCAAACTCCGTCGATTTGTTTTTGTCTTTGCGATCAAGAATTGCCACCGCCCCCCCTCCCGGTTAACTGCATATATAGGTGTGATTGAATACATGTATGGTATGTGGTCTTATGCTGCGCTGTTGCATTACATGGGTTTCGAATGACAGACCTCCTACCAGATATCTTGACTAATGTGTGATGCCGATTTCGTGCAAGGTGTATCTACATGCTCCCGGTCTAGTGTTCATTAACGACTCCATTCTTATAGCCAATCGCAGCTCAAGCCAACCAAATTATCGAACCGTTCAGTATGGCTAGGATTGCGGCATCGACCAGTCGGCTCGCTGGCGACAGCTTTCGGCACGGGTACATGCGCATCATAGCTGTAAGTAACGAATAACTAGTGCTTGCCTCACGGTGGCAATCAGTCTACTGTATGTACGTATGTATGTCAATCATGTATGTGGCATCCGTTAGTATCGTTAGCGGTGTGTCGAACTACTTGGAGGAAGCAGTATGTGTTCCCTCTAGTTCTGCACGTTGGTAGGATCGAGCGAACCCTTAGTAGCAGGTTTCCCCAACTTATTGAGCTAACAGATTACATGAAAAAACAGCCAACTAATGCCCTAGAGACGTACATAGTGTCAGACACTATCAAGAACGACCGGACGGCGTGGTTTCAGGCCCGCCTTCTCCGCACAGGGGTCCTGATGATGCGGAGATGCTCGGCTTTTGCAGTGTGACACAGGTGCATATCCGTATATATATATATATATATATATATATATATATATACAGCACACGCTAATGAATGACGATGTCAACCAATGGACACTGCAGCATGCCTCTTATCAAAACACTGTACTTAGGATCAGTGCGGCGGGGGACTCCATTGTGACTGTAGTGCTTAGTCAGATATTCGAGGCTCTGGAGTTTCTTCAAGTATAATAATGTAGAAGACATTGCATAGAGACCAAAGCTGACTTCCAATAAGCGCAAACTTCAGCAAAGTAGTATGAGGTAGTGCTAGTATTACCTGTCGATTCCCCACAAAGGGCAAGTTTAACCGTCTATGCAAGGACAAACCCCGCATTCTTACATAAGTACGATGACTAAGCCGCAAGCGAAGATTCCCATCAAACGGCCTTAAATGCAACATCGTTTTTCGAGCATCCTCCAATCAACTACTATTGTACAGTAGTCATTTGGACAACTGCTTGGCAGCATGGCGAGCAAAGCCAAGCCCATGCCTTCGGCGTTGAAATTCGATCTACATGCCAAATGCTCCGTAAGAAAGCCATTCTCGCAACTCCGAGGCTCCCCGCAAACGTGTATATCTAGTCAAAGCGTACATAACTGACAAATACAGACAACGAAAGCCCGCGCAAGCACGCTGCATCTGCCGCACGGCTCAGTGCCGCTGCCCATCTTCATGCCCGTGGCCACTCAGGCCTCACTAAAGGGACTGACCTACGACCAGCTGCGCGAGTCTGGATGCATGCTGTGTCTGAATAACACTTATCACCTTGGCCTTAAACCGGGACAAGCTGTGCTCGACAAAGTCGGCGGCGCGCATAAACTGCAGGGCTGGGACCGGAATCTGTTAACGGATAGTGGGGGGTATCTTTTCCTTGTCATCCATCTCTCTCTTCTTCTTTTTGTTTCCCTCTTTTCCTTTTTCGTATACGATGTATTGACAATGGTACTAGGTTCCAAATGGTCTCGCTACTAAAATTAGCCAAAGTGACTGAGGAAGGCGTACGGTTCTTGAGTCCACACGATGGGACACCAATGTATGCCTCACTTTTTTTTTTTGGGAATCTTGTCAGTAGAACAAAGGAGCTAAGATGCACTAGGCTGCTTACTCCCGAGCACTCAATCTCGCTCCAAAACTCAATCGGATCCGATATCATCATGCAACTAGACGACGTCATCGCAACGACGACGCCAGACGCAGCCCGTATGCAGGAAGCCATGGAACGTTCAGTGCGCTGGCTGGACCGGTGCATTGCAGCGCACAAGAACCCAGAGCGCCAGAATCTGTTCTGTATCATCCAGGGCGGCCTCGACTTGGATCTGCGCCGACGCTGCTGTGCAGAGATGGTGGCGCGCGATACGCCCGGTATCGCTATCGGAGGGCTATCCGGAGGTGAAGCAAAGGCCGAATATTGCAAGGTGTATGTCTTTCCGGCTTTTAGGGTACCAACTTTGGAATATATTGACAAGGACAGCGTCGATACTTGCACTAGTCTGCTCCCCGAGACCAAGCCGCGGTATGTGATGGGCGTGGTAAGTACATTACACACACCCACACACACATACACACAAACGCACATACACATATATATATACTTATGACTGAAAGGGATATCCCGAAGACCTCGTGGTCTCCGTCGCGCTAGGCGCCGACATGTTTGACTGCGTGTGGCCTACACGAACTGCCGTAAGTAGCCACCCTCAGACATGACTATGTACTCGAGAGCAGCAGGTAATGGGATCTAATATCACACAGCGGTTTGGCAATGCTATCACGCCTGACGGTGTCCTCAACATGCGCAACAAGATCTACGCCAACGACTTCTCGCCGCTTCAGCAGAACTGCACATGCCCGTGCTGCCGACCCAAAGCCGACGGCGGAATGGGTATCACCAGGGCTTTCTGCCACCATCTGGTGACCAAGGAGACCGTGGGGGCTCACCTGTTCGTCCTCCGCTTTCATCTGTCCCTGCTATTTTTGTATTGAATCGTTGCTAACAGAATTCCCGAAACAGACTCACAATGCACAATGTGCACTATCAGCTCGCACTGATGGGCTCTATGCGCCAGGCTATTCTGGAGGATCGGTTTCCAGAGTTTATACTCGAGTTTTTCGAGCGATTCTACGGGTCCAGAGCGGCTTCGCCGCAATGGGCAGTTGATGCGTTGCGTGGTGTTGGCGTAGATCTCTTAGCCTAAGAATTAAGACAAGTGGTATTTATGATGAACGGTGATAGAATATCAATGGATCTGTACATCTACATCTCTAATCTAAAGAAAAAGAAAGAAAAAAGTTATGACAGAAGATTTCTACATGCTGTCCTCACTCCACCGACTGCGCGTCTTCTTCCATGCGTCCATCTCCTCACGCGCACCCAGCCCGCGCTCAACCCACTGTCGACTGCCCATCTCGGCAAGCCGCGAGAGCGCGCGCGCAAAGGCGAAGCGCTCTTCATCACCAGTGAAGATGGATGTCGACTTGAGCGCGGACATGGACAGACCCAGGTCATCCATGAGCATGCGCATGTCTGACGGGAGGCTGGTTTGGCCGTCGATATCGCCGTTGGTGGCAGAGTTGAGTTCGTCTTCGGATATAAAAATATTTTGCAGCGGGACCGCGCAGGTGAGGACCAGTTTAGCCTATAGACACTGTATCAGTTCATGCCCGAGTAATAGGTTAGGTAGCCCAAAAAGAAAAAAAAAAACATACCTTGCTCTCATAAACAGCGTCGATGAACGTGATAAACCGGCGCGCCAGATCCCGTTCCCGAATTGTCATGCCCGGCACATCTGTCACGATGAAGGCATCGTAATGCCGGACCAGCTCGAGATAGTCAGCTGCACCGGTAGCTCGTCCCAGCAACTCGCCAAACGTGAATCTGGCGGCGCGGCCGCTTGCCATCGGAACCTGGATGTCGCGGCCCCAGACCTCGTGTGTAGCCGAGTGCGGCGGATCATTGTGCGGGTCGCCCAGGTACGCAAACCACTTGTCGGCGTGGCTGGTGGCGGTCTGGTCCAGCGGATGGTGGTACACGCCTGAGGGAGGGCGCGGAATCTTACGGTAATCTGTGTCGGAATTGAGATTCAACACGTTCAACGCTGTCTGGAGCAGCTTGATGCATGGAATGAAATGCTCGCGTTGGATGCCGTTTTTGTACAGTTCGTCTGGGTGCCGATTCGAGGTCGTGACCATGACTACTCCATGCGACATGAGCAGTTCCAGCAGTCTGTCAAAGTCAGTGTCTCTAATTCGCCCAGCAGACAAGGAGACCGAAGAGGGACTATACCTTCGCAAAATCATCGCATCCGCCACGTCTGTACACTGAAACTCATCAAAGCAAAGCACACTAGCCGACTCGGCAATATCCGCAGCCACCATGGGCAAGGCATCAAACTGTGCGCCGCGGCCTTTTTTGGTCTGGTGCAACTGCCGGTGCACACCTTGCATGAAATTATGGAAATGAATACGCTGTTTCGTGCGGATGTTGGCCGGTAACGTGTCGTAGAACAGATCCATCAGCATGGTTTTGCCGCATCCGACGTCGCCGTACATGTACAGCCCCTTGGGCAGATTTGCCGGAAGACTGCTGTCTTTCTGCTCTTGTGCGCTTCGTCGACCAAACACCGATTTCCAAAAGGAGGACCTGTTATTCTTGCTGTTCTCATCAAGCGACTCTGGCGACGGGTGGATGACGGCCAGCGGAGTGTACGACTTGAGCGCATCGTGGAGATTCTGCAGATGCTGCACAATGGCTACCAAACATTAGCTTTATACAGCCCGATACGAAACGCATGGTTCAAGCAAGACCAACCTCGCTGATGCGCATCATCTCTCAGCAAATCATGCTCAACCCGCCTCTCATACTCCTGCAACGGTCCTGTTCTCTGCGGCGTCGTCGTCGTCTGCACACTGGCAAAACACCTTATTTGCCTGGCTCCCATCGTCTTGTATGCAGTAGCTCCTACACACACGCGCGCGCCTATAGGCCCATCCAAAGTCCCTCTCGGTGACACTGTTTTTCGCGGTAGAACTAGTCTTCGGGTTGCCGAGTGAAAGTGGTGCTGTTGACGCAGTCGGTACCGAGGGGTTTGTTGCGACACGGTGCGCGCACAGGCTGTGCACGCCTTTGCTGCTGTCTTTGACATGTTTCTTTCTTCTCTTGAGTTTCCGTCTGTACAGTAGAAAAGAATAAAAAACAGGTATATATATATATATATGTATATATATAAAATATAAAAGGGCGACGAAACCACAGGACTCGGTAGTAAAAGAGAGACCGGTCACGGGGCGGGTTCGGAGCAAAACGCGGGACAGACAAGGACGAACAGACTCCAAGCCGAGGTGGCAAGTGGACGAGGTCGTTCTGTATTGGAATATCAACAAACGCTATGCAGAAAAATAATCGAAAGAAAATGGGGTCCTTCGTCTAATTATGTACAGTCATGTAAAGGGACCCCGTATCTGTGTCGTTAGAAACGTAGGACGTGCAAGTAGGAAGGAAGTGAACTGTCCGGAGGGCGATCCTTCTCCGCGTCTCCGAGGTTTCTCGTCTTGTCCCGACAGGCGCCACGTGATTGGGCCAGCCCTGGCCCCTGGTCCCGGCCCTGAGGCTTAAACGGATCTCTTACCGTACACCTTAGTTATCGTCATATCAACAGTGGAAAAAATGATTTACAGAACAGATCCACTGTATTCCCATTATATGCAAGCTAAACCCCTAGAGTTGCTTGACTGAGTTAATGTCAAGGCTAGAGCGAGTCATCCAGCTCACAGCTCTCAAGACTCGTCGTTAATGATCATCCTAACTCAATCGAGTCCTTCGCACTCAACCTATTGCCTAGGCTTCTTGAAAAGATCCTCATACTCCTGTGTGAACAAAGCCTTTGCCCCGCGCGGTGAATCATGATGCCATGGGGCGTGTGCAAGCTTAACAACCAGCATAACCGCCCACATGAAATACAAAGGCTCGGGGTTCCTCGCCAACACAGGGAGCGTTTGCGAACCAAAATTGTGGTACACGAGCAGGGTGAGAAAGCGCGCCAGGTGCTCAGCACCGCTGCTCTCAGGCCCCAAAACGGCCGATTTGGATATGTACGATTGGTATTTCGTAATGCACAGTTGAAAGGCTTCGTTTCGTAGAGGGTCGATCATCTCGGTGCAGTGGTATTGCAGCCACGTCCGCCACAGCATCATCCACATCGGCAGAAAGTACTGGCTCCGTAGCCAGGCTACCCAGTCTCTATCGCTGAGGAGGCTTAATCGTTTTCGCAACACGTACAGGCTCCTAAAAAAGCAGCGGCGGAGGGACAACTTTTGTTCTCCTGGTTGACCATACCTTGAGGAATCCTCTATGATGGTTCCAGCGGGCTTCGTCTGTAGTGGCGGTAGCTTTTCAACACAAGTTTTCCTAGCTGCTTTATGTTATTAATCAGCCTGATACTAAACTCTTTTCTCACAAATGACCGTCCGAGGAAAGGACCAAAATGACAAACCCATAGCTAAGATGGGGCTGTGAAAGTCTTCAGCCTCAGTGTATTGCTCAATGAGACGATCGAAATCGGCACCTGCGGTTATTTCAACCACTTGGCTTGCCATCTCCACAGGCACCATTGCTGGCAATGGTGCCGGGCCATCCCCGACCTCTGTCATAATGTTGAGTGAAACTTGCAGTAGCAACCAGAGCAAAGGGGCTTGAGGCGAACGATCACAAGCGACCAGGCAATATATCAAATGAACCAGCTGAGTCTTGTCTGCACAGGCCTTTGTGGGCAAAAAGTATGAGAAGGTAGATTGAGACGGGGGGTATCTAGGGCAGGTGAGCAGTGACTCAGACGGTGACTAGAAAGAACAGGAAGCGAGTGAGAAGGAAAAAGACGAAGGAGTCAAGAGGTAGACCATGATCCGAAGAGGGGAACAGATGGAGTGGCCATAGCTACAGGGCAACCCACTCGACTCAGGCAGTGGCCTAGCATCCAAAATACAAAGACAAAGGAAGTGTGCGCGCTGCTGTGTTCTAAGTGGCTGGGAACTGCTGGTTGTGTCCCGTAATTTCGTGGATTCTAAGTTTAGACAAGTTACGCCGGATTGAAGTGATCGACAGGGTCAAGCTATATACACTATGAACGGCTCTAATAAATCCAAAATAAATGTACGCCTCAGATAATACAGATACGATTACCATGGAGAATTGTTGGTTGTCTGTTTTCTTGGGCAATCTCCTGCAGCCCTTAACATTTGGCACCATCAAGGCGGTCAAAGGTGAGCAATACGCAAACTTGTCAGGCAGCGAGCCCGCGAAGACGGACAGAAAGAAAAAGGTAAGAGAGAAGCTTACATCCCTACTGTGCAATATTCATCTGACAGCTAATCAACCTTAATATATTCTCACAAAGCCTAGTTTTTTATGTCACATCGCAAGATCCTTCTAATATAAAGCAGTAACTTACCAGTGTCATCGACAGCAGATGCACCAACAGAAAGTAGAAAAAAGAAACAGAGAAACAGACTGCGCGCTGTACAGTTGAAAGGAATAGATTGACCCAGATAGATCAGTTTCAATCGGGTATAGCACAAGTGAACACACAAGACAAAGCAGGTCGGGCTGACTTGCCATGCAGAATCTCAAAAAGACAGAGAGGCTCGAACGGGTATGATTGAACAAACGAAACAGGCGTGCAGAGCGTATAGACATGAACTCAAGAAAAAAGGAGGAGAGAGAGAGAGAGAGACAGAGGGAGGGAGAGAGGGAAAATTCAGAATCAGAAAGAAAAAAAAAGAAAAACGTTATATCATAAAATTTCAGTGGCAGATTACAGACCACGGTAATCAATAGCGCCGTCACCATGCAAAGGATAAGAAGGGAAAAAGGAGATAGTCTAGCTGACGGTAACACGAAGCGTCAGCTTCGTGTTGCGTTGAAGCGCCGTGTCGAGATCATGGTCACTAAGCAAGTCTAGGAAATTGTTGCTCGCCTCGTCTCGATATTGAATAGCCCACTCGTCAGTAACCTTGAGGCGTTCGCGTAGCTTGTCCTGCAACTGCTGAAAGTTGATATCGCTCGGGACTCGAATGGCAATAATGTCGTCCTGAAAGAAGACTTTGACTTTGATCGCATTTGTGCTCGAGGTGTTAGAGGCCTGCGTCAGTGAGCTGGCCTGGCGGTTCATGGCAGGCGGCTGGAGCTCAGTCCGCGATTGGGATGCCGGGTTAGGGTGCTGAGAGACGGATGGCTGCTGGCGTTGATGAGACACCCGGGCGGCAGTGGCCGTGGGATAGACTGCCTGGGCGGTGCCCATGTGCGCCTGCGACGACTGTCGCGAATGGGTCATAGCGGGATGATCCTGTCCGGACGATTGCTGAGAGGCACCGGAGAGTCGATACGGGTCAGCATCGGCATTCGGGTCGATCTCGAAATCGCCCTGACGGGGTGCAAACAAATCGCACACGAGGAAGGAGCGAGAAATATGGGGCGGCATCGCCAGCAGCTTCTTGATGTACTCGTCCAGGTTTTGGCGACGGCCGTTGGAGATGGCGTCGGTGACGTGTGTCACCGGGCCGGGCATGTATGGCAATGTGCGCGGGCGGCCATTGTTCCCAGCCTCTTCCTCAAACTGGGACAGCAGGTTGATCTGGAAGTCGTAAAAGTCGTGGTAGAAGCGACTAAGCTCCCAGTGCGTGCCATCCTCCATCTTGGCTTCAATCACGTACCAATACTTGTCGTTGTCAAAGCAGTATCGTGGGATCGAAGCCGAAACGGGAATGCGCTCGATGTTGTCTAATCGCGGGGGTTTGGCGTGCGACTGCTGATGCGATGGCTGTTGATGCTGCTGCTGCTGCTGCTGCGCGGGGTAGCCGGCCCTACTCTCGGCGCGTGGTTGGTAACCCTGATAGCGGTCAGTGTTGGGCGGGGGGGTCTGAGCACGTTTTGCAACGAATGGGCACGTACCTGGTCGTGCGGGCGATATGCGCCTCCATTGGAGCTGATGGACATCTTCTCCATCCCATTCGGCAGCGCTTGCATGGAAGATGCGCCGGGAGAGGAGTCCAACTTGCCGAGCGTGATGCTGCTGTTCTTATACTCAGCCGTCATCTTTTTCCACTCCTCAACGCGCGGGACGCCGGCGCGCTTGACGGCCTCGAGCGGGTCGGCGACAGCCTTGCCGGTGGCCATGTCCTTGATCTCGATAAAGGAGACCGGGATCAGACCAGGGCCGCCCAGGCGTCCAATGGGTTTGGCGACGAACCATTCCGGGTTGGACTGGGCGATCACGATGATGGCTTCTCCGGCCTTGGCTTCGAGCTCGTCGGGGCGTTCGGCGCGAAAATCGTACTGGACGACGCCATAGACCATGGCATTGCCGCCGCCCGCTTTACCGACAGTTGACATTCTCAGCGCGCCTTGGCGGGTGGTATTTGTGGAATCGTGGCGCTCGTGGTGGGAGTCGTTGGGGGAGGTGGCAGCGGAGGCGTTGTTGTTGTTGTTGTTGTTGTTGTTGTTGTTTATGTTGTTGTGGTAGTAATTATTGACGTTGTTGTTTGGGTGGACACTTTGCTCGGCGAAACCGGAGTCGTAGTGGTCCTGCGGGGGCGAGTCTTTGGAACCGCCACTGTGGCGATCCTTTTCGTTTTTGTGCACGACTTCGAAGAACGAAACAGGCACGAGGCCGCGGGCGTTTGGTACGAGTGGATTGCAGGCCTCGTACCAGTCCGGGTCGTCTTCACGGCTCAGCACATGAAAAAAATCGCCCTTGCGAAAAGCAAGCTCCTGGATGTTGCCGGCGTCGGGTTCGTAGTCGTAGAGTGCTTTAATGACCTGTTGCCGTGAGTTGTGCCGCTCTTCTTCCCGTCATCGTAACTGATGGAAGGGCAAGGGAGGGGAACGGAAAGAAAAAGAAGAATCACCTTTTTCGGGGGGAGGATCGCAATGGCCGACTTGGGCGTGATCGAGATGTGGTGGTGGTGCGATCTGGCAGAGTCCCTGTCGCCTTTGAGAGACCGGCGGATGGCCTGTGGTGGTCAGTCGCGAACAGTTTCACCCCAACGAATTTGCAGCAAACAGACTAAGAGTCAATTTGGGGGTGTATCTTATAAAACACTAATGTCTTCATGGGACCAGGAAAGAAGCGATAGTAGTATAACGGGACGCGAGTGAATTCACCTGTGGGTGGTTCTCCCAATTGGCGGGGTAAGAAAGGAAACTCGGGTATCGAGAATTGATAAAGAAAAAGGGAAAAATGAAAATATGAAAACAAGAGAATAACGATGGCAGCAATAACAAACGCGACGCGCCTGGTGTGCGCAAGGGGGGAAGAGAATTGTGCTAGAGTCGAGGACCGAAGAGAGGGGAAAGCGATAGAACGATTTGGCGAAAAAAGGAAATGAGGGCGGGGGAAACAGAGACTGAAGACGGACCCAGCGAGCGAACGTACCTTCATCGTCGGACTACAGACAGGAACTGGCGCAGACCAACTGCGATCTCACTCCGGTCTTTGATTGTTGGATTTAATTAAATGTCAGGAGCACCGCAAGAGGAAGCATAAAGCGAGGAATGAAACGAACGAGAAAAGAGGGAAGAAGATGGAAGGACAAGAGAAAGAAAGAGGGAAAGAAAGAAGTGCGGTGCGCTGCGGTGCGGAGAGGGAAAGAGGATCAGTCAGTCCCGTTGAACTAGACTCTGACGACGGAAAAAGCAACGAGGGAGGGAAAAAAAAAAAAAAACGCATAGTCAATAAACCACCCAAGCCCTGGGGCCAATGCGACGAAAGCACAACAGGATTTCCCAGGCACGATGGCTCAGCCTGTCCACGGTTGGGCGCCCGTTCCGGGGAAAACAAACGGGCCGGTGGGCCGGTATACAATCCGTCGTCCAGTCAGTCAGGCAGCCGGTCCAAGTAATGCGATGAGGTCGGTGATGCATGCACACAGCCAGCGTCAGCCAACTATGACGATAATCAGCAGGATGGTTAGTTAGATCGCCAGTTGTGGTGAGGGAGCGACACAGGGACTAACTAAGCCGTTTAGTCCGCCCCAGGGCGTGTACAGCTGCACGCCGGGACTCCAGCCACTATACCGAGTCACTAACCTGGCCTGCTAACCGGTTACGTGGTGGGCTAGGTGAGTTAGGGTGTTAGGGCCTGCTGAGGATGCCTCAGGCGTGGCCCAGCCCGCTGGGCGCCCGCGTGGGAGGGCGCCGAGGGCGGTGGGGGTGCCCACCGCTCCCCACGTCCACACGCCCGGGCCACTGCCAGTGCTCCCTGCACACAAAGAAGCTCGTTCTGGAAGACATAGAATGGGTAGCCCGAGTCTTGTCGGCTTTGCTGCGTTCAGGAGCCAGTGCCCATGGAACAATGAAATACACGCTCCCCACCACGGCGGATTGTTCGATCATGCTAGACACGACCCAACCCCGTGGAGATGGCCCGCTCCACTGGTCCGTATAACCAACCATAATTGTTCTGCCTGTTCATCCCGAGACTAACAGGAGTTAGAGAGACGCAGAGGACCCGGCCGGTATCATGCAGTCAGCCATCATCGGCCCAGATACCGCCAATGCTCTCCATTGCTCTGGCTCTCAGGCCTTGTTTTCTTCTTCTTCTTCTTACCTTCTGTCCTCGTGCCTACTCGGGGGCGACCAGGTCGCCACTGGGTGGAAAACCATCCTACCTAGCCGAGCAAGTTACGGGCTTTTCCCATTCTCAAGACGGCCGTCCGTACACACATCACTCTGATTGGCCATCCTTCCTTTCCTCCCCAAAGGAATAAAAAGCAAAATGGCATACAAGATTAGCACAAACAGAAACCGAATTGGAACCGCCAACCAGCCCTAACTGATTTGCTCCAAAGTGGGAACCAAAAGCACCGGAGACCCACTACGCGTCGATCAGCCAATGAGCGGGCGTTGGGCATCAGCCTCGCCTCTCACCGAAGTTCACCGGCTCTCTGTTATCGATAAGGCCGGTTGGGTCCTCCTCTGGGTGATCGGCATGCGTCCGATGCTGATGTGCCGAGTCCAGCACCAGAACCACCGCCCCTGTTACGGACGTAGCCATGGCCATAGGATACTTATTACATGCTCAATGTGTGATGCCACAGTTCCGTCTCGCGAGCGAGGAGCTACCGCCAGCTGCCCGTTCAGAGCGGTGCCGGCCGACATGTACCGTATGCCGAGGAGGCTGTATACGAACAATATCTCGAACTTCTTATATTGACTGCGGTGGATAGACCGCCTACAATCAGATGCCACGGGCATAAGACTGTGCTTAGCGTAATTGTACGACAATTGTTTTCCGCCCCAACAACTGTCTATCCCTCTCACGGCGGCCAAACGAAAAACGAATCATCATAAAAAGAAGAAAAACCTACGTATCGCGAAACGCCGAAACAATGCCTCAGGGTGGGTATTAAGAGGAAAACAAGAACGCAAACGAAGCAAGCCGAGTGTGGTCGGGTCAGCGAAGGCCCCCGGAAGGCCAAATCAGAGAACGGTTAACGGCAGAGGGAGAAACTCAAATTTGCCCTTTAATGTCGACCACCCGGAACGCCTGGTTCTTGGCATCTTCAAACGTGCGGCCGGCCTTGGCCGTCAAAAGCCGGATATGGCCATCCCGCTCCTCAAGCAGCTCGCCAGAGCCATGGTCCAGAACGAAACGTGCACTCTGTTCGTCAGATTCAAACCCCAGCTCTTCCGTGATGAACCGAATCTTTACGTCGGGTTTGTATCTGCTCTCAATCAGCATATAGTCCCAAACAAATTACTACATGGCCAGTGGAACTCAAAAGAACAAGAAACAGAAACAACTAAAAAAAGACAGAAAAGAAAAGAGACGCAACACTCACGTTTTACAAATGCAGGCCAGCGCTGACAGCCGTTCGCGGTCGACAAACATGTCCATCAGGTACGCTCCCATGTTGGGCGTGTCCAGGTACAACTGGAAAAACCGATGGTAGTTGCCCAGCGCTAGAGCCGATCGCACGTCCAATGCGTGCCTGACCGCCTCGTCCGATTTATCTGCTGCGGTTAGATCTGCCAGCGCGTCGTTCATCGCCGTCTGGTTGCGTGTGTAAATGAAATAGAGGATACGATACGCCATGAATTCCATCGGATTTCCCCCCAGTCTTTGCGCGTACAACGCCCGCAACTGCGTCTGACACTGATTATACTCACCGAGATCTCCCTTCTCCAGCGCGATCCGAGCGTGGATCTCATACACGCTCACCGTAAACTCGTTGCGGATCCGCTGCACCGTCAAGTCCTGTCGCAGCGACTTGAACTGATCGCAGATGTACCCATAATTGCCCTCTTTTCTCCATTTCTTCTTTAAAAGGTCCAACGTCTTCATCAGTACCGGCAACGGACGGACAGCATCCGGGTTCGGCGCACTCGTCAGCCGGAAATACCGCTTCTCCAGTTCCTGGCATCGCCCGATGATGGGCCCCTGCTTCGCACTGGGAGGGGGTGATGCTGACCGTGTCGCTTCTTGATATCCACCCCCAAACCGTTTCTTCCGGAGCTCCAGATTGGCCTTAGACTTACTGGATGCCACGCTGCCGCCAAAATCTATGCGTTGTCGCTTGTCAGTGGCCGGATTTGTGACTCGATCTTCCAGTTGCTTCCGGTTACCGTTCGCCTTTCTCCAGGGCGGCGAGTAGTCGTCATCCTGCTGGAACTCATTCGACTTTCGCTTCCTGGATCTTTCGTCCTGCCCCAGACCAGATTTCATCATAGCAACGTTGGCAGCAAATCCCGACGGCATCGAAACCGTGGGATCCGTCAACATTCCGTTGTGGCCGTTCTGAATCATGACTTGCGGTAAAGGCATCGAGTCCCAGTCTGTCGTCTCCAGAGAGTTGGTTTCAGCTGCTTGTGTGATCACTTGCTTCAGCTTCTTCTCCAGCTCCTCTCGGCTGACACCCGGAACTTGGTTTTCAGGGATAAAACTGCGCTGAACCCACGCGCGAACAGCAGGGGGGAACTTGGAGCGCGGACGTTCCTCCGGTGGTCGCGTAGGGCTTGTTGCCGAGCTGGGCATCGTAGTGACTGGGCTATGATGTACTTTAGGGCCAAGTGACTGTCGAGCCTGTACAGGTATATATGCTGGCAAAAATACCCATCAGCTCGGTCAATCTGAACGACGCGAAGAAACAAATCAACGTACCTGGACCTGGATAGTTTGTAGTTGCTGTCGTGACTGATGCTGACATCCGCCACGGCGGGGCGGTTGAACTCATCTTTAGTAAGTCTAGAATATGTAAAGAATATGAAACGAAAAAAAAGAAAAATAAATAAAACAAAAAAAAATAATTCAGGGGCGTTCCGATAACTTAAGGGTCTACGGTGGTGATGGCGTTGTGTATGAGGGACTGGGGCGTCGATAACCGAGAAGTGTTGGTCAGAGGGAAAAGAAAAGGCTAATAATCAGGTTATAGATGAGGGTATAAAGACGTATAAGACTTGAGCATAGAGTGAAGTGGAGTAAATCAAGGTAAAAGGCGTCTATGTTTGGGGTTGCTCATGAGAAGGCATTGGAGACGGCCAGGACAGAAGTGAGAGGGAGTGAAGAATCAGGGAACAGGACGGGGCTGATGGTGGTTGGGACCGAGCGCAAGTCAGGCTCGGCAAGGTCAGGAGACTTCGCTTAGCGCGAGTGTGTTTTATGCCTGAAAATTACGGCATCAAAGGTGTGCTCTGCTCGGCTCCCCACCTGCCTAGTCGAGCCACCGTCTCATCACCAGACGGCGCCAAGAGAGCGTCCGCCAACAGCTTGCAAACAGCGTAGAGGCCCAGCATGGTGGTGCTGATCTTCGTGTCCACGACTGACTGCAGGCTAGATGTTCTTCAAGCCGCTTGATCTGACGACAGCTCTTCGTCCATCCTTACTCCCCGACGAAACCCTGCTGTTTGTCCAAGATGCAGTGGGCTTATACGAAGGGTACGTCATGGCCAGCATGACCCCTCTTATACCAACTACTGCAAGCCAAGATGAGTACTGAAAGACGAACTTGCCCATTCGCAGGAAATTCAAAATCCCGGCTTACCAGCATGGTCACGCTTACTTGACGTCCCATCGGGTTTGCTACGTCGCGACCGACAAACCCCGAAAGTACTCGGTTTCCATTGACCTCCGAGATGTCGACCGTATAGAACACCAAGTATGTTCTATTGCTACGGCATGTTTTTCATTGACTAGTTCACTTACTGCTTGTCCTCAGGCCGGCTTTTTAAAGTCATCCGCCAAAATCACCCTATTTCCCAAGCCACAAAAACGCAGCCTCGCTCAGCAACAGAGCACGGGACCATCACGGCTTCCCGGACACGCTGTACAGGCAGTGGCTTCAAGGGGAGCCTCACCGAATGCGAATTTGATAAATGCTACGTGGGTGTGTCCTATCTGTTCCTTTTCCAACCCGGTACCGTCCAACTTTGAAGCAACCGCGTCATCACCAATCCCACCATGTCTCGCGTGTGGGATAAAACCGCCATTGGCCACAATCCTGAAGGCCACAATTGCTGCTGCCACAAGTAGAAAGTCGCCAGGGCTGATATCTACCGCCGATGCAACACCTTCATCGCAGGAACAAGCCAATATCAGCTCAACGGAGCCGCAAGATTCTATGGCGCAGTTACGAGCCGTCCCGTCAACATGCCCAAGATGCACATTCCTAAATCATCCATCCCTGCGAGAATGTGAAATTTGCGGCGCGTCTCTCTCATCGGCAAATCCTGATAGTATAATCACCTCGACCGGACAGAGAGAAGAATCTCCTGCCCCTTTTTTTGACGAGGCAACTATAACGAACCGCGAAATAACGGATTGCATCAAGCTTTCGTTTAGAGAAGGGGGAGATAAGACATTCTACGAGCGCCTCAGGAATTGCTTGGTTCAAAGGAAATGGCTTCTACACAATGCTCCCCCTATACCCCAACTATCACAGTCTCCACACCGAGGAGATACTTCTGATCCGTCCCCAAATCGTTCTGGACATTCGACACCTCGTCCCTCAGCAGTGGGTATTGCCGGCTTAGAACAGCGCGGTTTGGAGTCTCGCAAGAACACCGAGCTGGTGATTGGCAATGCTTTTGAAGACTTGGAAGCTTTGATGGCGTCTGCTAAACAAATTGTCTCTCTTGCTGAAACCCTAGCGTCGGAATCTGGCATCTCCGGCAATGGCGGGTCGGCCGAAGCCAGCGCTGTGCTTTCAGAATCCGCAGCTGCCTTGAATATGGTTACGACAAAGGATATGCTCGGGTCTGGGGCCGAAAACCTCTACTTATCTGAACTTTCCCGCAATTTAGCCGAATATTTAACGGATGACCGCAAGGGAGTGTTACGCAAGGAAGGCGGTATCATGAGTTTAGTAGACTTATGGGCTCTTTTCAACCGTACTCGGAATGGCGTCGAGCTCGTGAGTCCATCAGACTTTGAACACGCCGCACAGCTTTGGGAGAAGCTTCGATTGCCGGTCCGGTTACGCCGCTTTAAGAGCGGGCTACTTGTCGTTCAGCCGTCTAACTGGAATGATGAGAAGATCATCCAGCAACTTGATGAGTGGCTACAAGAGCTTCGGCAGCGGCCACCCGTCGAAAGCGCAAATTGGAATTGGACATTGTATGGTCGAGGAGTCACCGTTCAAGAGACCGCGCAACATTTCGGGTGGAGCGTAGGGGTAGCTGCTGAGGAACTGGAAATGGCCGAGGACAAAGGACTGCTGTGTCGTGAGGAGAACATCGAGGGAGTTCGATTCTGGAAAAATTATTTTCTAAGTGGACACGACAGTATAGACATTGAGCAACGGATACTGCAGCTAGGACTGTAGATGGTATGAAGCAATATTAGACTTGAAGTTCGTGACCATACATAGCCTTTTAAGGTTTCGTTCTACAAGGCTTATCACAATCTGACTAGCCAATGAAATACGGGTAATAGTGGAGCAGGACTAGCTTTATCGGCTCGTTACCCCACCCTGTTTCCCGATAAGCCTGGCCCCGTGACAGCTCTGCCTGTCTTCCTCGACCGACGTGCTCGTCACCTATGTCCATCTCTTCCACGTGCATCGCAGAATGTCGAATTCGATGGGTTTTGGATGCCCGTTTCATTTGTGCTGGTAGCATGCTTCCAGTCACCTGTCTTCCATCAACTCGAGCCATTCGTCGCGGAAGCTTCGTATACAGGTTCATCCAAAACGAGGCATCTCAGCCGATTCATCCCGTAGTCGTGACACGTGTGGACAGCAAACATGAACACTCGCAACTTCGTCTCGCGGCATCCTCCTTGCTCCATGCTTTTCACACGTGATGCGTTCGTCAGTGCCGACGCTCGACTGCTAGCTGCGTCACTGACACCTCTGAGCGTTCCAGTCTCGAACGGACACATGAGCAGCCTTCGTGCATTCCACTGGAATAACGGTTGGCCCTGGCGTAGCCGCCGCCGCATTAATCAAAGACATGTGGGCAGCATCGAGAAATGTTTCGACGTAATGTCGAAAGATGTTCGCGAGTTCTACGCGGATATCAGCCGTCGCCTGAACAACGAACGAAACTTTGCAGATCGCTGCTATTATTATCGTCAGCATCACGATAACCGGCGCAGCGGCTGGGATGATCACGACTATCTTCCTGAGCACCGTAGTCGCTGGCGGCGTGCTGGACGGGTTAGGACCAATGAGTCCCAGAACCACAAGTCAGCGAATCATAAAGAGCAGGGTGAATTCGACGAACTCCTCAAGAAGATTGAAGCGGATCCGTATGGATTTCTGTTTGCAAGGAGCAATGAGTACCTGCAACTCCCCAAATTTTGGTCGATTTTCGATTTTCCATTATTCCATTCCGGCTCCACAAACCGAACAGCCAGTCTAAAGACAGGTGATGTCGACAAGCAAACGCCTTCCAGGAGGGATGTTGTTACAGATGAAGGCGAACATTCTGGCACAGGCACAAGCCATTCAGATAGAGTCAACTATGCCACATCAGCAGTACACGATCAGCAGCTGCAATTTGATCCAGTCAGTGGAAGAATGGTGCCGCGCCCTACATCTACTGATACACACACAACGATTGGACCGGAGGTGATTGATGTCCCTGCAACAGCGGTCTCAGTTTCTGAGACGAAATTATCTGAGAATCATGACGCCTCTCCGGATAGTAGTTTGGTTGATACGAGACAAGCACCATCCCAGAGCTCGGACAATAACAGAGTTACATATCTGGATGATACGAGGAACAATACATATCAAAACATGGTTGAAAAGCACGTCTCTTTAAAAGATGCCTCCACTACCCGAAGTCTTGAGACCGGGCGAGAGACAAGGAACCCAGACGTCACGCGGTTTTCCGACTTTGGCGACGAAGATATAAATCAATTGAGAGCTAGCGATATTCGAGCCTCGTATGCGTGCCAAAAAGTTGAGCAAGAAGCCTCTCGGGAGCCAGTCGAATCAGGTGCAGTTGAACAAGAGAAGGACTACTTTGACAATTCTATCCAATCATCATGCGGTGCGTCTACGGAACAGGTCAATGAGGCGGCAAAAGATGTGAAGGGTTTCAGCGGGAACATGCAATTGCTCAACCAGGAACTCATTGATTTATGCGAACGTCTAGAGTCTGCTGTGGTCGTTGAGCCAGAGCTGTATCGGGTCCTCGCCTACGATCCATCCACATCAGAAGTTGTTATCGCAGAGACTACATCGACGGCGCATGCAGACAGCAAACCACTCCCTCCGTCCGAGATTATGCCAAAAGTAAACAATCCCGCGAAATTCCTGCCATATTTCGCGCAGATGATGTCAGATGGTTACGAACTTGTGTCTGGGAAAGAAAATATTCTTGTGTTCAAGAAAGTCTCGTTTGGGAACTCGTCCAGTTTTGATTATGCTCAAGGTCTGCCTTCTAGAATTTCGAATTTGCAGAATGATCTCCAATCAAGGCCGACGCCTGCACACACACTTGAGCCGAGACAATCCATGTCCGAAGTGGAGGTTGCAGAATCTACTACGTCCGAAACGCCTTCCGCAAACGTAACTGATTCATCCGCGAGGATCGTCCGCCGCCAGGAAACTATATACACCGGCGGTCCGCCAAACTGGTCGCCATACCCACCTCATCAATCTTCTCACAATCTTGAAGAGGAACTCGCCAGCTTGAAGACGGAGCAATCCGATTCACAAAAACCCGTTTCGTATTCTGTCGGAAAAACACTACGACGAGTCTTTCTAACCGGCCTTTCGGTCGCTGGCGTATTCTATGCGGTTGGCGTGGTATGTGAGTACTTTCGCACAGGTGGCCAGGACGGCCTGGGGCCGGTAGGGTTCACTGAATTTGAATCTGAGCGAATACGACGGGACTAGATACGTGTATTTGGTTCTTGTCCTCACTTTGTGGGAATATGTATTGTAGTTCTTTTGCCGCTCTTATCATCTCCGCTCCATATGTTAGATAGTCTGTCTGACATCAAATGATAAAGTCCTACGCTTCTCAGTATCTCAATGTACATGACAAGACTCGGTTAAGGAGGAAGACTCATGAATCTGACCAAGAAATCGGAGTGTTCGATAACGCTACCAGTGGCTTACCCATGGCTGTTATACAAGCACGTATACAGACGTAAGTATGTTATGTATAGACAAACCAGTCACATACTGATGTGGATGTTGGCCTAAATTAGTTCTATTCAGCGAGTGGTCCGAGCTGTCGGTTCGCTTTTCATTCGAGTGCTTGGACAATTCCACTGTGCCCTACAGCATGAAAAATAACCGAATGTCCTGACTAATGATAATGCCTATAGCCACCCTCCTTAATGCGTAGGCTCCTGGCCACCTGGTTGTTTGATTATTTCCTTGCCGAGAATTATGAAAAGAGTAGTAGGCATAATATTATACTACCGGCAGTCGTTGCAGGTGTCCATGTAACGAGACCTCATGCACTGCCCAAGCGCCTCAAACAATGGCCGGGCGTTACGACTTGAACGCCCAATGTGATGCAAAAAAGGACGCGAGTGGCGAGGACTGAACATTTGCGTCGAAACTAATGAAGCAAGCTGGCTGGATAATTTGGTCATATGCACTGTGTTTCGTATGCACCACTGAAGGATAAAGTTCGAAGTGAATGCAGAACAATCAGCCTCATCGGCTCCGAGTCCAATACCAATCTCCTAGCCTGCTGCTCTATTGATACACCGACAGGTTGCGTCTCTTTGTGTAAGAACTTCTTTTCTGAAACCTCCCCCTGCAGCTTACAAGGTTGCATATACGTTGTTTGTGCTACAGAACCTGATCAAAGAAATATTGTTTCTTGCGGGGTTTTACCTATTATTGGCTGTCATCATCCGCATCTAGTACAACTCAGCGACGCCTCACCCGCCACGCTCAGCCATTTGCAGAACAAAAATGGCCGCCAGGGTCGCGGCCTAACGATAATGCTGACTGGGCTTGGTGATAAGCAAACATAAGGCTCTATCCGGCCCCAAAGCTTCGGATACGAGTCATTGACTCGGATTACTTGTAGTGTTTCGGCCAGGCCGGGCTCCGTGACGGCTATGTCCAATTACAGCGCTGGTTTAGCGGAAACTAGATGAGCTTATTGGCTGGTCGAGTAGAATTGCCGCATAAAATGTGTCTATATTCTTAGGAGGACTAGCGCGGAATGCATACGAGATCCAGTATTTAACTTTAATTACTACGTGCTCGATGTTCCAATCATTAGCACTTGTTGTTGGTTTCGCTACAATCAAGTTTTTCGCTATATATAAGAGGTGCGAGCGCTGGGGAGCGCGCCTCTCTTGCTCAATTTTCCCCTTCTCAATTCAATCACATCCGAGCATAGGCTCTTGCATTTGCCATACACTCTTCCGCCAGTCGGTCAACCCAGCAACGGCTCGAAATGCTCCTACTCAGCATTATCCTCTTCTCGCTCCTCGGCACGGCAGTAGTTTTTTCATTGATTGAACTCGGTCTGATGGCGTACGGGGTGTGGGCTTATACGCAGCCCGTCGAGTATTCGTACTTATGCGGCTTTGATATATGCTACGAGGAAGGGAAGGGCTCTGTCCCCGACTTCATTGCTTTTCTTATGTTTTGCGCCGTCTGGTCAACCCTCGCCTCAGCTGCTGCTCTGGGAGCACCGTTGTTCTTCCACTCTCGAAAAGCTCGTCACCACAACAGCTGGCTAGCCCCGGGCTTGATCGTGCTGTTCTTTCTCACCTGGGTGTTTTGGTTGGCTGGCTTTGCAAACTTGGCGTATACCGTCGGGTCGTATGGCACACCTATTGTGAATGCTGTGCTTGCTTTTGCTGTTCTCAGCTGGTAGGCACCCCCTCTCTCTTTCTCCTCTTTTATGTTTACTCTGGGTACTCGTGTACGTGGCATATTAACGTGTTCAGGCTCGTCTACATGGCTCTCTTTATTCTCAGCTTCCTTGCCGTCTTCGATGTCATGGAGGGTGAGTGGCCCGGATATCTTGCCATGAAATCTCGCTCTGCCTCACATGCTCCTGCTGTCTCTTCAACACCTGCACACACCGGTGCTCCAGGGGAAGAAGCCAAGTACGATACCGGTCACGAGTTGACTGCTTAATCTGGAGAGAGATTTAATAACTGGATATGGATGGATTAGCCTTGCCTTGTGATACCTATACCGCAAATAATTATATCTCATGTTCTTTCAGCGTTTAGTGATTTTGATATATATATAGAAATGTAGATCATGACGTACCGTGGATCGGACTTGGGCCGACCAAATTGATTGATCCCCGCTGCGGGGCCACACCCAGCATATGCGTCATACATCAATTGCTTAAAACAACTCCGCCTTTTCTTCTTCGATGAACCAGATGGCCCATCCCTTCTAACAAATTAGTACACAATGGTTCTCCGCGCCGGCATCATTGGCGCCGGGGAGGTCGCCCAGGTGGTTCACCTGCCCACACTCTCGCTGCTCTCGCACCTGTACCAGGTGGTCAGCATCAGCGACATCTCAGCGCAAACTGCGAGCCACTGCGCGCGCAAATTCCACATTCCAAAACACAGCGGCGACCCTACAAGCATCATCAACGACCCGGACATCGACGTCGTGTTTGTCCTGACTAGTGACGAGTACCATGCCGTCTGGGCCATTGCCGCGCTGCAGGCTGGCAAAAACGTCATGATTGAGAAACCGTTGACCCTGTCCCTACCAGCAGCCCATCGAATCATTGATGCAGAACGGAACTCCAAGGGAAGAGTATTCGTCGGATACATGCGTCGCTACGCACCGTCGTTCACTGGGGCATTTCTACGCGAAGTCGCCAGTATCCCCAGGATCCTACACGTTCGTGTCCGGGATATGAGCGGGCCGAATGCGTTCTTTGTCGACCAGAGCGGTACATTCCAGGTCAAGACGACATCAGATATCCCAGAAAATGCAGTTGCGTTGCGCGAGAGGCTTTTAAACGAACTCTACCGCGAGGCGTTCCCCCAACCAACCGAGATCACCGACGAGATGAAAAAGTACTGTCGATTTTTGGGCAGTCTGGGCTCGCATGATTTGTCTTTAATGCGTGAGGCGCTCGCGGGCAAGACGCTTGAATCAGTGGCCGGTGTATCAGTTCACGATCCGTTTTATTCGGCCATCTTCAACTTTCGTGACACAAAAGCAGATGGGCACACGTTTGCAGTTACATACGAGAGCGGGATTGACGGGGTGGCCGAATTTGATGCGCAGCTGGCGGTGCACGGCGAGCGCAAGCGGGTGTCGATACAGTACGACACGCCGTACGTCAAAGGGCTGCCGATCACCGTGCGCGTGGAAGAGGTGAACGAGCATGGCGAGAAGCAGCTCAAGGAGATTGTATCCAGTTACGAGGATGCCTACACGGCCGAGTTGAAGGAGATGTACGACTGTTTCGTGCACGGACGTCAGATCAAAACGACAGCCGAGGACGCCCGTCACGAATTGGAGCTATACGATTTGATGTATCGAAAGTGGCTATCTCCATAAAGGGTCATGGTAATGATTCTACAAGATTTCCACTATGCCATTCGGGAAGAAGACTAAGTAGGGCTTCACCGGTCACGGGATACATAACGCATCCGTCACTACACCTACATGTATCCAGCATATCTCAACCATAGATAAAGTCCGCATTTATGTATTCCAAAGTCCATTCCTGTCTATAGATGCAGAGATGCAGGTTCAAGGGTATCTCAAAAAAGACATCAAGTGTACACCTCTTGCTAACGCCGAAAAATGCAAATGCAAAACCAAACCCCAGTAAAAATCCGTAACTAATCCGCAGGCTTCCGGCCCCAGATAAAGTGCGCTTTCATGTATAGATGCAGTGATGAGTTGGAGATTCCCTGCCTCAGTTCCTGCGCCACCTGGCGCACATCGCTGGCCGACTCGCCCAAAATGCGCGCGCCCAGCGCCAGAAAGTAAGGTTCGACAGACTCCTGAGCGACGCTGAGAGCGGTCCGTCCCAGGACTTTGAGCATTGGGTTTGCTGGCCAGTTGCCAAGGGGGATCTTCACAACCATTAACACTGATCAGAGCAATAGACTGCGGGTCGGTACAGGGGAAACCAATAACGTACCTTGTAGACCTCTTCTTGGACATCGACAAAGCCAGCATCGGAAATGTTTTGTTTCATGCTCGACACGTCATCAAACGGCTTGCCAAACATCCTGCTCGCCTTGTTGTACCGGGCCATAATCCGATTCAGCGGCTCGATATCCGCAGCATGAGCATCATCCGAGTAGAACGTCGGTTCGAGCTCGTTCATTTCGATAAAGCCCCCCGGACGGAGATTGGCAATAGCCTGGCGGAAGAACTGGGGCCAGTTGTTGATACTCCCAGCTAGCATGCGACCATGCACCAAGTCAAAGCAGTGGTTCTCAAATGACCAGTCATCCTCGGCATCGTCGATATAAAACCGCACATTCGGTGGGATCCAAGTCGGCTGGATGGGACTCAGATCCGTGCCGATGATCACGGCCGATGGGAAACAGTCACCCATGTCAATGGCCCAGTCGCCCGTGCCACAGCCGATGTCCAGGACCATCTGCGGGTTGTGCAAGGCCATCTTGCTCAGTTGGCCGTTCATCAGCATGTTCCACAGCTGGTGAAGCAACTTCAGCCGCTGTTGCTCGGCGGCGTCGTTGGGCAGCGGATAGGCGCCCTCGTGGTAGCGGTGGTAGCGGCGACCGTTCTCAAACACGTAGTCGAACATGGGCGACTTGATGGACAGGCTGGTGGTGTCGTCGTCAACCAGGCCGAGGCCTTCGTCGGCCTCGTCCATGTCGGAGAGAGCAGAGCTGTGGGCAGTCATTTTCCTTTTGTTTCTTTATGCCCCTTTCTATTGTGCGTGTTTTTCGAGTGCCAGACTGTGCAACAAGTCATCGAGGCATGTACAGAAAGAGACGAGACGCCAAAGACACGGCACAGCGTATTAACTATATCTAAATAAAGTCCTAGGGGCCTCGGCGCAGACAATTTGGCCGAGACGGCCGTGCTAGGCAGGGGTCGGGGTTAGCTCGTTCTGATAGATCACACAGCGATAGAATTGCATGCCCGCGCCGGAGCGATGATTCGCGAGCACTAACGATGCGTCACTTCGTGGCCAACCGGATTTCCACTTCCAGTCGAGGCGATCGTAGCTTTTATACCTGGTCATTGACTAACATCCTGGATACGCCGGATTTTTCCCGGGGAGGCGGCGGCCCGCCCAATTTTGGGTCGAATTCATATTTGTGTTTACAGCTTAACAACCTTAATCTACCTACATACAATTTCTAGAGTTTAGTATGGGCGTGCCTTTTGATTATACTGAACTGCATCGGACAACTTATTTCGATTTTTTTTTTATATTTTGTCATTCAAAATCCAGTATTACTTGTTCGAAGAATTTAACAGCATGGACAACGGTGTGGCCGAAACGAAGCGCTGGAAGGATGCAAGCGGCAGATCAGCCAGCCGGGGGCCCATTTTTGAGACGTTCTGATTTTTGATAATTTCTTGAATTTTGGGCCCGCTTGCATGCAGTTGGGGGATTGCAGTTATCATGTTGGATGCGTATTCATTATTCATTTTAAATTTCAAGAGAAGTCGGAAATTCGAGTTGCTTTCTGTACGCGGCTGAAAAATGCGTCGCTATTCGTGCTTCGTAGTTATTACACTGTATAGGGTATAGAGTCGCTACGCATGAACAACCAAGAACAAACAAAAACAATAAGAACGACAATGACGCAAGCGGATGCGAAGCGATGCAGGCAGAACGCAGAGAAATGCAACATCAACATGCAGGCTTATTTATCTAACAGCACCCCGGCCCCCCGGAGAAGCACGATTGTATGGCCCGACGTGACCTCGCCAATTGCCTGTGAAAAGTCCAGGAAGCTGCCAGCCTCGACATGGAAGATGCGCAGCCGAGCCTCCTCGCCACCACCGCGATTATTGACATTCTCAATGCGCAGCTTGCGCGCAGCATCGTCGAGCACACGGCCGACCTTCCAGCGGGCATCGTAGAAGAAGTCGCCCATGGGGGGATCGTTGTTGGCCGTGGGCCGGTCTGACGTGCCAACAACATGCAGATAGATGCGTCGCTCCACAGGCACCGAGGCGTCACCCTTGGCTGTCCGTTTGAGCTGGTTGAGCTGTGCAAGTGCGCTACCGCCGCCACTATTGCTCCTCGACGATAACCTCGACTGCACGCTCGCCGGCAGTTTGATCCTGGCGGACGCGGTACTCGTTGAGATATCCTTACCTACGCCGCGCAGCCGCGAAAACATCGACCGGATGGTATCGGCCGGCTGCTTTACGGCGCCGACGCCGCCGCTACCCACACGCGCGCCCAGGGGTGTTAGTTTAGCGCAGTCATGCTGCTCGCCCAGCCGGTGCTCAAGGCAGTAATCGCGGTTGCATCGATCACAGTGCACGCCGACGCGGGTGGGCGTGTTAATCAGCGACTTGCATGTCGGATGCGAGCACTGGTCGGTGTTGTACACAGAGGCTTTTTGTTTCGCCGCCAGCGTTTTCCCACCGCCAGGGACAATAGTCGTCGTCGTAGTAGCAGCTTCTCGTTTCCGGCGCGCCCATTCCCCAGCGCGTGCGCATTTGTGGGCAGTCTCGGTGCGGTGGTCGAGGCAAAAGGTGCCGCGGCAGGACTCGCAGCGAAAGGGCAGAAAGTCGAGTTGGCGGCAGAACTCGTACTGGCAGTTGCGCCCGATGGCCTCGAGGTCTGCGTCAGAGTCAGCCATGGCCGTGAAACTGTCGTTGGCGGCCATCTTTCCGTCTGGATGCTGGCTGTAGATATATTGAACCAGATTTGGGAAGATATCTAATCAGTGGCGGAGCAGGAGCTTCCCCGACCTTCCAGCCGCGGGGAGAACCTTCTTGGCGCTTACTTAATCTTATTGTTATTTTTAAATTTGAGATCGAAAGTCAACTGGGTCGATGACTATGCAACTATTTAATTGATTAGTATATCAATTATTTGACATAACCAGGATCATGTTTCGGTCCGCTTGGCGGCGGCCGCTCCTAATAAAAGCAATACTTTACTAGTTATATTGCCGTGCGCCTTAATCGGGCCCATTTGCCATGCCCGGCTTTTCGTCCAAGGTCTTAACCAGGTCTATAGGGAACTGGTAGTCTCGGTCAAGTGCTTCTATTTTAGTGGGCGCATTGAAACATTGCCGCAGGCTCACCTGGCCATCATCTGTTATAGGGGTGGCAACTCTATTATTGAGATATTTGCGTTGGCCCTTCTCGCTAGAGGCATCCCAGTCAAAGCGAAGAGGAGCAGATTCCGCTATATATTCCCAAACTTTAGGGTTAGAGATTCCACATCCTGGGAAATTTAGCTACTATATGTACCCGGACCAGAGGAGCTCATGGTAGTTGTCAACCGACGTTCCACCGAGGGTCAACTAGGTAGTGAACCCAATCCTCCGAGGACCGACATCCTCAAAGACAATGCGGTCCCAGGGTAGATGATATCAGGATGCGGTCGCAATGCTTAGAGAACATTAATCATTCCCCGAGCATCTTAGCCTCTTCAGTTTTGTCCTCACAGTGCTGATTTGGAACATCACTTCTCGATCGTGTCCAGACCCGTCAAATATACGACGCCAACACGTGCAGCCGATCCATTCCCGGTGTTGGGAGTGCCAGATCACACAGCAGTCAGCAGCAAATCGACATATTATGCACGATATCCTGGTTGAGGGGCAATGTGAGCATTGTATTCAGCTATGACAATAGTATTATTACTATTACGAGATGGACTGGTTGGTAGTTCATGTGTATGCATTCATATAACAAATATCCGAACAAAGACGATTATTAGTGTTATCATTAGAGATTTGAACCTGGTAACAAAAACGCCCATCCGTCCATCCCAATCATGACAACCCATCCCAGTTGCTAATGAACGCTAAAGGGGTATCAATAATCAAACGGATGACGACCGTGAGATACTAGTTAAACATAAAAACAGTCATGACAAAACTAAAAGCTAGTGGGAGTTGTCCGGTCCAGGCTCGGACTCGCCGTCAATCTGATGCAGATATGGACCCTGGGGGATCGGCTGCGTGTGAGCGGCCGGTCCGTGACCTGGCCCGCTTCCAAAGACAGGTGCCGGCGCAAATGGAATTTGGCTGGTGGAGGTGAAAACAGGCAGGCCCTGTCGTGGTATAGGTGGCAGTTGCTGCTGCATTAGTTGCCCAATCTGCTGTTGATATGGTTGATGCGGTGGTTGATGCGGCGGTTGATACGCCTGAGGCATCGGCGAGCCCGGGAACCCATGCGGTGACAGCGGCGACAGTGGCACGCTGCTATCACCACCCTGACTGTGTCCATGCGCATTAGAGTGATTGGCCGGCGCCTGTACACTCGAAAAGCCCTGGTACTCATCCAGCCCGGGGTATCCTGCCGTCGACATGCTTTCCGACTCGGACGGAATCTCAATCTTGATCGGGATCTCGGGCTCTCTTGTAGCAACATTTTCCTTTGGCGATTCCGCCTGCGCTGGCTTCGGTGCAGCCTCTTCAGTTGCTTTCGGAGCAATCTTGCGGTTACTCGGTTTTGCTTTCGACGCCGACTTTGGCTCCGATTTCGTCGTCGCCAGCTTCTTCGACTTCTGTGGCTGGGGCGTCTTGCTTTCCCGTGGTGCGCTCCCTTCGGGCGCCGGAACCTTGAGTTTAATATTCAATTTCTTGACACCAGCCGAGACCTGCTCAATCTCGTCGGCTGGGCTCGGACCTCGATCCGGCCCAGCCAACGAAGACTGACCTTTGTTCATGTACAGTGATGGCACCTTGGGTAGCGGCGGCGCCTTGTCCGAGCTCGCTACTCGTTTCGGGGTCGACGAGCGCGATCTAGCCGCAGCAACCTGGTTTTTGCGACTAGAAACACCTCCCGCAGGACTCTGGCTGGGTGGCCGCGAGCTGGCGCGAGTAGGGGTCGCCTTGCTACCATTTTCAGTAGCAGGGCCACCCGCATCGGCACCGGTGGCAGTGGTGCTCTGTCTCCGGTGGTGTTGGTCTTTTGCAGGTGTACGGGTCGGCGGCTCCGGTAGGTCATTGGCTGTTCCAATCGTGGTTCGACGACTGTTGCGCGCACTCACTCGACGGGGTGTTGATACCTTTGGAGTCGAGGAAAGCTTGGGCGTGGGCGCAGGAGTATCGGGAGACGATGTCGGTTTGGCCGGTCTAGCACGGAGCTGTCGGCGGGTCGCTGTGGACGGTGTCGCCGGCATCTCTGGAGACACCATCCTCTTCTTCTTGGCCAACGCAGCGCGGGCTTTAAGTTCTTCGTACTGGAAACTCAAAGTCTCTCGATCACCGGGTAAGAGATACTTCCACAGTTCATGGGCAGACGTAGCCCAGTCCACATCTGGGAGGGGTTCGGAAGCATTATCGCCCATGGCAGAAGCTGCGGACAGCTTGCGCTCTTTGGACGGTACTACGACTTTGGCGGTGGACGCCTGGGTCGGAGAAAAATAAGTCGGTGTTTTCTGGTTCTTCTTGACTGCGGGTGGCGGTGGTGGAAAGGCTAGGGCTTCCAGCTCTTCGAGGAAATGCGTAGCCCACCAATCTGGCTCAAAAACCGGCGCGAATTCTTCGTCAACACGCGGCGGCATTACTTGTACATCAGCATTTGCCCAGCCCAAGCGCTCGCTCATTTCCACAGCCAGGCGACTCTGTTGGGGACCGTTTGACGGGTCGTTGTGGCTTCGGGTATCTGCTAACGCCGAGAGATGGCTCAGCACTCCACTTGACAGCGCTCGATTGCTGTAACCGCCTTCCAAAACACTGATGACACGGCCGTCGGCTCCCAGACCGTCCTCTTCGGCAAGCCGTACGATGTCGGCAGTGAACCGCGCATAAAAGTCCGTGGGCACATTGACTTCATGTCTCTGCATTCCTGCACCTTCGTACTCGCTAGCATCGAATCCGGCAGACACGAAAATAGCAGCTTTGGGGGTCGGACCACCCTCGGTGGCTTTCAGGCGTTCCGTATGGAAGCGTAGGAAAGCCCGGGCCTTTTCGAGAACGGCCACGTATTTGTCGTTGTAGAGTTTCCAAAATTCATCATGGGTCCTCCAGGGTTCCAAATGAACATTCCAGATAGACTGTCCATGGGCGTTGTCGATGCAGACGCTAGCATTGATAATCTTCTCGGCCTCTCCGTTCTCGCAGGGAAATGAATTAATGTCGTGTAGACTGTAGTATCCAATAGCTGTTTTTTTACAAGGTGCCGCATTTCTTGCTGTCGCTCCCCCGCGCTGCTGCAAGTTCCAGGCCTGTTCGTTCTGTTTGTAGGCAATGGCTTGGGACCCGTCTCCGTGGTGAAGATCGAAATCGATTATTGCAGCATGAGTCAGACCCTGAGTCATGGCAGCGTGCGCGATGCCGACATGCACATTGTTGAGCCAGCAGAAACCAGAGGGATCAGCCGAAGAGCAGTGGTGGCCCGGCGGACGAATACAGACAAAAGCCCGCTTGGTGGCGCTGTCACCAAGGATAGTATCGACCGCATCACAAACGCCTCCTAGAGCGCCCTGAAAGGCATCCAAAGACTCTGAGCACAAGTACAGATCGCCGTCGTGCAGCGGCTTCTCGTCGCTGTCCTTGCGCCCCGCGCTTTTTGGTCGGACAATCTCGCGGCCATTCATTTCGAGGCGAGATTCGGCGGCGTCACACATAGTCTTCAAGCTGTTCATCCACTTGTCGCCATGCACATATGTCACGGCCGGCGAGGTCAAGGGTACGGCTCTTGTCGATTTCCGAATCCGAAATGGCGGAGGCGGCAGTTGCTCGAAATCGAACCCCGGCCGAGGCGCGAATGACGAGCCGGCATGGCGTCTGCCAACTCGTACATACGCCGTAGACAATCCCAAGATACTAGCACGGAGTCGCTCCGGACGCTCGACAATAGTGGCTAGGCCGTCCTTGCTGGTGTAGGGGCGCGCGTAGCGATGGCCGTAGCAAGCATCCTGGATAACAACCATAGTCTTGGACTGCAGATCGGCCGTCTCGTGCCGGTCTATCTCAGCTTTGAAATACTCGGCAGCGATGGATGCAGCCGTGGGTGCCTCGACAGGCGCTTCGAGTGACGGACGCGCCGAGTACGACGCGGCGAGCAAGTTTGACGAGGAGCGGCGTGACAGACTGGGCTGAGGACCCTGCTCGCGACTGAGGCTCGCTGATCGGAGAGAAGTCGTGGACGCGCGCTTCTGCAGGCCGGGGGTCGACAGACGGCGCTCGTCTCGCAGCGAAGCGGTGCTGGGAGTCTTGCGCAGCGCGACCGGGGCTCTGGCCGCGGCAGGTGCGGTGGACGAGACATGGCGAACGCGCGAAGAGGCACGACTGGGTGAGCGATGATCTGGCGTGGGTGAGGCCACTGGTAATGGACTGGGCGAGCCTGCAGCGGCCAGCGAGAGCTGGTGGAAGTCGTCGGCCAGGTCGGTGGCGAGGGCTGGGCGGTCGGGCGTGTAGGTGTAGGGAGACGAGGGGTCTGCCATAGCTGCAGACGGCATGAGATGCAATCACATCAGCCAACCGGGGCACAACTGTGAAGGTAGACAGTTGAAATGAAGCCAAACGCGTGACGGATAGGCGCGTTGCAGATGGGAACAATTGATGCTTTGCTCCCTGTTGTTTGTTGTTGGATTTTGTTATTTGGGCCGCTCCTTCCCCGTCCTCTTTGCAGTTGCCCCGGCGCGGTGACCCACAGTTCGCCAAGACCGACACCCAACAACTACGCCAGATAGTTTCACTACTTATATGTTACACTATACAGTATAGAGTAACTAATATTCGACCTATGCCTGTACCGGAGGATAATTTGGGTGATCATCAATTCATTCAGTTAGTCAGTCTATTCCAGAAAAATAGAGAAGGATTGATATAGACAAAACTCCAGAGGCCGCCGTCGAGGCGCTTGCAACACCATACACACCTCGCATGCTCTCCAAACATTGACAAAGAAGCGAACAAAAAAAAGCGACCGACAGACCAGACAAGCCACATCTAGTGGCACAAAGTCAACCAAAATGTCATCAATATGACGGCTTGAAGCAAAGAAAACAGCCTCCCTCCAAACGCCTCACCAGAAAAGGCAACAGTCTATACCATTTATAAAGGAAAAGGAGCACAAGGAGAAACTTTAGTGATCGAAGCTCAACCTCCGCAGGTTGTTCCAGCCCTTCTTCAGACGTAAAGGTAGGCCACGCATGCTGCTGGCCACACTAGAAGTGCTGCCATCGCTGGCGCCGCTGTTGAAGGTCTCGACGCTGGTGGTGCTGCCAAAGGACCGGCGCTTTTCTTCTCGCTTGCTCTGGCGGCGCTGCTTCTTCTTGTCCTTGTGGGCGCTCAGAAAGCCCTTTTCGGAGTGATAGGGACAGTAGCAGTAGAGCTGGATGGTCTCGTTAGCCACCGAGTCACAGTTCCCACTTGCCGAGACCTCGCCCGAGTGGCAGAGCTCCACCATTTGGGCCTCTTGGCAGTGACACCAGGTGTAGAGGGCGACTGATGAGCGGCACATTTTTATTTTTTCTTCTTCTTCTTCTTCTTCCTTTTTCCCTTTTTCCTTTCCTCGTCTGTTCGGGTATCGCTTTTTCCGACTGCTGCTTTTGGTAGCAGTGGTGGTGTAGGTTAGCGATTGGTGGTGACTGGAATGTGGATTCAGAATTTCCGTTTTCGGTAAGTGGGATAGCCGCTATCTCCGAGTCGACGGCTTCGTCCCAGAGAGGAAAGAAGTAGGATTGCCTTGACGACGATAAGCTTGATGTCGCAGAGAATGCAAGACAGGTGATCGAGAAATGCGCCTAACCAGCAGGCGACGAGCTCGTCTTTTTTATGTGCCCCGGGCGCAGCCAAAGTCCGTGGTAATAGGGGCCTCCTTTCTGGTCCCGGCTGATCCGGAGGACGAGACTATTCCTGCTCGGGGCTTGGCTTGTGCGGATTGATGACTGAGTCGCAGACTTCAGACAGAAAAGAGGGGGAAAAAAGGTGTCGAGAGGAAAGTAGTGGTTCAGAAAAGAGAAGAGGAGAGAGAAAGGCACAGGATAAATAACAGACGGATTTATGGGCCCTTTAACAAGCAGCGGTCAGGTGCGGAACAAGGAACCTAATCACCAACACCACACACAACAGACATGGGATCATTAGGCGCTGACCTGCTAGATGGCGTTAGCTTTCTTTTTTTTCGCACCCTCTTCTTACAGTAAGCTGGTGGTGATGACTTCATCGGCGTCTAGGCGCCAGCCATTCGGGGCTCGGCGCCGCAAACGTCTGTAATCGTGCATTGTCTGAGCAGCACGTATTATTCATCCGGTTTTTCCTTTTCTTTCTTTACACTTTACTTTACGGTTTGCGCCCAAAGAGATCAATACTGACGCCCACGCGTAACATTGACTCGCCAGCCAAGTGCCTCCGCTCCGTGGGCTTCCGCACAAGCCACGAGCCATGGTCAAAAAGCCGGTTTGGGCGCTGACGACAGCGCTCTTTGTGCGCGTGTGTGTGTGTGTGGAATCTCTGGGCTTGCGTGGGCTGCAGATGAGGCGCACTAGTGCCAAATCTGTTCTCTCGATCGTTCCTTTCGCCAACTGACTTGCGGAGTAACAGTGCCAAATGATGTGTTGGACCTCGATCTGCGCGGCAGATCAGATCGATGATGAAGTCATCTGGTGGGCAGTTTTGACGCGGCCGGTGGGCCCATCGTACAATCCTAATGAGATGAATTAACAGACAATGGACGATCGCAATCAGAACCCTCTTTGCTTGTCAGAATTCCCATCAGCTTCGAAGCTGATGCTGGTTCGTCCCCATCGAGCTGTCGAGTCAAGGTTGCAGGAAACTAAGACTACTAGCCCAACGCAAAAAAGAAGTCCGGCCAGCCGATGCAGAAATGCCGGTGTAGACCGACTGGCGGGGCACGGCACGGCACTACCATTGAGCGCATTACTGTAAACGGGTTGATCAATTGTTCTATTGACTAAGGATGGGTCTCCGAGGAGTGACTCGATTACGAGTACAATTCGTGGCGCAGTGACTGCAGACCTCGTGTCGCGCTCTATGGACATTCAGAACAGGACGTAGGACAATGGCCAGACCGCAGGCGATTGAACGGCTGTCGTTTCAGCGCGACACACCCTGAAACTGCATAAGCGCCCGCCAAGCGCTTGCGTTTCAGCACCAGCCATGCGCCCAGCAACAATTGGACGACCGGCTTTGTTTTCTGTTCAAAAGAGTGTCCAATTGTCTCTGGGTTCTGCTCGTTGCAAGGGTGTGTGCAGCCATGGATGTGCCTTTGCGCTTTGTGGTCTTTTTTTAGCATTCGGTTCATAGCAATCGCAGATCGAGATCGGGTGAATGTCGCATGCCTCAGGCAGTAATTTGACCGCATGCTGAGTCAGCATTGCCGCCAATCGGCGCGTTGCCGAGGCTTCGAGAGACATCACTGCGTCGATTACTTGGACGGGTCATCACAGCAAACAATGCGATAGGTCTCACTCACGAATCCATCGGACAGCCACATACTCCCCCCTTTCTTTTTTCCCTTTTTTATTCCAAGCAATGCAAGCAGCAACTCCTCAGCGCACTGCGACGCTGCTCGCTAATCTATCGAGCGTCGCTGCCCGCGTGTCTGCCGCCTCAAGCACCTTTGCAGCTTCCGCCTCTGCCTCGTCTCCTACAGCTCCATCAACAACAACAACAAAACCGGAGAAAAACGTCAGATTAGTGGCCGTGTCCAAGCTGAAACCGGCCTCCGACATCTTTGCCCTCCATACCCACGCTACCCCCGCCCAACTCCACTTTGGTGAAAATTACGTGCAAGAACTGCTCGAAAAATCCCGCGTCCTCCCGCCTACGATCCGGTGGCACTTTATCGGCGGCCTCCAGTCCAACAAATGCGTGACGCTCGCGCGCGACGTGCGCGGTCTCTGGGCCGTCGAGAGTGTCGACACCACCAAGAAGGCTTCGCTGCTCAACAAGGGCTGGCTGGAGCGCGGGGATCGCGGGGCTGAGGTCGAGTCGCAGTTGCGTGTGTTTGTGCAGGTGAACACTTCGGGCGAGGAGAACAAGGCGGGTGTAAAGCCGGACGAGGCGCATGTGCTGTGCCGGTTTGTGCGGGAGCAGTGTCCGGCGCTGCGGTTGCAAGGGTTAATGACGATTGGGGCCATTGCGCGGTCCAAGGCCGCGAGTAACCCGGACGCGGCCGAGAATGAGGATTTTGTGACGTTGCGGAAGACGCGGGATCTGGTGGTGCAGCACCTGGCTCTCGAAGGCGATGATGCCGCACTCGAGCTGAGCATGGGCATGAGTGCCGACTTTGAGGCTGCGATTGCGCTGGGCAGCGACGAGGTGCGCGTCGGCACGACGATATTCGGAGATCGCCCATCTAAGGAAGCGGCCAAGAAGACGACTCCGTCATGACGACTCGGAGTATGACGATGTGGAAAACATGACTTGACGATTGATGCATTTTGATACGGGAGCATAAACGGGAATGGGAAAGAGAATGAGCATACACGATATCAGTGGATTATGCACACCAATTGATCATCACTTCTGGTATCTTCTCGAGTAAAATAGATAAGAATAAATATATGTACAAGTTACCAAGTTACTCTGTATTTCAGGCTGGATTCACTAAAAGAAAATGCGACATCCTCAACAATCAGCCAGCGTTCATCGCTCGTTGTCGACGCTGATTCCCTGAGACAGCTTCTGCTCCATCTGGCGAACCAGAATCTGCGGAACCCCTTCTTGCGTTGCTCGCACCGTCACCCGGTACATCTGCGTCTGTCAGTAAACATTCGGCCAGTTTGTCGAGGAAAGGCAAAAGAGTGGGAAAAGACGTACGTTCTTTTCATAGTTCGGCTCCAGCCGGAGCAAGCATCCCGTCTTGCCATTTTCAACCTGATACACCGCGCACCCAACGATATTGCTCGGATTGGGATCGACCCCGGAAAGAACTCGCCACCGGAAGCCGGCCACCGTGTTTCTCGTAAACTTCTCGTTGATCGTGCGCCCCTTGCCCGTGACGCCAAACGTCTTTTGTGACTCTAGCGGCGGGCCGCCGATTTGTCGCCAGCGCTTAAAGAAGTCCTCGACCGACAACTCCGACGGCTCCATGTACCGGTGCATCAAAATCGGAAGCTGCAGCGTGTACGCCTGTAGCGCGCCCGCCAGGTACGAGATCCGGATCGTCGGCGCATCGGCGAACGGTCCCTGGGCTTCGAAAAACAGCGTCTGCTGCGTCTGAGCTGACGGTGCAACGGACGAGTCCGGCAGGTTTTTCGTGTCGATCTTCAGGTTCGGCGCGGCCCGGTTGTCCAGCGTCGTGGTGAAAGATCCGATCGAGAACGACGCCTTGTTGGTGAAATACAACTTCACCACGCCCAGGTGCGCTCGGTATTCGGAACGGAGGCCGACTTGGATCTGGGCGTCCTCGAAGAGCACGCCTTCATCGGCATAGTACAGTCGGTTAAAGCCAAACTCCCAATCCGGACTCAAGTGCGCCGCGCTGGCCAGGTTGGGTGCCGGCGATCCAGTGGGCGTCATGTCAAGGCCAACGAGGTCGCTTGAAGCCCCCTTGCCAGCGGCCGATCCATTGGCCCCATTGCGCCCGCCGTTGACAATCGTGGTAAAAGTCCGCTTCAGCCCGGTGTTTTGTGCCATCAGCACCTCCTGCTTGTCTGTGTTGGCATCCTTGCCTCCTACCACCCAGGTACGCTTGTCGCTCGTGCCCGCCGTCTTCTGGTGGAGTCGAGACAACAGCACGCTCGCCCGTTCAGAGAATGGCGGCATCTCGTCACACACGGTCCGTAGGAGATCATCCGTCGGCATGCTAGCCAGCTTCAGATACTCAAACGCTCTCTGCTGCAACTCTGGGTCGGGTGAGTGGCTGTATAGCCGAAACATCTGCAGTAGCTGAGACTTGATTTCGGGAAACAAATTCACAAATTTGATAAAAGACGACAGTATCATGGCTCGAGTGTTGTCGGAGCACGTGAACATCTTCGGTTGGAGAGCCAGGAACTGCTCGATCGGGCTCGACCCGGGGTTGTCGGCGATCAAATGCCCAAATTCGCCCAGTACGTAGCTGCCAATCTTGATAAGACTGTCGTGGCAGTCTCCCTTGAGATACTTCAACAGGTTGTCTGCTGCATACGCCTGCAACTCTTCGTTATTCGTGACAATTTGAATCACGCGCTGCCACACCTCGTCGCTCACATGGTCGCCCGCCAGGGAAATGAGCTTCAAAGAGGTGTCAATGTACCACTGGGCGTCGGTGGCATACTTTTCCGCCAGAATGGCAACCTTCAGCACCATCTCTTCCCGAATTGCGTAGTCTGCCGATTGCAGGTAAGACAAAAGTTCCGCGACAATAGGGCGCGCATTCGTCACGTCGCACATGCTATAAAGGAGGTCCAGCCCCTTCCGGCGAACACTGATATCGCGATCCCTCAGCGAGCCGAGAATGAACGGCTGGTGTTTCTTGATCGGGTCCAGCGTCTCTGCACGCGCAGCAAAATGAGTCATTGCCTCGAGTCCGAGGTAGCGCACATTGGTCTCGCGAGACTGGATGAACTTTCCGAGCCGCGAGGATATCTGCATCATCAGCGCTTTCTCTGTATCCATATGGATCAGCAGGTTGATTGCCTCGAACAAAACGGCGTTTTGGGCATTGTTCTGCTGCACATTCTTGGGCGTGTCCATTGCTGAGTTCATTATTTGCTCTACTGACTGTCGAATCAGTTCTCGCACGTGTGTGTCCTCTGTGACCTGTCAGCCCCCTGAAGCCCTGAATAACGGGTTAATCCACATACCAGATGGCGGATAGTACTGAAGCAACCGCAGAAGCTTGACCTGAAGCCATGGACATGGGACCCGGTAGTACAGATAATCTGCCGATATCTCACCGTCCACCACGATCTTTTTCAAGCGCTGGGCAGCCTTGACGTAGCTCCCTCGGTATTGCTCCGGATTCTCCTGTACCAAGGCCATGACCAAGGAGGTCACAGATAGGGCCACGCCAATATCGGGATCATCCATCAGCGAAATGATCCGCTCCGCCCATTCCTGTTGAACAATGCTCGGGTGTTTACGATACAGGCGCAAGAGTGTCAATGCGGCTTTCTTCTTCACAAAGGATTTAGACGTTCTGCAAGAGTCAGCAAAAGCCAGTCTTTGTCGAGCACATACACACACGGAAACGTACGGAGAAATCAAAAGCCTATGCACATCAGAGCTCAAGGCCTCGCCCATCTCACGTCCACCAACGGTGGCAATTGCATGCAGAGCGAGACAGTTGTTGAGCTCGTTCATATCCAACAGATCCTTGCGGATACTATTAACAACCAAATGAAGTAGCTCATGCTGTTCGTGGAGGAACAAAGTCACCGCCAAGTAACCAATCTGCTTCTCCGAATAATTCTTCGCGGAAATCAAATTGACAGCCTCCAAATGGCCAAAGTCGACGTCGTAGCCCTGGATGTAGACGTACAATAGCTTGCAGACATACTTTTTTCTCTGGTACCCATTCAGCCCGCCGTCCTTGAACTTTTGTCGGATATTGGCCAGTTCCTTGTTGATGCGTTTCTCTTCGAGCTCCCTCGCCCGCGCATTCCGCAAATCGGCGATGAACTGAACGAGACCACGCATTGACGACATATTGGAAGTAACAGGCTGCTGCTGCTCCTTGTTACGGATTCCACTGTTCCCTTTCGTTTTCTTTCTCCAGAGTGTAGTTTATTTATCAAAAAGATCCCAACAGCCGCAAGTGTGCGGAGAAAACCGCGCGCGCGTCTTGTTTCCTATCACACAATGTGCCAAGTATAATCATTCGTCATAATCGTGCGTTTCTTTGTCTTTTTTTTATCTCATTCGGAGTACGGCGTCGTTAACATTGCGCGGGGTTATTAGGGCTTTTGTTGTTGAAGAGGGCGTTGCACAAAACACCCCAAATCAATGCGGGCTCGACGCTTTAACGGTCCAGGGGTGGTTGCTGGTCGGTTAGGAAAAATGAATGTACAGCAGGTTCGTGCGCTGAATAATGCCTCGAACGAGCACAGCAAAATAACCAATGAAGAAGAAGCTCTTCCGGAGCACTTCAGGGTCGAGAGCGGGTGGTAATTCCTGCAGCAGTCTGTCTTGTCTGTTTGTTCGACAAGCTTCAATGTCCAGCTGGCTGTCTGCCCCCTCGGAGTTAATAATCAGGTCGGGTTAGCGCTGCCGACGCGCCAGTTGGGAACAACGTTGATGCGGGATGTCACGTGGTCTTAACGGACCTGCTCGATGATTGCAGAAGCCTGCCTCATTATTGTTCTGATTACCGATTTCGATGCGTTATCTCTTTGGGTATATGGAATACTTTAAGAGAGGCACTATCAACATGCTACAGTGCTTGGCGCAATTCAAAGATGTCATCACCTCAGAGTGTGCTCCAATTGAAATGTATGAGAGTGAAGCAAATGCCAAGAGTATACTTTACCCAGCCAGCCAATCAAATCCCTCAGCAAGCCATGTGGCATGTGTACTTTATTAAGTCTATTCTGAACCCTTGTTGGCCTCGAACTTCCAGCCATACCAATGGCTAGTGACTGGTTGAACTTTAAAATCTCAAAGAGTTCATAGCAAGTACCTTGGCACTACCAAGTTTTTGTTTCTCAAACATAGGGAAACCGTAAAAAGCCAGGTCAGAAGGTACTCTACCGGTTTTGTCTCCTATCGGCCGTTCCAAGCATTTCAATGTTCTTTCCAGTATAGATATATTCAGCATATTCATAAAGATAGCACAAGCCCAACCATAAAGCCTCTTAACTCCTGATAAAATGAACAAAACCTCACAAAATTCTATACAACTCAAAGAAGATAGAAAAGATACTAATTTCAACAAAGACGAGACCAATCTCTATCTCGCAGTCGTAAAATCCGTCTCCAGCTCTTGTCGAACCGCAGCATCAATCTTCTCGGCCTTTTCACATGTACAAGATTCTTGCCATTCGTTAGCTACGATGAGTAGTGCAACACGACTTGATATGACCTTACCAGACGGTCTCTGTCCGCAAGGACACGCATCCCCGGCTACAGGCTTATTCTCCGTCACGGAGCGTTCGCAGGTACATTGTCCGGCAGGACGCATTCCTAGAAATAATCTGGTTAGTTTTTTCTGCAACTTCATATTGATGCGGAACGCAGTGAAGTGATCATATAACGATATGTATATCAGCAAAAGGAAGATACGCTAACTTACGGCATGAGCATCTTGGTCCCGAAATCTGCTGCGCAGCTTTCCCGCAATCACACGACTCGGCCTGTGTCTTTCCGCATTCACATTTGGCCTGAGCAGCGCAGACGCAGCCGGTTTCTGAGCGGCCGCAGCAGGTTGAAGGGCGGGCCATGGTAGGAGGACTCGGCAGTATCCAATGAAGAGATAGAAACCTGAACTTGTTTTCTTGGGTAGACCGGATGTCGTCAAGAAAATATATATGTATTGCTTGGTGGTAAGCTGTTCTCTTGTGCCTCTGATCAGAAAACAAAGAGGCCGGGTTGGAGGCGACTTTATACCCCAGACTCATTCCTGGACAGCTTCAGGAATGCTCCCGCCAGCCTCCTCGGATTATCAATATCTCGGGTCTGATTCGCTGACGACCAAGACCGGGAAAGACATACCGCACCCTATTGGTGCCCACATTATTCTCTTATCCAACCAGATGAATCCAATTACTGAAAACAATAAGTTCAGAGCTGATTGGCTGTCTAATTTAATCTACGTCATGTAAACCCTAAAAAATCACAAGTCGTTAACAAGTGGAAGAAACTTGTAATGCGCCTATCTAGCCAATTCCAGACTCCTAGAACTATCCTATACAAATACATGAATAGAAGAGAGCAAAGTTGATCATCCTGCTCGGAATTATAAAGTCAGACTGTCCCAATCAATATGCACTCGTCAAAACAAAAAAGTAAGAGAAAGGTATCTTCCGATCTGTTCACCATGAGAGACGCGGTTTACAGTTGTTGCCCCATCCTATGACGGGAAATTATGCAGCGGACTGAAGCTGGCTTCCGCTCGCATGTACGAGGCTGGCAAACTGACGGCAGACGCACTCTCTTGTGCATACTGATAAAAAGGGTCATAGCTGTTGAACGTCGTGGTAAAAGGCGAAACCTGGTAGTCTACTGCAGGAGGTAGATGGTCAGTTTGCAACGGAGGGAAAGGCCGGAAGCTGATTGGCGAGAAGCCCACGGGTGATTCAGCTACAGCATGGGTAGACGGCGTAAACCGGTCGTCTTGAACATGGTGGGATTGCCCTGCTCGTTCGTTAGCATACACCGCTATAATCGCCTGTTCAGGAAGACCAACCATGACACGCTAACCCCGGTTGTACCTCGCTTTGACTTTCCGAACTAGCCAGTGATGGGTTTCTATCATAAGATGACGCTTCTGAGATTGAACTGGCAAGATCTGAATAAGACATCCCGGGGCGGAGCACATTGTTCATGGCATCAACCTTCATGCACGAATTTGATGATGGCATCGGTAAACTATGAGTGTGGAACTGTTGCCAAGAACCAATGTACGAGGTGGAAAGACTATGAGAGCGAGCATAGCCAGGGTAATTTGGCTGGTGCATGCCTGCGATCCCGGGGAGACTGGCACTGTCTCCCGTGAATGGAGACCTGTTCCCACAGTTCGACGTAGGAGAGACAGATTCTGACATACTATTAGCAGTAGCAGGAGACTGGATGTAGTTATCATAAGTCGATGCTGCTACGTTAGAGATAGGTTGACCGTCTGTCGAAGCGCTCTTTAAAGTGTCAATTTCCAGAGGTTTCACCCCGTTTCGTGCACCGGATGAACTGGCCGATTCTGTAATGCCGGATGATGACGAGCCAGACCCAGTTTTGGCTTCGTACGGATGATGCAACATTTTCGACCTGTCGAAATGATCAGGGAGAGCTCGAGATTTGAGCACTCGGTCTCGGTCCTGACTGGTGAGACGCTTCAACTTCGCTCGACTGCAACTCAACAGTTAGCCACCCGTTAAATTCAGGGTTTCCGTGTTAGGGTTTGTCCGTACCGATTCTGAAACCACACTTGTACCTGACGCGGACTCAAGCCAGGTATTTCTCGAGACAGTCGCTCGCGATGGGAAGCATCTGGATGCGCTTGCCGGGTGAACTCGCTCATTAGAAAGCGGGTTTGGTTGTGAGTAAGTCTGTCAAAATTCAGTCGTTGAACGAACATATTTTTCGTCCTCATTGTTTTTTTTCTTTTTTTTTTTGAACATACCGGAAGCGCTTCATCCTCTTTTTGTCAGTGGTCGAATCTGAGGCAGGCACCGCCAGTCCTTCTGTTGTTTCTTCTTCATTGCTAAGATCCTCGTCAAAATCTGCGTCATCTTCCCCTTTACAGGTGCTGGGATGTTGATCTGCGTTGGCTGTTTCCGTGGTGGCCGCGCCGCTTCCACCGTTATTCGAATCCTGTGATGGTTGCTGCGTGCCAGCCAAGGTGTTTTCGGACTTTATCATGTCCTGTTGAACGGCCGTGTGAGGCTTGTCATTATTGGAAATAGGCAAAAACGCTGATAATGGCTCTTGCTCTTCGACTTTGATACTGGATTTCAAGGCTTCGCTCTCAGCCGGTATTTGTGAGAGTTCCATGGAGACAACTGGGAGGCTTGCATCAAGAGTCATCGTTTCCTTTATGCTGAAAATTATGTTGTCACGGGGCAGGGTCCTTTGGGGTGACAGAGAAGTGGTACAAGGCAGTCAACGGGCTAGGCGGGCAGGTAGACGACATGTACCGATAATGCACATTTCAAGGCACTGCACGTGTTCAAGTCGCCGTATCCTAAGATCTGATTCCTCTATAATTTCCGGTAACTGGCCAGGTATGCAATCTCAAGAGTCACGCGTGGCGAAGAGATACTGCCGCACAAATGGGCGGATGTCGTTTTCTTGCGAAGCTGACGAACAGTGTCTGTTCAGCGGCCCGGTGAAATCTGATCTCTCATGCCAGTACCGATCTATGTCTGAAGGAACCCAGTCAAAAGTTACCGGTCGCCCCTATGCGGTGTTGAATGGACTAGGCGTTGCGAAGAATCTGACAGTTCCTTGATGAGGGCGATACAAAGTCTCCTGCCACAACAAAAATGACTGTTCTTACAGTCGTACCAAGCGGTCACTGACAGCGCATGTACATATAAGAAAGGAACCAAGAAGTACAAGTCGATGAATGAGTCTAGTAGGCAAGACAGAGTTTGGGGACTGAGAAGAATCCGGCGATCTGGAAAGAGATTCAAGTTCGGATAAACAGAGACAATCAATCTCCGGTGCGAGTGGCTAGTTGGGCTGCAGAGATGGCAGTCTGCCTTGATCTTTGAGCTACCGGAGCCAATGCGATCGACGTCTCCTCTGGGGAGGGTGGCAGCCTCCAGAGATCGGGCGTTATCCAAATAGCTTGACTGGTGTTCTGACGCGGGAGTCGTTGTCTGACGGGCTTATAACAGCGATACTATCATGGCCTGAAACCCTTATCAGGCGCGACGCAATCCTAGACAAGGACCAGAAGCGGGGTGGGCTGGTGATCTAGTTTCCCGACCCTGGCAGTGGACTGTCGTCAAGAGAAGACTATTTTCCTCGCAGTTGGCCCGCGCAAGTGGTATAGGAAGAGACACGAGACTAAAACCAAGATGACAAGAGACAGAGAAGACAGAGGGGTCGGCACCCTTCTCACCGGATTCCGAGACGGCTCGATCGTAGTGACAGACTGGCAATGACCGAATCAGGCTGCTAAAAGACGGTCATAGAGGCAAACAGACAGGCAGGCAGCGAAGACAGATGGAGGCAGAGCTCCTCCCATTCGAGCGACGGTAGAGCCAGCAGTGTCAGTTCGCCTCGGGTCATACCATCTACAGCAAGCAAAACCCATCGCGACGAGACCAAACAGCCGGACGGCGCCACAGGGAAGGTGGAGAGCACGAGGAGCACCTACCTGCCGCTTTGGTCTGGCGGGTTGCCTCCTTCCTGCATTGTGCATTCGCGCAATGGGCTGGGCAGGGCAGGCGCGCCCGTCGTCCTCGGTTCACGCCCCGGCTAAGAGTCTCTGCTAACCTCATCTCCGGCTATACTGGGGCAGTCTAACTACAACTCAGTAGCTACTTCGTTAGTCACTTCTCCGTATCTACCAGACTTCCTCCCGACCGCCCAGCCACGCCTAGTGGAGCTTCCAGCTTGATGACAGTTTGTGTCTCTTGTTACTTTTCAGTTCTACGCTGTACGGGCTTGTTCTATCAGCCAGGGACGACCGACCAGCCGCAAGGTTTGCAAGCACACGGGTTCATGACTCTATGTCCCTAAGTCTCTCAGGAGCCAGCCCATGACACGCATACAATCGACCATGATGCATGTTGCCGCCGGCCAGGGCTTTTTACCCCCCTCCTTCAAGACCCTCCAACACCAATCCTGTTGCCGGACGAGCTTGTCAACTGCAACCCGCACCAACCTTCAGGGTAGAGTGAGATCGGAGAAAGCCATAGACCGCCCCGGGGTGTGTAAGAGAGGGGGATCCCGGAGCATGACGTTGACTTGCCATGCTGAAGCCAATCAACTCATGATGGCCTGCAGCAGGGGGGTAGAGGTGGGAGAGGGGGGGGTAGTCGGCACAGTGGACAGTGGACAGTGGGCAGCAACTTGCTGCTAATCCGATATCTGCGCGCTGGTGGAGACGAGGGACTTCCTGTATGGCTTCCTCATCAAGAAAGGTCTTCGAAAGCACGAGGTCTCCACCCTTGTAAGCTCTCGCGCCAAGAGCACTAACAGGGAAATTAGGACTCGAACCGGGTGGTGGGAGTCCGACAGATTGACTTGGTGTTTTTCAGAGGTCTTGTCGAGACGGGAAACCTGCGGACAGCCTGTCCGGCGGTCCTGCGCCTTAACCGAGAAAGCAGTCTACTAGCTAACCTTGCCGACCCTGACACCAAACAGTGGCAAGCACGGACTCCCTGGGGTCGGAAGATGGGCACGACGGCAAAACACCATGTGGTAGAAGCGCCGCATGGTAAGCCAGATTGGTGGCGGCGCAGCGCTCCGTTCAGGGTATTGCTCCCTTCGTGCTAGTCGTCCTACTAGCGAGCTACTAGCCATGTTCTACCAGAGCTGGCCATTGTTGGCGCCAACGGTTTCCAGACGATCAAGTCCGCAGCCTGCGTACGACATAGACCACAATCGACCCTCCCGCCACGCAAATGAATAAGATTGATTGTTCCCTCCATGGGGCGGGATGACTGGTTAGCAGCCAGCATCGTGGCTACGGAGACTCGGAGAACAACTGCGTTCCCTCGACTTTACCGATTTTGGTCCCCATGACCTTTGACCACAAATTGGGCCAGTAGTAATTAGCAGAGGCTATAGCTGACGGTCCGTCGCATGACTAGAGTCGCACTTCCGTTGATATGTGGGCCGTTCAGGTCAGGGTCGGGCGGATCGGGTGAATCTGTCGATGGATTATACCCTACGCGGTTTGCGTTTGTGGCGAGTATGATTTGCACCATGGGGAGATTCGCCGCTGGTTCTCCGGGCACCGGCCACTTTAACGGCTCGCCAGAGCGATAGACCGCATTGGATAAGCAGGATCAATGGCAGGAGGACGTTTTTGGCTTGTCGCATACTCTGCATAGTACTACCTGATACGTCTGCTAAGTTTCCAACAGGCGGTGGACCCGTCACGACGGATCTTTAACCTTTTTTCTGCAACTGCCGATCGGACGGTATATGATGGGAATGTCGCCTAAATCTTCGACTTGGTAGGTACCTCGCATAACCACGCAGCCTAGCACTGACGGTGGAAAACAATGAAAGATGGTTATAATAATAATACTATTACTATCGTTGCTCTCCGGTGGGCATGTGGGTTCGCACCTGTATAGCCACCAAAGAGGTGTCTCGGTGTCTGCTGTTCCAAAGTTCACGGTCCAAACCCTGGACTATGCAAGCCCGGCGGCACTAGCCCCACAGCTAAGCTTCGGAGCCACATCATCTTCTGCACGAGCTTTGTCGAGAAAATCCAGAGCGACCGACAGCGTCCACTTGGAAGCGGAAAGTGATTTGTTGGTCCAGTCGCCAGAGTCTAGCAACGGTCAGAAGCATACATGTCGCTGTTTCACATACGGTAAATCTCAGGGGTTTGCCGCCCATCAACATCTCATGGAAATATGGACGATGGCCCACTGGTCGGACTGAAACTTCAGACAGATGTGATGGCAAACTCGTCGATATGCGAGATGTGTTCTGCATTTAGATGCAGGGATCGGTCGTACATGGGCCATCTTCCCACACCGGGTGAGCCGAGGTGCGCCGTGCGGGTTGTACCTGGCACTGCCCGTTCAAGAGCATTTGACGCACGTCTGGAAGTACGGGCTAGCCCAATGGCAACCAGGAGGACTGGTGCTGCGGGGAATATCGGATGCAGCCAAGAGGAGCCTCTTGTTTTAGCTTTTGGCGAGCACGAACGACGTGCGACGGCGTCTGTGTATCTGTACTACAGTATGTAGTATTCTGTGCCACAGTCGACAGTATCCCGACGTCGGTGCTGTTGGGACCAGAGATCTGCAAGCCTCCTCCGTAATGTAGCTCCCATAATTGCCGACATTCAGGAGCCAAGAGCCTGAGGCATCACAAAGTCACCATCTTGGAAGCCGGAAAAAGAAAATCACATAGCGCCAGAGCAAAGACCCAGTCGGACTTCTGGCAGAAAGGCAAAAGCCACACAACAAACGATGATCGCGGCGCCCCGTGCCCCTTCAATTTCACCCTGCGCTGTGACTGGTGGAAGTTTAGTCTGTTAGCGCTGCGTGATTCTGATCCTCCTATTGGCTGTAATTCTTCCGTGGCCCCGTTTGGACGGGGGTGTTCCCGTGCCGAAAGCGGCCTAGTCTCCATTATGGGCGACAAGCTTCGTGAAGTCAAAACTACGTCGAATCTGTGAGCACCGGCCGAAAAAGGCCTCTGCTACTTCCGAGTAATCTTTCGTTGGTTCTGATAAAGTGAGACTCTGTTTTACCGGGTACAACTATTATCTCCCCCGTATCATGTTAGTGGCAATTCACGGAGATGATCGCGGAGAAGAACTTGAAAAACAGGGAGGGGCCGAGGATTCTAACCCCAGCTCGAAGAACCCCCGCCGAAGATTCGATCTTATCGAAGGCAAAGCCGACTGGTTCACAGACTGAGGTCTGGCTCTGTTCAGCTATGAACAAGCACAAATACAAGCAAACTCATAAATTAGGCAAGCCGCGTACGACGCTAACTAACGGTCCGCTAGTTAGAACGACAGGTACTACCAGGCTAGGCTGGCCGTCAGCCTGTCACAACCCCGTCGAGTTTTCGAGAAGCGTGTTCAACCAGTCACTAAAGTACGGAGTAGACCTAGTACGGAGAATTGATATAAGCAGGGCTGAACAAGTGCACTGCATGACTACGGACTAAGCAGACCAACTTTCATTCTAAATCATTAGAGCTTGAGGAGCAAGAGTTTGGGAGGATAGATTTCTCTGTAACGACCACTTATCCATTTAGATATACAAAAATAAGAGATCGACAACCCTTCTGACATGTTAGACTTTTGCTATCCCTAGTTCAGGGCCATAGAACGATGAGGTGGGACCCAACACTGTCATTATTTTGCCTCGTCCCATCTTCAAATCCCAATATTCGGCGCTCTGGTTTTGTCTTAGAATTTAGTCGTGACCTGTCCCTACCTCACCCACTCTGACAGTCTGACCCCATAGAGGGAGAAGAGCCGGCCCGGGTTTGCCGAATACTTAGTTGCCGCCATTCATGTTAAATCAGGTCATCATCTCCACTTGACTCAGAACCCAGTAAAAGATGATAGGTTCGGGCGGCCTTGTGTATCTCTTCTTTTGCCCCCATTTTCTTGAAGACTGCAATCGCGCTCCCATGGCTAATAGCTGGCTGTAACACTTTAAACTTCACTTCTTGTCGAATGGGGAAATTGGTTATGTTGCTGCTGCAGTAGTGGCTGGTTCGGTCTGGACCTCTGATGACATGGTGGTATTAGTAGTAGCCGACGATGCTGCCGGGTTCTCCTGTGAAGGCTCCTCCTTCGCGCTGTCATTCTGCTGGTCTGCTTTCTTGGACGAATCTTCGCCACCAGAGCCGTCCTTGTTTTCCTCTGTTGGACTAGCAAACAGCAAATTGATTTTCTTTCCATCTTCGATCTTCTCGAATTCGAAAAGCTTGCTTCTCGCGCTTAGACGCAGTGTGCGCCACACCTTGCTTGCCTTAGCCCGTTCTGCAGCCTCCTTTTCTTCAGGCTCTTTTGCCATGTCCATATCGAACTCGTCATCTACAATACCCATCATGTACGAGTCTGGAGCGGGAGTGTTGTATCTGGCAAGATCTGATTAGCTGGAACTTCCTTCTTGAATAGATATGCAGCATTAAACCTTACCGATCAGGCTCCTTCAGTTGTTCCAAGCTGGAAGCCGTTTCTCCCTCCGACAGGAAGCTGAGGTCAAGAGAGCCCATGGGCGCGGGTCGGAGCCGTTTGCTGGCGTACACTTTGGCCGCATTCTCTCGAGCCTGGAGATAGTCCTCCTCGTTGATCGCCGGCCGTTCAATAGGTGGGCAATTCTCCGCTTTCCAACGAACCCAGTTTTTGTCGCGCGAAAGGACCGTATCAACCATTCGATAGTAAAATTTGCCATCAGCCCCCTGTTGTAGATAATCGGCTACTACTTCCCTGGTCTGTGATGCCCATTTGGCCTACATAGATAGTGTCAGCGACACGCACCAAAAGAACAAAAGCTCATGCGACCTACGTCTTCATCGCTGATTGTAAATTGATACAATACAGCCTTGTTAACCGCCTTTCCCGGCTGGATCAGTTTCAGCAGTCTTTGACGTGCTTGTGCCGTTAAAGAAAGGATGAAATCTAAAAGGATCAAGGCCTGCACGAGAACATGCCGTCGGAACGCTATATCATTCACCTGCGGTGTTTTAAAACCAAACGAGTCAGCAACAAGTGATGCCTTCATGATAACGACTGCCATACCTCTAAATCGAATAGTTCACGACTGGTCAGGTACTTCGGGTTGAAGCTACTTGATATCTCCACCCCATCTCCGTTGCGTTTGCGTTTCAGACCTCGCCGTACCTCGTCGGGTCCTTTTGTGGATGTACGAGTATTGATGTCGGTATTGAGAAGCTTGAATGTCCTCAATGTAGTTTCTAGACCAGTACGGAATTTTGAGAAATTCTGAGCATCAAATAGTCGTGTGGGGGATGAGAAGAATCCCTGTAGACCCCAGAATATAGGATAGAGTGCATCCAAATCAATCGACTTCTCTTCCTTAATAATTGGCATCGGTGCTGGCTCTGCTTTTATATCTCTAGACGATTCAGGAGCTTCGCCTTCCTCATTTTGAGCAGCCTGCGATACATCTTCTGCCGTCGCTTCTGTGCTCTGGGAAGGCTCGGCCTCCATTGTATCCCCGTCCGACTTCTTCACTACTTCATCGAAAGTCGTAACATTTTCTGTATGAAACTCCCCACGAAGGTTAACCGAACTTTTATCACCCAGCGGAAAACTCTGGAACAAGTAGATGAACACTCGCCCGCAGAAGACCGTGTCCTCCGCTCGCGAAAGTCGCCGTAGTAGCTCGTTGCATGAGCGTAAAATGATCAGCTTTTTTGATTCAAAGCGTTTCTGCAACAGTCAAGTTAGCCTTTTCCCGTCCCAGAGTATGAGTGAATGGACAGATTCATACTGCTGTGTTAATTTCTCTTCGTGACTCAAGATAGTCAAACACCTTTCGGCACCCTTCCACCGTCTGGCTGTCGAGGAGCTCTTCAATCAACCAAAAAATCAAACCAGCTTCACAATGTTCTGTACGGAGTATCAAAAGTGAGACAGCGGCCGGTCGGGGGTCAAGGAACGACGAAACGAACCATTATCGCATAAAATTGACACGATATCCAAAAGATTCCACATATTAACAAAGGCAGGGTCGTCTATCGAAGTCGAAGCCTATTAAACCCCCCAAAGTTAGACCGGTCCACGAAGCTATGCGGCACAAGGATGCCAACTTACCAGCAACTCGTAGAATTTCTCCCGCAAAGCCGTCTCGACAGCGGCGTATTGATGCTGCTTGTTCGTTTCGCTATCGAATTTCGAGCGTATGCGCGACATGCAGTCTCCGAAATCAGCCTCCATCAACGGTGGCTCAACATTGTCGCTTTGTTTGATCTCTGCTGCTCTTGCCAGCAGGTCGCCAACTAGTTCGCGGTACGCGACGACGGACTCGATGGTATCGTTCATTTCTCTTCGCAGGGAGTCATACGTTCCCAGTGCACTATCACTCTTCTCACTTCGTCATATGATAGCAGAACATAGAAATGGCGAGGGGCAGCAGAGGGTCGCAAACACAGGATAACAAACAAACGCAACTCAGTCAAAAATGATGATATTAGAATGAAAGGTGCTGCAAGAACTCCACCAATCGGCCTGGCTGGCGGCTCTGCGGGACCTGGGCAGGAAGGCGCTAGCCCAGAGCATCGCGCCAACCGCTCGCGCCAACCGCCCGCTCTCCATACACTGCGAAAATTCAACACCTTCAAGGAATGGGATTAGAGATGCCTCCTGCCATGGCGCAGAGTCTCGAAACCAGACCGTCTGTCTCGGACCTCCAGGGCGACAGTCCATGGGTTACCCTCGCCAAAAACCTTTGGCTGAAGCAGAGCAAAGCGCGTAAAGCGAAGCAGGATGTCATCACCAAGGATATTTGGAATCCGCTTGAGGCTGAAGGCTTTCCAACGCGGTCGCTACTGACTTTGGAGAATCTGAATATACTGGAGAAGTGTGTTTGATTTTGTTACTTTTCTTGATAACCACTGTGCTGTGTGCAATGACTGACATTTCTCAGGTTTCTCTGGCCGACCTATACTGAGGACGCATCAAACCATCACGTTCTGTTGATCGCTATCATTGTCGGCATCAAGCATGGCGAGCATTTACCAATATGGGGTACGTCGTTAGATTCCCACTCTTTCATGGGACCATCACTGAATAAGGGTGTTGCAGAGCATTTTCTCGACCGTCCTGACGACTTCTCCAACTTATTCCACCGCATTCTGTCCATGAGTCTGGACACTTCTCTTTCCAGTTTCTCAAGACTGTCCATCCTCTCATTTATCATCAGCTGCTTTCAGTCTCTTGAGAATAATATGATCCGGAAAGAATGCGCCCCGCTGGTGTCGATATCCATTTGGCACAACTTGTCTAGTGAAGAAACAAGGGATCAAATTTTCGAAAAGGCACCGATGCTAAGAAAAGCATGGCGAGCTTCAGGAAAACGTTACGATGCTGCCGATGAGCAAACAAAGGCGAAGTTTCGGTTCGAAAGGTCTTGGTTGTTCACGTTACTTTTGGACTTACTTCAGAGACTGAATTCGTCCGGCCAACCCCCAATCGACGATCTCCGTTACTGTGAGAGGTTTTTCGAGCTACTAGTCGACCTCGAAAGTCAGCTGCCGACAAGAAGATATGTCAATACCCTCTTAAGAGACCTAAATTTACTTCCTCTGGTCCGGCTATCACCTTTGTATCATTCCGCAGACAATGTCTTGATTCGCGACTTTTACTCATTGTTGCAACATTTTGTGAATTTCGCTATCGACGACTATACAGGAGAATCGCTTTCTACTCAGGATGTGTATGATATCCATTGTCAACAACTAGCTCGGCTTCAAAGGACGGCCATCAAACATTTCAAGGACAAGTTAACCATCCTTGCACTCTCTAATCATGGTTCTATTGAGCAGCGGTCGGAACTGGAGGGTAGTCTCTCCGTTTTGAGTGATGAAGAACTTCAAGACCTTTGTGTACGTTTGGGATTTAGAACTGCATATCCAAAGCAATCGCAGGTGGTACCTCGGCGGCAGCTCTACCTAGAGATCTTGGTGTCTCATTTTGAAAGAAAGCTTTCTTTTCAGGAGTCAGCTGCCAAGCTTAGCGTTTTGCCAACTGAAGAGACCCTTTATGACCCTGCTCTGCTGCGGAATGAAACCTACGACGGATCGCACCCCCTCGCCATACCCAAATTGAACCTACAGTACCTGAGCCTAGGCGACTTCATGTGGCGCTCCTTTCTTCTTTATCGTTCGGAAGCTTTCTTCGAGATCAGGAAGGACTTAGAAGGGATTTTGAAACGCCTACAACCGCGGTTACACAAGTCAACTCAAGAGGTTATTTTTGAGGGCTTCTCAAAAATGGCGATCCCTATCGCCAAGCCTGCAATCATTGAAGTTGCCCCTCCCAAGGTTGGGTCAAATCAACCAGCTTTCGTACGAGCCGAGATTACTCTTGAAGTTGGTCGCCTTAGTGATGGCATACGAAAAGAATGGGAGTCTTTACGTCCAGACGATGCAGTTTTCCTCCTTGCGGTGAGGCCTTCAAATTCTCAAAGGGCCTTTGAAGCGTCAGAAGCTCCTTCTCTAGCCCATGTTCGTACAGCAGAGATCGTGCAAATCTTGGACGAGAACGGACGTGTGTTGCGGGAACCCAGATTAAATCAAGAGAACGGCTACACGCGAAGACCGCAATTCAGAAAACTACTGTTGAACCTAGATGCTGATGCTTTCCAGACTGACAACGATCGGAAATCCCAAGGGAAGCCCGATATCTACCCATTGATCAACCTTGTCGTGAGGAGAAGAGGACGGGAGAACAATTTCAAGCCAGTCCTCCAAACGATGCAACAGCTAATCACATCTAACATTGCACTCCCTTCATGGCTCCAGGAAATTTTCCTTGGGTACGGCGACCCAGCCAGTGCTCACTACACTGAGCTTCCAAATAGGGTCAGCTCTTTGGATTATTGCGATACGTTTCTGGACTGGCAACATCTGGTGGAGAGCTATCCGGGAAGGACTATTGAACCTTCAGCAAACGAGTCCTCAAGCTTCGGCCCCCCATATGTTCTGCACCATGTAGACGCGGCTCCGCCTTCGAGTACATCGAACTCATCCAAGAAGCGCCGTCGTGGCCAGGTCGAAGCACAGACAACAGAAGGTTCTATCCATGTATCCACCTACAAACCTCCAAATCGTGGCCCTTATCCCGTGGATGCTCCTAAGCTCAATACTGTGCGTTTCACGCCGGCACAAGTTGAGGCAATAACCTCAGGCAGCCAGCCTGGCTTGACGGTGATTGTTGGGCCCCCTGGGACAGGCAAAACCGATGTTGCAACACAGATCATCAACAACATCTATCACAACTTCCCCAACGAGCGTACACTCCTTGTTGCACACAGCAATCAAGCTCTTAATCAACTCTTCCAGAAGATTGTTGCCCTGGACATCGATGAGCGCCATCTTCTTCGGCTAGGTCACGGTGAAGAGGAGCTAGAAACGGAGACAAACTATAGCAAGTATGGACGGGTGGAGTCATTCCTTGAAAACCGCACTCACTTGTTGGCCGAGGTAGATCGCCTGGCTGCTTCAATTGGAGCCTTAGGTGCTCACGGTAACTCTTGTGAAACAGCTACTTATTTCAATACCGTTTATATCCAGCCTGCTTGGGCCAAGTTCTGGGACAAGGCGCGTTCTGAGGAGTCTTCAGTGGAGGATGTGGTGACCTCATTCCCGTTTCACTCGTATTTTTCGGATGCACCAAAGCCTATCTTTGAGCCTGGAAGCTCAAAGGATGATGTTCTAGACGCTGCAGCAGGCGGGCAACGCCATATCGAGAGAATTTTTTCAGAGCTGGAGGATATCCGACCTTTTGAGATTCTTAGACAACCTCGTGATCGTGCAAATTATCTTCTGATCAAAGAAGCTAGAATCGTTGCCATGACATCTACACATGCTGCAATGCGCCGACAAGAAATCGCTGATTTGGGCTTCCGTTATGACAATGTCATTATGGAGGAGGCGGCGCAAATAACTGAAGTTGAAACTTTTATTCCATGTGCCATGCAGGATATGTCGAATGGAGAGCTACCACTAAAACGGGTTGTTCTGTGCGGCGACCATCTGCAAAACTCTCCCATTGTGCAAAACCTCGCATTCAGACAATATGCAAATTTTGAGCAGAGCTTGTTCCTGAGGTTAGTTAGATTGGGTGTGCCTACTATCACACTCGACCAACAAGGTCGCGCTCGGCCTTCCATTGCGGATCTCTTTAGGTGGCGGTATCAGAATCTCTCTCATCTTCCCGCTGTTGAGGAGAAGCCAGAATATAAAGTCGCCAATTCAGGTTTCCGTTATGATTACCAATTCATCAATGTCCCTGAGTACCAGGGTACCGGCGAAAGAGAACCGACTCCGCACTTCATCCAGAACCTCGGTGAAGCTGAATACGCTGTGGCCATCTATATGTATATGCGGCTCCTAGGATACTCCGCGTCCAAGATATCTATCCTCACGGCGTATGCGGGGCAAAGGGCTTTAATTAAGGATGTCTTGAGCCATCGCTGTGCTAAACATCCGTTCTTTGGGCTGCCCAAGATCGTTACCACGATTGACAAATATCAGGGCGAGCAGAACGACTGTAAGTTGCTGTATTCATCACCAGACAATTCAATTCTTGCATGCTAATCATCATGCAGATGTTATCCTTTCACTTGTTCGCACACGGACAGTCGGTTATCTCCGCGATGTGCGCCGCCTCACCGTCGCTTTATCACGAGCCAGGCTTGGTCTATACATACTTGGCCGATTGGACGTTTTTGCCTCGTGCTACGAGTTGAAGCCAGCATTCGACCTGCTCACCCAGAGACCTGATAAGCTCATGCTTGTTCCCGGCGAGATGTTCCCAACAACTCGATTACAGGAAGATGAGGTTGAAGCAACAGCAATGGAAGGTCTTGAGCATCTCGGACAATACGTCTTTGAAATGACAGAAGCAAAGATGAAAGCAGTGGGAGCCAATGCCCTCGTTGCCAACAATGTTCCCGACGAAGGCGACGAGGATGAGTATATGATGGGTCCTGGAGACGACGAAGAAGACATCACCGTTCGACAAGATCTATAAAGTTTGGGTGAATAAAAGCTGGAAGCATATGGGTTTGATTTACACGAAAGGAAAATGCTTCTCGAAATTGTGGCATTCTATAGATAAGTGTGAGAACATGCGGCCGAAAGAGAAGGAACGGAGTTCTAGGTGTGCAAAGACATCCATCTATCTGTCTGCTTGCGTTAGAGCAGACAATGGTCTGTTCCGCTCTTATATAGAAGTGACCCCCTTTTTACTGGTAGAGAACGGAGAAAATTCAAGTTGCCTTTTAGCTACGAAGACTCCTCGGTTGATTTCAATTCTTCGACAATGTTGTTAGGGTCTTTGAACGCAAGCGCAACATACCTGTGATCGGCAGTATTAGATGCGACAATTAACTGTCCATGGAGGTTTCATTAGCTTACTTTGTATGACTGCCACGGGCAAAGACATGGTTTTTGTCGTTGAAAAACTTGATAGATGTATATGCCAGTGTTTTACCGACTTTGTCAGGTTAAATCAGTGGTTTGCCATAGAATCAATTGGTCCTATTCCACTTACATTTATCGCATGAGACCTCCTGAAAGTAATGTCAGTATTTTAAAAAGAGTTCCTGAGTACCCTTGGACAGTGTGATAAGAAAAAATACGTACAGCTCGAATAGTATCTCCTACTTTTCCGCCTGAGCTTAGATAGGTAACTGGAGTGTGTCAGAGGACGAGCAGACGAAGTGTTATGTAAAAACTTGTTATATCATACCATTCAGGTCTGTTGAAACGCCCGTGGCAAACAAGCCTCTAGAAGCAACTGCAAGAGAGCCCCCGAGATCAACTAATTTTCCTTTTATCAGCTTCTTATACGGCCATTATCACTACCCGTGTTAAGCATACCCATACTAGCAATGGTACCTCCATGAAGGATATTCAGACGGTTCTGCCCGTGTTAGTAAAATTGCAATCAGAAAATCTACACAGATGTTGGCATGTTGCTAAACTTACCGTATGATCTTTCTCAATGTCAAGCTCGAAGTTCACTGTCCCGGGTCGAGCGGCAGTCACTCGCAGCTAAAGCCGGTCAGTATCAAAGACTGCCATTGGGGCGCTACAAAGTAAGTATCATACGTTATTTAGAAGCCTAGCAGTCCGGCATGCATCAGTGATGTGTCAGAGGTTATATGCTCTCTAGAAACTCACCTCGGTTCTAATCCTGATGTAGCCCGGAAGGACTGCCATACCTTGGAGGAATGTTAACACACAGATTCATTCTCGACCAGACAGAGCTTCTCACAGAGTTGACAAACTTGAGAGTAGCCATTTCGGTTAAGTTCTGGTTCTTTATTAAAAACTGAGTATCTAAGGCTTAGCAATTAGTACATACCTTGTCGGCGAACGGCCGATTCGGATAACGTAACTGCGCAACTGGCCGCAGCGTCCGCCGTACCGGTTTTATCATGAAGCTCCGTCATCGATTCTCTTTTTTTACTCTTATCTACAGCTACAAAGCAAGAGCGGAGAAAAATTCTGTGGTCAGCTCTGGGCTACCCCTCAGATCGGCGACACGACATGAAAGCATCCTGATCGGTTTTACACGGCGGACAGCCTGGAGTCGACAGGCAACATGACCGCTTCGACCAATCGTTCATTCGAGTACCTGGAACAGCTGCCTGAGCTGACGTTCAACAAGTTGTACCAGCAACCCTCTACAGCACTCGCCATCTTCCGGCGTATGCTTCCAGACCTCGGTTGGTCGCACCACATGTGTCTATGTCGCTCTCAGGAGTCGCGAGTTTGGCTTTTGGCTAATGTCTTTCATAGCAAAATGTCTCGTCATGGCTTTGCTTTATATGCGGGATCCTCTCCCGACAAGAGATCTAGAGTTGTGGATTAAGGTCGATAGCATGAAGTGAGCAACTGCAATCTGATTTACGAGGTGTCTGACAAAGGCAGCTGACGCCCTGGAAAAGAGAGAGAGACCAGGCTATATCCATTCTTGGGAGGTTGCACATCATGAAAATCACCACGACGCCAAACCAGGTCAGAGCCTACATGGTGACAAACCCGTTCGCTTCGTCTTTGCGACAAGCTCTCACTGGGGCGGAGAATTCTCAGTCTTTCGGCGTGCCCTGTTCCACCGTGGACCCGAACATGACAAGTATAGCCAAGCTCGACGAGTATGCAAGAAAACAATGGGAAGGCGTTCTCGGTTATATGGTTGGGACAAGCGGGTTTGGCGCGCGTGATCCTGTCAGCCTCAGTCGTGGCGTCAAACAGCTTCTGCAGGTCGGTCATCTCGTCGAAATACATCATGGGAAGCCAGAAATCACCCAGGATGGCTTCGCTTTTGTGTTGCAGGATGTCAACACTCAAGTTTGGCAAATCCTCATTCTTTATGTTGAGAGTGCTGAAGCTCTGAATGTCGACGCAGTGGAGGTGCTTTCCTTCATCTTTCTTCTGAGCAGCCTTGAGCTAGGCCAGTCCTATGAGAAGAAAGGGCTCACAGACAGTCAGCTGCGTACGTTGACAGACCTAACGGACTTTGGGATAGTCTATCAGCACTCGCCGGCGTCCGAGGCCGACCGCTTCTACCCAACCCGCCTTGCTACTACCCTTACTTCGGACTCTAGCGCTCTAAGCAACACAATGTCCAGTGCTCTGTCTGCCCAGTCGGTCAAAACTGCAGGAGAGTCCGGAACAGGCTTTATTATCATTGAGACGAACTACCGGCTTTATGCATATACATCCTCACCTCTACAAATTTCTCTCATTGCACTCTTCACAACCCTCAAGTACCGCTTCCCAAACTTGGTGACTGGTAAAATCACGCGGCAGTCCATACGCCGTGCTATTGAAATGGGGATCACGGCAGACCAGATCATTTCTTACCTCTCAACGCATGCTCACCCCCAAATGCGCAAGGAAGGCGCTAGCAAGTCAACTTCCAATACCGCCGGGATAGCACGATCCATCCTACCCCCAACTGTTGTGGATCAAATCCGACTATGGCAGCTAGAAAGGGACCGCCTCAAAGCGACGCCGGGATTTCTCTTCAAGGATTTCACTTCGCTTGCTGAATATGAAAGCACCTGCAAGTATGCGGATGAGATTGGTGTGCTAGTGTGGAAGTCAGATCGGAAGCGGATGTTCTTTGTGACTCGTCACCAACAGATTGCATCCTTTTTGAAGAACAGAAGGCTGTAAGGCATTAAAATCGTGTGCATCACCCCATATAATCACGGCTACATGAAACGGTCATGGCAAAAAGTAAACGGATACCCTTTTATATATATATATATCCAGGTAGTAATCAATGAACTTTGAATCAAATAGAAATATCGTTAGACTTTTCCTCTTGTCCCCTTTTCTAACTTGCCTTTGTTTTTCTCCCTGGTTTCTTCCCTCATTAAATATATCTCAACTCCCCCTCAGCGACCTTAACTGCGCCTCCAGCCAGCTCAAGGTAGTCAATCCCAATGCCTCCATCCTTGCCCAACTTGGTTGCGATGCGAATACCAATATCACTCCTTCGTCCCATCTCAACTCCCTGCACAATGTCATACTTGCGCTCGGCTTGAACCACCCCTTTCGAGGCTTCTTCCAGAGCTAGATACGCAGCAAGTCCGCTCGCCGCGCTCCCCGTTGCAGGATCCTCCTCAGAGCCGAGCCACATCCTCGTACGAATGACCTGCTTGCCTGTACTTTCATCCGCAATGTCTCGAACATGAAAATAAATAATCACCAACCCTTCACCTCCCCAACCTTCATCCAAATACCCGCCCTGAGTCACATCCATTGCGGAAACCATCTCCCCTTCTACCGCCGGCCCAACAGCAGCAAGAGCCTCGAGGTTCGGTAGCCGAATATGTATCTGCGTCATTCCCTTGACCACAGAGACCACAGGGAAACTCTCAGAATCGGAAACTATTCCCGTCATATGCGGTCTGAGCGAGGGATGCAGACGCAACAACTCCGCCACCGGAAACCGTTTTTGATGGATACGCACATCATGCGGAATCAGCGCGCCCACTTCGTCGCCCCCCTCTTTCAGAGAAATCGCAATTGGGCCAGCACGGGTTACCAGCGTATCTATCTTGCCGGCGGAAGCTGCGCTAGTAGCGTTATCCGAAAGATACAAAGCCCATGACGCTGCACCAATGGTCGGATGGCCGGCAAACGGCAGTTCCTGGTCTGTGGTGAAAATGTCGATTCGTTGCTGCCGCGGCGACTGCGGGTCGACCGGATGCACGAAGATGGTCTCAGAATAATTGAACTCTTTGGCAATAAGCTGTTTTTGGTCCTGTGTCAGCGCTGTTGAATCTGAGAGGAAGACGACGCCGAGTGGGTTGCCGGCAAAGAGTGTCTTGGTAAAGACATCGAGCGTGGCGTATTTGATGGACATCTTTTTCTCTCCTTTTTGATACTTTCAAGCTAATGGTATTGTTTCTAGGCTGTAGGTTCTGTGGATCTGGGAAGAATATATATATCCAATTCTCGTTGTGGTCTTATATATATATATGAGTGATGCTTTAGACCGTGCATAGAGGAGCGGCTAACCTAGGGCGCACACAGTGAGTCACGGAGACATCGGGATACGAAGACTAGACTCCACATGAAGTATATCGATATCAATGCAAGCAATTCTTAGCACAATTTTCCTCATGTAAAACCGTTCATAGCTTAGGTCATCAAGGACTTAGTCTGGCAAGTTTTAGATCATACAATAAGCCAGGCATCTTTCATTACTCCGAGTCGCTATCAATCACAAACCCAGCTCGTCCCCGTCGTCGACTGATGTTCACCGGCGCGTCGTCGTCGTCTTGATCATCCTCGGCGACAGCCGCAGAAGGATCCAGGTCCTTGTGAAGGTCAAGCTCCTTGTCAAGACCCCACTCGCCATCTTCTGCCGAAGTGAGAGGGGTAGCATCATCTTCTCCGAAGCTTTGACCGGTAGAAGAAGCATTCGTCATCTCACCGATTCCTGTCATCAGGATATCATCGTCCTCATCATGTTCATCAACCGGGTCGTCCAGTTCGAATCCGCTACGAGAAACTCGTGGCCTTTTGCGAGCCTCGGTATCATCGCGTTCGTCATCATCATTGTCATCATCGCTGTCACTGTCGCTAATGCTAGTCGGTTTCCGGTTTGACTTTTTTGCCTTTTGCCTCGCCGCAAGAGCAGCATCTTCTTCCAGTGCCTTCGAGACCAGCACTTCTCGAATTCGCTGTCCCTGGGCTTTTCTGAGAGCTTCCTCGTTCGCAAAGAACTCGCGGTCAGCGTCTTCGTCAGACTCGTCGTCGCTGTCATGCACGAAGAGATCGCTCTTGATCTTGGCAGTTCTTGCCCTAGCATTTTCTTCTCGGTTGCGCCGACGTTCTTCCAAAGTGGCTTCGTCGAGAGGCTCTTTATCCTCGCTACGTTGGCGTTTCCGCCTGCTCTTTTTCAGCTGCTCCAGAGCATTGGATCTGGACCTTATGTTTGGAGGGAAGAGCGGCCCATCAGGAAGTATATCTTCTCCCTCTGAATCAGATCCAAACCCTAGGTTGACCTTGAAGGCCTCTTGAAGGATCTGTTTGGGGTCCTCTAGGCGTTTCTGCCGTATCTGCTGGCGAGGATCAACTCCGTCATATTCGGTTATGCGGTTTTGCAGCCCTTTGTCAATACAACTTTTCATACCCTCCAGTTCCGTCGAAGATATTGAGGAAGGGATTATCCACGGTGCACCCAGGACATCCTCTGTACCCACGCGCTCTAGCCCAATCAATTGCACAAGTAAGCGTAGCTTGCCATTCCTAAACATAGCTGTTCGTATGGAATCATCATCGAGTTTCAGCTCTGAGCAAGAAGTAAGTAACTAACACGTGCATTTCAGACCGTTGAACATACCAATAGGAGGGCTAGGAGGCTCCGGTCCATCTGAAGATTCCAGTCGGCGAATCTCAGCCCCAGCCTCCCAAGTACTACGTTGAGCTGCTGCTGATCCCAACTGCTCACTCAACCACGTAACAACACTGATTCGGTCGTCCATGATCAGTGCTGCCACAACGACGCTCACTTTGTTCTCTCGTGAGTCACCCACACGCGGATGAACTTCCAGCTCAGCTGGTGGCCTTGTGTTGGCGGATATCGTTTGCTTTTCCTGCCCGTATTCCAGGAAGTAGAGTGTTGAATTGATCTTGCTGAAGAGCAGTTCTGTGATAAGAGCAGACCGTTGATCTAATTTCTTGATGGTCTTTCTGGTCACTTGCTTCACAAGTTCTTCCCAATCACGGTAGATGGGTTTGGACTTGTCCAGGGCCCCAGGACCCTTTATCATGCGGTAGAAAAGACTCAAAATATCAACACGCATGAGAAGAACGCTCATCTCCTGCTTGAAAGCGACTCGATAGAAAAAGCGATGTGCGCGCTTTAGCTGCTCCTCGTCGAGCTCACGATAATACGCGGTGAACTTGACAAATGTATCGACACTCTTTTGATTGCAAAACCTTGCTGCGAACCGTTTGAAGTCGAATTTTCTTTCCTTCGTGACCCGGACAGCGTCCACCATGTCTTCCTCTGCCGATGCAACTTCTTCGTCGTTTTCTGCTTTCTCTTTATTCTTATCTGGGTTTTCTTTGGCTACTCGTCTTGCTCTTCGTTTAGATCGAATGTGCATGTCCACATTCTGCTTAGAGTAATTCTCAAGCATTCTCACAAAAACGTGTAAAAGTTCCGTGCAAGCGTCAAGGTATCCGAAACCTTGATCTTGATATCCTCTGACGATTGCCAAGACTCGGTCGTGCGTTATCTCCTCGTAAAAGATACGATTTTGGATATTCTCAGCAATCTCCTGGTCCTCTTCAAGCGGTGAAGCAGCCATCTCCTGGACTGTCAGCAGAATCTGGGTGAAGCAACGCATATTGGCATTCAAGTCTTGCCAGTCTTTGTGATCATAGCTATGCTGCATTGCTCGATTCAAGAAGACGAAAGTCTCCTGGTCGAGTACACCGGCAATTATTGAATAGCTATCCGGTTCAAGCTCTCTAGACGTGCCCTTGTCTTTCTCACGTTCTTTCCGTTGAGTCTCGCGACGGACTCGGTCTGCTTGGAGGAACCAGGACACCAAGTATAGAAATTGTCGGGTGTGGATGTCAAGAAATCTTTCTGCTTCACGTTCAATAGCCTTTCTAACGTGAATGAACAACGGGTTGAAGCCCGTATCCAAAAACTCTTCTACAAAGGTGCGGAGATTTTTGGTTGCCAACGGCGTGAGGTGTGTGATCGAATTGAAATCGCCACTGGCGGCCTCAATCTCTCGCTTGCGGCCATGATGTTTGGGGCGATTCCACTTCTTAGATTGGTCCATCTTGATAAGCGCAGCCTGACCGTCCTTCAAAACATCCTGGCCAGAAACTGTCGAGACCTTTGCATCGTCTCGTTTTACCCATATCATGGTACCAAAACGTCCGTGACGAGTCGGCGCATTCTTGGAGTATTCTCTTTTAACACCAGTTTCTTTCTGCAACAGATCACTTAGTTCGTCCTTTTGTTTGACGCTACGCTGAGCGTCATTCATAAACAATTTTTTCACGTCGACACCCTTGACGAGGTGAAACAGAATTTCCATCACGATAACGTCTTGGAAGCTGAAATCACTTCCCATGTTTGAGCACATGGTGAGTAAAAGTGCAAAAACGTCCTGCTCTTGAAAGGCATTGATGGTTGCAGATCTGGATGTCTCTTCTTCGTCTCCCTCAGCAGCCAAACCTCTGGGCGGCGAAATCATAACAACGTTTCGGAACAGGTATAGCATCAACTTCAGAATTCCTTCGTCTCGAGCCGTTCGGTCGATCCTTGGAAGAGCCAGACTGGGTAGACCAATTTGGATCACAGCTCGGAGAGTCTCCAGCCCCGCATTTTTGTCCAGGATTCCTCGCTTGTAATGAACTTGGGCTTGTTGTAGGTACGGCGTGTGGCGGTGATGGTTGACGGTCATTTGACTGTGAATCTCAACAGGCCAGGTCATTGGGACCATTAATTCCACTAGTAGATATGTTAGCTTTTTCCAAGTCTTTTCCGATGCCGCGGAGAAGGCATCGCCTTACAGCACGCCAGTGCGACTCTCGTCAGGTGCTTCTTGTTCTGACCATTTCCGCGCCAGGTTGCAAGAATGGGCAACAAATCGCCATTGACCAGATTTGATTCCGCTAAGCAACGCGCAACATCTAGCCGATTCGTCTTGTCGTCGTATAGTTTGAGCCATTTCTTGATATCGCGCAAGCAGGCTAGCGCGTCGTCCCCCAAGCAGTATTTCGATGCATCTTCACCGTTGAAACCGCCGAGCTAGAAGCACCCAGTCAGTATACAGAATGAAGGAAGTCTGCCGTGGTCGATTGGAAAAGAGACTGAAAACTGACCGCGGTGACGAGACTGTAGACGTGTGCGCGGACTTCGGGGTCGACGACCTGGACATCTCTCCCTACGGGGGCAACGTCGAGGTCCATTGCGACAGATACTTCCGCTAGAGATCAGTTGATCATCGCGGTGGGGATGGATACACAGTGTGCCGTGCTTGCTGCAAAGCGTAGCAGCTTCTATCGCTCTTATAGCGCAAGTGTTCTTCGACAGAAGATGTGTTTACTGGCCGAGCTACCTACAAGCGCACGGCCGGGCGCGTCGACGCGTCCTTCTAATGATTGCCGCTTCTGGGTTAGCGCCAAAACGTGGGCGGGATCGACCGAGAATAGCCGGTGACGTCGGGCATGTGGCATGTGCTCGGCTCGGTAGTTAACGTTACTGAAAGACGAGTTGTCGTCCTCTTCTTCCCTCCACCACGCAAGCAAAATTCCGAGTCTGGACCTGGTCAGTCATATAGTCGGTACGTTACAGCAATGCTTTCTGCCATTCTTCGACATGGCGCCCAGCGCCAGGCCTCAATTGCGACTCGGTCGTTCACCACCACAGCCAACAAGCTTGCTGCTGCCGAGGTTAGAAAGCTAGGTGTTATCGGAGCAGGGCAAATGGTCAGTTTTGGTTGTTGAATATAGCGAACTCCAAAGATGAAATTGGCTGTCCTAATAAGAGCAAGTATAGGGTCTTGGTATCGCTCTAGTAGCAGCCCAGAAAGCCGAGCTGCCCGTCACATTGATTGATAACTCGGAAGCTGGTCTGCAAAAAGGCCTCAAGTTTGCTGGTGAGGACTTAGCCGACTACACAACTACAGTAGCACCGCTCTGACCAGTGGAATCACAGACAAACTTCTGGAAAAGGATGTCGCCAAGGAACGAATTACTCGCGAAGTTGCAGATCAAGTTCGAGGTCGTCTTACCCCCAGCACCAAGCTCGAAGACATCTCCGACGTCGACTTTGTTATTGAAGCAGTTCCCGAGATTCCCGACCTGAAGACGTCGATATTCTCACAACTTGCGCAAATCGCACCAAAACATGCCATATTGGCAACCAACACATCCTCTATCTCCATCACCAAGATTGCGGCCGCAACTTCCAAGGACCCCAATGACCTCCAAGCCCCATCACGCGTCGTCTCAACGCACTTCATGAATCCCGTACCCGTCCAAAAGGGTGTCGAGATTATTTCCGGTCTGCAAACCTCGGCTGAAACGCTAGAGACTGCGCTCGAGCTTGTCAAGCGCATGGGCAAAATTCCCGCCGTGTCTGCCGACACCCCGGGCTTCTTGGCCAACCGCATCCTCATGCCGTATATCAATGAAGCCATCATCTGCCTCGAGACCGGCATCGGTCGCCGCGAAGATATTGACAGTATCATGAAGTACGGCACGAACGTGCCCATGGGGCCATTGACGCTGGCTGACTTTATTGGGTTGGATACTTGCCTGGCTATCATGAATGTGCTTCATGTCGAGACGGGCGACAGCAAGTACCGGCCATCGGGACTGCTAAAGAAGATGGTGGATGCCGGCTGGTTGGGTAAGAAGAGCGGAAAGGGCTTTTATGATTACTAGGCTTGTTTGTTCAATACCATGTATTTAATTTATTCTACAAAATAGATAGCAAGGGAACTTTTACCTGATCATATTCAAATTCCAGTGATGTCTGGGGATGTAGTAGTCGACGTTCTACATATACATGAATGTGTATACGTGTTCCGTTAGTTGTGTACCATTGACTGGCAACCTTTATTAATTTCGTACTGGACGATCGACACTAAAGCAATACCGAAGACTCCTTTACAAGGCCAAAACGAACAAATCAGGTGATATCTTCATACTACAAACATACGATTTTTGGGTATCACAGTAAAATTATCCACTGAAAGCAAACCAGGACAGTCCCATATAACGCCCTCTAACGAATAAATTTGTGACTATTGAAGAATATCAAACAGCCTTGGCGAATCTCCGCGCAGCCCAGGTAGAGCCATACTCGAGATATTCCTGCCGTGTGATGGCTACTGCTTTGAGTTCTTCTCGGTTTGTAGCGAACCGTGATGCTCCTCGCCATGTGGAACGGATGGGACTGGTTGTCATTAGCTCTGTTTTGACAATGACAGAAAAAAAAAAGAAAAAAAAAAAAAAAGGAAAAGACACAGGGAGATTTACTCATTCGATCGCCTCACGCGGACCACACAGTCTGCCACTGAGAGTTGACGAAGGTCGGTTTCCCTGATGGTCCGTTAGTATATTCAGAGAGAAAGGCGAGAGCTATCGGAAACACTGACAATCTTTCCATGAACCCAGGTATGAGTGCATTGCCTCCCACCACCAATACGTTGGCGAGAAACGCCGGATGGAGTCCGGTTGGCAAGACAGACAGACTCTGCAGGATGAGTTCCGGGATCCCTGCCTGTCTGAGACCGATATCTGTGGGATTGAAAAGAATCTCGGGCACAGTGAATCTTTCGTTCCCGAGGACCAAGAAATCTTCTGCAACGAGGTCTCCGGATCCAGAAAGTAAGCTCTTTCGCTTCTTCACATTCAGCAACGGGTCGTGAGACCGAACAAATCCTTTCCTATGGGTAGCTGGATCCGGCAAGACATAATCTACCACAATGCCTTCGCTTGGTTGGGGCTGTCCTCGTGCCTTTTTGGCTTTCCATGTGTGTTCCATATCGCCGGAGAAATCACTCGACACGTAACAGACAGCTTCCTTGACGTCGTTCATGATGTGGGTCTCATCTAGCATGTTGTACTGCCGCATGGAGACCATTTCTTTCAGATAGTTGGTGAGGTGCTTGCCACCTAACTCCAGGCGCCGGATCCCACGCTGGAGCGGCTGGCCATTGTAAACTGGTGTGACGATGGTATGAGAATACCCGGAGTCGACAACTAGCAGGCATTCGATCGGCGTGACCGTTGACCCCGAATTATCTGTTGCGTCCCCGAACAAGCTATGTATATCATTCCAGGCATTCAATGTAGGGCCTATGAACGCGAACAACACATGGGTCAGCACAATCTCAACTAACAATGGCACCGGCACTCACCTGTTATCCTGGCATAAGCACCGAACCCCCACTCTTCCATTATCATCTCATCCGCATTTTTTTGCAAAGCAGGCAGCCCATTCGGTGTATCCGAAAGAACAAGGGTGGTCTCCTCCGGGCTCGCAATCCGCGCCTCCTTCACTCTCGCCGTCTTCTCATCAAAGAACGCTTGTTCCCAGATTTCCCTTTGCGCCTCCCAGTTGACCAAGTACCCTTTCTCCACTGGTCGTCGAAACGTGACCTCGTTCCAGTCCGAAATGTGTGTTGATAGCTGGTGGCCGACGAAAACGCGATTGTCGCGTGTCTTTGCAAGCGCATTGGGGACAGTCACACATGCAGAAAGCGCTTCGTCTTCGTCTTGCGGTGGTGGCCGGTCATACGGTGGAGCATAGCCCGCCTTGATTGTGTATGCTCCGTTGTCGATGATGAAGGTTTTCTCGGGGAAGGGCTGGACTTTTGTCGGGGCTGCGACGGGCGCAGTCTGTTTCGGCGTCCCGCGAGCTCTCGAAGGTGCCATGTTTTTTCTGCTTCCGGCGAAAATGATGATATCACAAATTTGGTATCATCAACCTGTGATCAATTCATTGCACAGTGCAAGGACAGACTGTGCTGGAGCTGGGAGCTGGCAGAGCTATCGGCGGAGTGATGAAGTGATACGAGAGGAACGTGCAAGGGGATCGGCCGCAGCTTGGAGAGAGAATCAGGAAATTAGGGCAGCCTGGCAGGGTTTCTCGCCGCCCAGCGGCGCTCACCTGTTAATCAACCTCAGCCTCCGGCGGAGGTGGGGCCGTCAATAAAAAAAAAACAGCCAAATTAATTGTCATGCAGGTTCACCTGTCGACCGCATCATCGCTCTTGATCTACAGAAGGCTGAGCGGGAAAAGCTATCAAATATAGATCAGCCCATTATCAGCTCAAGCGTTGCGCAAACAATGTCTGAAAAGCTTGTCCGTCTCCTCAAGACCGCCGTGGCGCTGTCCGAGCAGTTCCAAGCGACTCTCGACACTACCCCGCAAGCAGCAACAACGAATACAGTCGCCGAAACGACACCTCAAACGGATCCCTTAGTTCTGTTGTCCAATAGCACAAAAACGTTGAGGTCTCAGGTTACAAAGCTTTCTTTGCTTGCCGTTACTGCGCCGTTCACACCCTCTGCAATCGCCACCGTTGTCGGTGCGGCCAATGACTCGGCCATGCCCTCCCTCGTGACTGCGGCGCTGCTGCTCTCGCCCGGCGAGTACACGGCGGCCTTTGCGAGTGAAGCAAGAGTGTTAGCTAAGACTGTGCTGAGAGAGTTCGCCTCTCTGGTTGAAGAAGTCCTGCGGTTGGCGAACAGGCATGATGCAGGAGACTACAATGGCCAAGACGAACTCCCCTCACCAGACAAGGATGTCATCACATCTCGGACGGGGCGGGTGTGGGACTCATGTGATACAGTAATCGGTCTCGTATCGAACGGGGTCGTTGGCTTTGTCGCCGGACGAGTTCAGCAGTGGCACGATCTAATCAAAGACGCAATAAGCGAATTGGAAGACTGGGATCCAGAAGACGACACAGCTCTTGACGGCTTCATGGGCAGTGATGATGAAGAGGAGGATGAAGATGACGTTCATGAGCATACACAGGAGGACAAGGACGAGCTCGATGCACTGAAGAATCAGAAAAAGGCGGCCTTGCGCATAATCAAGCCCATTGCACAGATCTACCCAGCCATTGTCTCGAACCGACTTAGAAAAGGAGGATTTGCCGCTTCAAAGTCGCAGATAAACAAGCTAGAGTCTCTGTCAGCAGATCTTCAGTCTATACCGGGTCATGTCGATGAAGCTGCTGGCTCTCTGTATGAAGCAAGCGTTACTGATTCAGCGCGATACCTCCGTTTGGCGAAGACAAGTGCTGAACACGCTGTACAGCTAGTCAGCTTACCATGGGGAGTTGAGGATACAGACAATGCTGGAAATAAAGAAGATAAATTCACGGTCTGGTCCAAAACGTGGATGAAAGTTATGGCCGATGTTATACAAGATGCGCAATAGTCACCCAGAGCCACGATTACTCCTCCCAGCATGGGATCCGGAAGCGCTTTACAGCAAATCTAGTATATAGCGGCCCAATTAGATCTTTAATTGACTTCTACAAATACAGAGGTTATCATTAGGGTTTTCTAGGGCACAATATCTTATTAATAATATCAGGAAGAGTCGTCGCCACTAACTCCCCACTCCTTCAGTTCAGCTGCTGTAATTCTCCCCTTCAGCCATTCCAAAACGGCTTCCGTTCCCTTCTGGACTACTTGCCACCGTGGAACCCGGAACGTATTGCCTGAAACCTCGAATCTCTTTAGTCCCCCGTCACCTCCCAGCAAGCCGATTCTTGGAGGCAAAAAGTCGATGTTGTTATTGCTAATGTCCAGCACTTGCAAGCCTTGCACATGTTCAAACTCGACACTAGAGATCTGATTATCGGCTGCAAGATAGGTAACTAGCTTCTGGTAATGGCTTCGGGCAAATGGAAGAGGCCCAGCGAGGCGGTTGTTGGAGATGTCGAGAAACTTGAGAGCAGGCGCGGATAAATTAGCAAACAACGCGTCAATATGTTTCAAACCACATCCGTTCATAGTCAGACTCTGCAGTTGCGGAAGAACCACTGCTTCCGGGAAAAGATCATCCGGTTTCAGCGCGTTCTTGGAAAGGTCGAGGTCAACCAGGGTTGCCGCAATAAGGTTGAGCGCGGGGGCAGGGAAGCACTGCAACTTGTTGCGTTGTATATAGAGACATTTGATGTCGTGAGAAGAGAGCAATGGCTTCAATTCTGCAACCTCCAAGTCCGTCATCTCTGTGCCAGATCGGTCAAGAACACCTCCCGCTTTCATTTTCCACCGATTGAGGTGACTTGGACTTTCCGGTGCCAGGGTGAATTCTGTCGCCACAGATCCTTCGTCGTCATCATCCCCGTAGCTGAACTCCTCCTGGCCATCCCCCCTGGATTTCTCGGCATGACTACTCACTGGTACCGGAGCACACCGGCTACGTAGGTCATTTTTGAGGTCTTCGGTATCCATTGTCAGGTATTTTCTCTCTCTCAGAGGGTTGTTCGCAATGCAAAAACTGGTCAAGCTTTCCATCAAGCCAACACGTTCTTCCAAATGGCGCATATCATTGGCTGTCAGGTCCACATATTTTAGATTCTCGAGATCGAGAAACCCGTCTGGAAGTTCTGTGATTCTGTTTTCCTCTGCGGATATCCTTAATAATGATCGGCACGAAGTGAGAGAAGGCAGAGACTTGAGTCGATTCATATCGACCAAGAGCATCTGTAGACTCGGAAAGTTGACTGGATCTTCAGACAGACTTTCTAGGGAGTTATAAGCAACGTTTAGTGTTTGTAGATGTTCGAGACCAGAGACACCTGGTCCTATCAGGATGCCCTGAAGTTTGTTTCGGGAAGCATTCAGCTCCACAAGGGGCAGATCCTTCAGGGCTTCAAAAGGCAAACTCGGTAGCTGGTTCTCAGCAACATCCAAGTTCTTCAGGCTCTTCAACTCAGACAGTGTCTCCGGCAAAGCATTTAGGTGATTGCCATGCAAGTCCAATGTTTCAAGGTGATTCAGGCGCCCGATAGCAGAGAACAACGGCCCCTCCAGGTTGTTGTTTGCCAACTTAAGGTCCGTAAGGCGTTCGATTTCTACAACGATCTCGACATCTCCCATCTTCAACTGATTATTAGACAGGTTGAGAGAAGTCAATCGCTGTAGCCGCCGCAGTCCCACAGGTAAAGACTGGAGAACATTGCCGTGAAGGTCCAAAACCTCAAGACCGCCAAACTGGTTTCCTTTACTATCCTCGTCCATGTCGAAGTCTTGTGGGTCGACATCGGGGAAGGCCGTGTCTGGAAGAGAGACGAACTCATTGTCCGCCGCAATAAATTTGACAAGGTCGACGGTCTCGTACCAATCTATATTGCTATCCGGATCATAGTCGTACATAGTCATGACTTCGTCTGGTATAGTAGTCAGGCCCAACGCAGCGATGTTGAGAGAGCCTGTTTTCCTAGCGGTTTCCACCTTCTTCTGGATTACCAACTTGTTAGAGTCTTTCGGGAGCTGATTGAACGGGTCCTGGATATCCGGCTGCTCCCAGGGGTCAACAGCATTGCCATTGATCCCACTTTGCCTGGATGCTTTTCTCGCCGCCTTGGCCTTGGCAATGCTCTCCCGCAATGCATTTGAAGATTTGGATGCTTTCCGCACTTCTGATGCTGGGTCCAGAGCAGCCTGGCTGGAGCTTGTTGAAGACGTCTTGGACACGGTTGATGACGGCGAAGTGACATTTGAGGAGAAGTTGGACGAGGGTTTTCTAATTTTCTTCACTGAGATTGATGGAGAAGGTACCTGGACTTCATCAGGACCCGGTTTCGTGAACGTTGAGTTGATGGATGGTCGTGGTTTTGGCCGCTCCGCCAAACTTTTGCTTTCAATAAAGCCCGTTGGTTTTGCAGGCAGGGTCTCTGCCCGCTTCGACGACAGTCCAACCATCGAACTTCTCTTCTCTAATCCAGTGCTTTGTCTGGGAGGTTGCTTGTTCGACGCCGTAGATTTACTTGCGGATCTGTCTTGCGACGACGAGTCCCGGCCGCTCTTGGACATGAGAGACAGCCTCGAAGACGTACGTCGAACCCCTGACGCCTGTGGCGGTGCAAGATCATCAGGACTGTTGTATTGCGACGACCGTGACGGAGACCGGGAGTAGTCATTGAAGGAGGAAGTAGGACGGGGAGGAGGTCCCATCAAAGAGTCTGGCTGGAAGAAGCTTGTTTTTCTGCCCCGTGGAGAAGGCGAGGGAGGGATACGTGATAGGGTTTCGATTGTGCGATCGGACAGCGACGGACGCGAAGACGTCTGCGTCTCGCTAGAATCATCGTCGAGACCCCATGCGTCGGTATCATTGTCGACTGGTGATTGGGCTTCGGAGGCTTCGGCGAAGCTGTGCAGAGCTTGTATGGATTCACGACGCTTGACATATGGCAGCGAAGGCTTGCGTTTCAGGGCTTCAGTCGATGGCCTTCGCAGCCGCCGAATGTCAACACCAGAATCGGCCTGGAGCCGTTCGGTAGACGGTGAAGGTCTAATAGACTTCGATCGTGTACTAGTAGTCGGTAACGGTATTCTGGACACCGGCCTGGGAATCCCACTGGGGGGCTTGAGGGATCTGCTTTGGTCCATTGTCACTGGATAGTTTATCTCGCGGTAGAACACTTTCTCAGCCAATCCGAGTCCTCACGGGACCATGATCTGTTGCAACTCTCAGGTCGAAAAATCACATATCAATTGGCGCCAAAGAAAAAAGAGCATGAGGTGCGTAGGACCGCTGAGATGGACAGCCGGGCGGACCCCTGGAACAATAACTGCTTACGCTGACTCGCCGCACAGGCCAGAAGCATATACAGTACCTGGTTGGTCTAGGCACGATATAGACAAAATCTAATCAATCGATAGCCAGAGACGCAGTTAATTTGAGCGTAGGTTGCGAGTTGCGGAATATCTTTGCCTGGGCCGGTTAGCTACCTGTGCGTGGAGCAAGGACGCCGAAGGAGTTCGCGCGTCCCTCGCGTCCGCCAATCAAAGAGGCCCGCCCTAGCCCAGGATTGACGTAGCACATTTGTTAGTTTACATGTATTCGATGGCTTATCACAAAGAAAACGATCAGTCAGGCCCTTACCTTTGGCTTTCCTTAATCGAATTCCAGTGTCAGACCTACCTAGGGCTTCACCCATTCGAGAGAGAGACTATCCTGATATGCCCTTGATATACCCCTGAGCTGCTTTACAGTGTCTGCAGTGGACACTTGTCTGAGTCCTAGAATTGATGTCGAGTACATTGAAACACTCGATGTCGCTCATAGACTCAAGAGCACTAGGGCAAATATCTGACAATTCTTTGACAAGACTTGTCGATGACACTTGACTTATATGTATTGATGAAACTCAACGACAGCTTAGCGACATTGAGAAGCAAGTAATTAGAATCAGGTGAAAGAAACACCAAATTGGATGTACCCAGGAAGCTCTCTCCCGCGTATTTAACAGGCCATCCCGCAACTAGCTATAGAATGGCTCTTTAGAGACATTGCCGACCCAGTTAAACAATCACTCAACCACAGAATGATCAAAGTAGTGGGGTCGTTACGGTCCGGTGAGAGACGCAAGACTCCGTATATTGTATTCTTTATGGACCAGTTTGACAAGTAAGAGTCCGCATAGCCTCGCCAGGCTTTCAATCGGCTCACCTAAGGCGGACCGAGTGGATGTTTGCTGCATTCCAATTGCCAACCTAATTCCTTGTTTGCAGCTCCATGCCTGAGCACGGTTGGAGACGGCCCAGCTCAGCCCTATCTGAGCTCTGAACGCAGTGAAGAACGAGTGATGGGATGTGTGGTTGCCAGCTCAACGCAGGATGACGAGCAACTATTGGCGCTGGGGCAACCATTGTTTACATCACGTGCGCAGCAAGAACGGTTGGTCCCCGCGCTAATCTACCGCGCGGCGCCCGGTGATTGGCCCGTTGCGGAAGCTGGCATTCCCATGCGCGGCCGGGCTCACGTGGTTGGCTGTGGCCGGAAGCGGGCTGCATGATTGGCCAGTGGGCTCCCCTCCCCAGCCTCCTCATCACCTGCCAGGCACAAGTACAATTAAGCTAAGGTATCACCGCCAGCTGACCCAGCGTGCTCTCCGGACTTCCATTCCTTCTACTCTCCCCTATCCGATCCTATCCTCCCCCTCCATACCGCGAGCTCCTTGGCCCTACCTATTGCTGCGTGAATTGGTCGCTCTCTGGCGACTCTCGTGAGTGCTGCGTCGAAATCAACTGCACGTGCGGGTTGTCCGTGTGCCGATATCAGGCTATCGATAAGCGGGATTGAACTCCCGGCTGTCGTCATTACGATATTAGCCCCAGCCTTAACAGTCATTGATACAAGCAAAACACATCGAGGATAGCCTTGCCATCATATTCTTGAAAGAGTAATCCGCCGGTATAGCTCGGGCGACTGTCTCGGTAAGTAGTCGTGCCCGGTCTGAAGAGAGTCCTCCAAATCGTTAATCACGTCTTGCAGGCACCTTTCATTCAATATCTGGCTGTCGCCTAGATATCGCCCACCATGTCCCAGGATTCAGATGCTCGCTCACAAGCCTCCTTGGCGCCTGCCGCAGAGATTATAGTTCCGAGCACCCCACCACGCAGGTCCATCCTTTCAGCATCTCCTGACATACGGCCAGTGCGTGACGGCAGCAACGAAAACAAACACGGTGGATTCTGCTCCCCGCAGCCAGTATCCTCATCTGAAATGACTCCACCGCCCTCGTCTCAGCCACATGCGCCTCTGCGTCGCCGCTCACACTCACGATCCAGGTCGTCGGATTCTGGATCCCACGTGGTCATTCCAGCGTCACCTCCCAGTGGGTCGTTGAAGAAGTCCCTCTACGCTGCTTATGGGGCAGCTGAGAATTTGCCCACAGCAGAAGAAATTGATGCAGCGGACGAATCCCAGCTTCGAACAATAGCCAAGAAACTTTTGGGCGTAGCACAAGAAGCTCGAATGTCAGCCTTGCACTTCGAATTACAGCACAGTCTTCTTAAGATGACGAGCCACAAAGACATCAACAAGGCAAAAGTCGAGCAGCAGCTGGCTCGCAGAGAGGTCGAGATCCTTCAGAGTGAAGAGTATCAGAACCGTCGCGGCATGTCCAGCTCTCGGACGCCTCGATTATCCCCCAGCCCACAACTGAACGCTTCTCTGAAGAGAATAGAAGAGTTGGAGCGAAATAATGCACGACTGGAGGAACGGCTTTTGAATGCAAAGAAGCTTATCAAGGAGAAGATGGAGGAAGGCACTGTTGAGAACGAATCTCTGAAGGAGGAAAACAAGAATTTGAAGAAGCGCATCAGAGAGAACCGTGAGCACCTGACTTGGTTCCTCGACAGGGGCATGTTGTCTCCCGGTATTCGTTCTGAAGTTCAAACACCACAAAGGAAAACCGCTGCCAGATTTTCCGACAGTGCGCGTACACAGTCGAGTAACCCTGGGGGCAACCATGATGCCTTCGCTACTCTATTGGCTGCGGATCGTATGCTTCATGGAGAGTCTTCGGCCATGTCACCTACGAGAGTGCGGCAACTAAGGCATGTCCATGGAGTTTCACACGTTAGAGGAGCGCATTCTATGTCTTCGCTTCCGCCAATGACACCTCGGCGTTCTACCGTTGTTGATGCACAGTATACGACTCCGGGCAGCAGGTCTGGGAACAGGCCGGTTGACCATACTCCTGATCAACAACAAATACGTGAGCAAGGAAGCCGCTATGACCGTGATAGCACTCTATCTGCCTCTGATGCGGAAGAAGCTGTTACCGATGATGACGTCCCAGCTTCTCAGGCGAGCTCCCTGGCCACCAGTATGCTCCGCCGCCATCAAGAAAGCCACCAGGGTGAACAACCTCCAGTACATAACCTCAACAAGGCCAATACACTTTTCCAAACTAAATTGTTTGGTCAAGTAAGAAAAGGCGGGGTGATTCGACCAGATCCAACTTCTCAGAAACGCAAAAGATCATTCGAAGAGTTGGGCCCGGTATTAAAGAAGCCCAAGGACGTCGGTCTTGGTATTGATTCCTGGAAGGTATGACCAGCATGGCTCAACTACGATGCTATTTTTCGGCTCATTGAGGATCTGCGCTTTCATTTCTTCATTTTCAGAGATGATTATTCCCATGCAAATACTTATTACGACTCATGATCATGACTATATTTTAGCGGGGCAAGACTTGAAAGATACTGGGCTAGCAAGGAACAAGATAATCTAAGCGAACTGTTGTTTTTTTTTTTTTTTTTTTTTTTTGGGTTTTCTTTTTTCCCTTGTCAAGATCGATGCTTGTATTCTATTGCTTGTAGTTTTCTTGGGAGTTTCAGACTGCTTTTTAAAGCCCCTTCCTTACCGATCACATAAGAGCACGTCATGTAAGAAGCTGTCGATTTCAACGTAAGTTCGTATCTTCAGGAGCTTGGTACATAGTGGTTTATGCCTTTTGTGACAGCACCTACTATGGCGCCTGGGTAGTTATGTCGCTCAATAGCATTACTGTCGTCGTCGAATAACTTGCTGGGTAGGGATTGAGTACCACATAACTTACCAAATACACGAAATAATCGGTATCTATACGATCCTTCCGTTTACGGTATAGCGTGTTTAGGGCTCGCTAAGCGAGGAGTGCGACGCTTCGCGGCTTGTCAGTGGGCGGTCGAGTGCGGCTTGGCACGGTGGCTCGCCCACACCAAAAAAGTTCCACCAATATTGAAGGGAGTCGTCTTTTGCGTCTTGTCCAGCAGCATCACACCGACGACCACGACAACCTGCGAGACTTGATCTCCGTCCGGCACAATGGTATGATACTTACTTCTTTGCTAATGTGCAAATAGTCATTTTGCGAATTTCACCATCCAAGATGCTGACTGATTTCTTAACAGGCGATCAAGCACAACAACATCATCCCCAACACCCGTGAGTTCTCACCCCGACCCTCCGCCTGTGCTATGCGATAGACAGTTGGATATCTGTGGTTGCAAAGAAGAAAGATTTGGGATGGCGAAAGACAGTGGCAGGATTTTCAAAGCACTGGGAACATTGACTGGAGAGGGAAGGAGAACAGAATACGAAGAACTCGTTCTAACGGATATCGTGATTATTAGACTTCCACAAGGACTGGCAACGTCGTGTCCGCGTGCATTTCGACCAGGTACGCATCCCAAACGAACCCCATGGACAAAATTCATTTGTCTATTGGAAAGGCGGAAATAACCGGCCTTGGAGAGATTTTTCATTGGCAAGATCAAAGGAGGCTGACATCTCGATTAGCCCGGCCGCAAGCACCGTCGTCGTGAGGCTCGTTTGTCCAAGGCCGCTGCTGTCGCACCTCGTCCTGTCGACAAGCTCCGCCCTGTTGTGCAATGCCCTACCATTAAGTACAACCGTCGTGCCAGGGCTGGCCGCGGCTTCACTCTGCAGGAGCTCAAGGTATGTGTTGCTGTTACTGATACATATCCATGTGTCGCTTTTCGAGACACGTTCCAATGCTTACATTCGTGTAGGAGGCTGGCATCCCCCGCAAGCTCGCTCCCACCATCGGCATCGCTGTCGACCACCGCCGCAAGAATGTCTCCCAGGAATCGCTTGCCGCCAACGTTGCCCGTCTCCAGGAGTACAAGAACCGCCTGATCCTGTTCCCCCGCAAGAGCGGCCAGTACAAGAAGCTGGATGCCTCTGCTGAGGACGTTGCCGCCGCCAAGAAGGCTTTCGCCGCCGAGGGCAAGGTTGAGGGATACGCCACCCGCGCCTCTGCTGCCGTCCCCATCAAGAACGTTGCTCTTGAGCAAGCCGTCACTGAGATCAGCCGCTCTGATCTTCCCCAGGGTGAGGAGGCCGCTTACCGGAGGCTGCGTGAGGCCCGTTCCGAAGCCCGCTACCAGGGTGCTCGCGAGAAGAGAGCCAAGGCTAAGGCCGAGGAGGCCGAGGCTGCCAAGAAATAGATATCAACTTCTCTCTCCCAACATGCAATATGATAATGATATCCTCCTTGAATCAAAGAAAGAAATCCCTATCTTCCTCGATTTTCTTTCTCCTCTTTATGTGTGTCTTAAAAAAACTTGCATGACCCTTGGTTTTTACTTTTCTCGTCCATCAAGTGGTCTCAAAGTGGTGATGTGGTGAAATGGTCAAGTTTTTTTATCAACTTGGGGTGCCTGGGTAAAAAAAATGGTACAAGTTTTTTATGTCTGGGCGCAGGCGTGATCTAGTCGGGTCCTGTGTGCATTTCATTGTAATGTGCACGCATTAGGCTCTTTTTTATGTCATATGCAAAAAAATAAAGTTCAATTTTTTTTCCAGCCAAAACACACCGTCATACTATAACGGTAGCAATTGATAGAGCCGTGACGAGATGGCGAAAGGAATTGAAATGCGTTTGATTGATACACATCTCCTCGTAGCAAATGCATGCACGTATGGCAGGGTTTCCTTACTAGAGGTACATGTAGTATTCAAGCGTGTCATATTCTTATAACCTGGGTGGTATCTCATATAGAAGTAAAGAGGAAAAAAGAAAAGGGAAAAAAAGGACAAGATATTTACAGACGAAAACGTATAAGATGCTAAGGAATCATCAGTCCCCTTTTTGTGAAACATCAAGACCAAAAAAGAGTGCAATCACCCCTTCTGTCGCCTTCACAACGGCTTCCATTTGTCCAACACCACCACCACTAGGTCCAGCACTAGCAACACTGTCAATATTCGACACACCGGTTCTGAGCAAGCTGTGAAACAACTGCTTCATATCTCGTTCGGCTTTGTTTATCTTTGACTGAACCAGATCCGGTGCATGTATGCTGATGTCTGGTTTCAAGTGAGCTTCGCCAGTCCATTCGTCCAGCTCTAGTGGACATGAGAGTAGGATGCTCCGTGACTCGCGCTTCTTGGGTCCCGAGGTAAAGAGCATAGATGATCGTTGGAGGTGCGAGACTACAGACCGTAGAGTGGATTTGCTTACGGGCTCGGAAAGGTGTAGGAGATTACTTGTGTTCCGTTCATCAACAACCGCAAGTTTTTTGTTCTGGGACAGCAACTCGGACCGTCTTTGCAGCGTTGACCACATGCGTGCCCGGCAGACGGAGGCTTCCCAAAAGTGGCCCACGCCGGTGCAAAGACCGGAAATATCTAGTTTGAGCAGGGGACTGACCAAGCGAGACTGGATCCAGGTTTGGATACTGGGCGGAATATTGGACTGCGCTGAGGTTGGCTTCTTCAAAGATATTGATAGTATACGCTCAGATTGTAGTTCGGTTGTGAAGGTAAGCGGAATTGAGAATACATGTCGAGGGAATGGTGGCTGTGCAAAAATGGTAATTTCATGGGTCTCGGTAACTGCGGACGCAGAGTCGGAGGGAACAGATAGTTTCGAGGAGTATGTCAGGTCCAAGGGCGCAAATACCGTCAAGTAGCGCTTCGAGTCATTGAATTTTCTCAAGGCGAATATATTGGTTGGCTCTGAGGATGTTGTGTCTTTCCTCGCAGGTATACTTTTCTTAGAGAACGGGAGAAGTGAAGATATCAAGGCTGAAAAGGGTGGTGTTTCCGGCGCCAATAACTGTGAAAGGGGGTCGTATGTGGTATCATTAGAGCTGAGGAGGTTACTGTGCATGACATTAGCATCTGTAAGCTTGAGACCAATCTGAAGGCTTACATGAGTTTCGCCACGGCGTCTTGGTCAAATTGCGAGCCGCTGGTCCCTTGTTTGGCTTGCAGTGCCCACTTCTCCAACTGGGCTACATCTGCTTTGAGCTGGTCAAGTTGTGCTGCCAATTCTTTTTTCTGTCCCTCTTTCTTCGTCACAGATTCGGGAACCTGGCGGCTATCCTGAACGCGGTCTGGCATATCCGCCACATCCATGCCTACATCCACGTCCACATCCAAATTCAAGTCCACAGCCTCCACGAGACCACTAGGGCCCAACGGAGGCTTCCGTCTTCCGCGTCCAGCAGTTGGGCTGCTCAGTGAATCTCGTGTCGTTGCTTGTCCTTTTCCCAGGCCGAGCTGCGTTGGTGTTGGTGGCAATTCAGGCTCCACGTAATCTTCCGGCAAAGGCGACGGACGGAGAAGACCGGAGTGCTCCAACTCCCGCGTCGCACTGTCTAGCTCAAATGCCAATTGCTCGTCAGGGTCAATTTCCTTCCTCGGCGTAGTAGACAGGTCCTCCTTTGGCGGTTGTGGGCGAGTCGCCGCAGGACTTTTCTCTTTCAGAGGAGTTTCCGCTGCTACTGTTGCTGCCCTCGATACTCTGCGTGGAGGGACTGCGAAAGCGCCAGAAGCCCTACGCGGGGATAATCCCGGAAACATGTTTAGCGCATGCTGGGCACCGCTGGACGCGCCGTCGAGGCCAGTTAGTGACGGCCGGATAGCTTTTTTGTCGCGCAGGCCAAATCCACTCTCGCGCTGGGCTGGCCGTCGTATAGGACTCTTAATCGGGGAACGGCTGAGAACATGCGACAAGACTTCCGGGTTCGATCGAGCCAAACTCGATCTTGTCGGAGATTGGAATGATTGTCGATAGGAAATCGAAGGTCGCGAGCTCTTGTTTACCGCCGACGAAGTCGCGTTGTTGTCGTCCAAAGGCACGGCCGAAGATGACTCTCCTGTTTTGCGTCTCTTTGCGGGAAAATCCGCCATGGTCGTCTCAGTCGCAAAAACTCTTGAAGCTGTGAATCATTGATGATTGCGCGCTTCTATCGCGCTACAATGCATTTTGGTGTTGCGATTCTAGAGCAAACTCCCCTCCTTCCATTTCGTTTTTGATGTCGCGTCGCGGCCAGAAACCCGCGTTTGCAGTGTTTGCACCAATGACATAACCGCAGATCTGCATGTGCAATGCATCCCACCCGATACACATATCTTCCGGTTCCTCTTTTTCTTCGCATGTGCAAAGCAAGGGCTTCAGCCATGCAGCGCTGCATTCTTGCTCGAAGAGGGAGCTGTGCAGTACTACAGCAGTCCTGTGCGGACTGTCAGTTTCAGCAGTTCTCCCTCTTGCCTAGACCTGGAAAGTCTCTGAGACCACAGCTAGAGACAGCAAGCCGCAAACTACCTCGGCGAAACTTTAGCAACAGCACTTCGCGGCCGGACGAAGCAAAACCAGCATCGTCTCATAGCAGAGGGGGTGCCAATTCACAAGCACATCCACATTCTGGTTATTATCATGACCTTCTATACAACAAAACATTTCCCAGCCGCCCCGCGGTCCGCGCCGTCGAGAGATTCGATGAGCAGCAACAGCAGCATCAGATGGACGAGAAAGAAAGAGAACCCACCAAAGAAGAGAAAATGTCGATAGTATTCGGCACACGGCTCGCCGGACCAGGCTACCAGTCCACACGCTACAACCCAGATACGATGCCTCCTGAGTCAACTTGGAAGACGATAAACGGCGTGCCTATCCCGCCGCGCCCGTCGGAGCCGGATAACTGCTGCATGAGTGGGTGCGTGCATTGCGTGTGGGACGACTACCGGGATGACCTTGAGAATTGGGCTTCGCGTGTGCAGCAGGCCAAAGCCAAGATTTCGAATACAGCGAGTCATGTTCCGCAGTCGGATATGCGTCAGTCGTACAGGCAAGAAGTGGCCAGTGCTAGTGTAAGTATGGACGATGACGGCGGTGGCAGTGAGACCAACTGGGAAATGCCCTCAGCAGAAGGAGATGAATTGTTTGCGGGGATCCCCGTCGGGATCAAGGAGTTCATGAGGACTGAGAAGAAACTCCGCGAAAAGAAGCGGCAGCAGGAGGCGGCTGGTTGATATCGGATCATGGAAAGGCCGTACTGTATCTATTCGAGGTTCTGTATATATAACATCCTTTTTCATCGGCATAGCGGGCTAGACATAGATTACCATGTGAAGTTAGAATAACATGATGAATTGTGATGATTTCCTTTTTTTTTTCTTTTTTCTTCTTCTTCTCCTGTGGGAAGTACTACTGCTATGGGATTCACTGAATCACTTGACGCCGACCGGTGAGTTCAAAATTCGATAGCATGTTCTCTACAGCTCATATAATTTCTGATAATAGTTCGCCGTTCCCTTCATGAGGCTGTCTGCAAAGAACTAGCAACAACCTTGTCGACGAGTTCCTTCAGTCTCGCGCGACGACCTTCCGACAGATTGTCGGGCTAGTAGCGATGTGTTAGCGATATAACAACAGTTGTCAAGACTGCTAGCAAATGCTTACATTCCTCTCCAGCAACGTTTTGATCATGACCACGACATTCTCCCGATCATGGACTTTTTGCACTCGTGCGTCGTCCGTCTCCGGGATTTGCGTTTCGAGCGTCTCCTCCACTAACTGGTAGACATCGGTGTTGTAGAGACAGTCCGCAACAGCCACGGCGCCCTTGGCATGGGATGCCATCAAGCCCAGAACAAACCATCCTTCACTGCGCACCACTGGCCAACTTCCCTGTGTGATCATGGCATCGATAGGACGCGCAATATCTTCATGGAGATCAAACAACCGCTCAAACAATTCTGTGGCCTTGGCGTTGCTCTCTTTTGTGAGCGATCCAAGAGTTCGACAAGAGGATGCTACTGTGCGGCCAATCTCTGTTTTCACAGGGGTACTATCAGTTCTACTGAACAGTGACAGTAGGAGCGACAGATAGGTCCGCAGGTGCGCTGGCGAATCCGGATCGGATGATAAGGGAGCGAGGAGTCGGCCGATATTCTCGATCGATGAGCTTATGACTAGACGAATCAGGCTCACAGCAGCAAGCTGTACCTGCGGAATTGTGTCGGATGCCCAAAGGTGGGACACAATGGAGATAATGTCAGCCTCTCCCAGCTTCCCTCGGTTCTCTGCGGTGATTGCCAGGTTCTTCAGAAAACCAAGGGCCGCATGCAACACGCTTCCCCGTGCAGTGCCTTTTAGCATGGCTAGTAAGTGCTTGTGAATCTCCAGTTCGTTTACCATTGTTTGGCACATCTCATCCGATCGTGCCACGTTTCCAAGAATGACGCATGCGCATACTTGCAATTGTTCTTTCGGTTCGGCCATCCATGATCGGAGAGTGTTGAAGAGAGATGACCCGATTGGATACGCCACCGCAAACTCATCGAGAGCAGATACATCGGAAATGGCCTGGTTCAGTTTTAGCTGCGTCTGAGCATGAAGCTTTGTATCTTCGCTAGACGACTCGTCCACACTAATGTCATACGAATGGCGGAGGACGGCTAACAGAGTCTCGACCAGCCCATGCCGAACGCATACAATTCGGAAGCGTTCGTTTTGTAGGTAGCTAGATAAACACTCCACTAAACAGGCAAACTGCGCGAATGTAGTATCTGCTTTCATAGCTAGTTCCATGATGAGAATTATGGTGCCATCGGGGGAGTTGGCGACTCCGTCCTCTAATACAAGTCAGCCATCATACTAGTTGCTGTCTTGGACGAGCGAAACCTTTCTCTGCCGTGAGGGCGACCAGCTCATATGCAAAATTCAAAAGAGCGTTGCCTTCGATGGCGCCATCCGAAATCAGCTTGAGCAGGATATACCCCAGTCGATTTGCGGCTACCTGAGTCTGGGCCGGTTCTACTGTTGGTCAATAGACAATCCTGAACGGACTGCTTGTGCAGGCAACTTACCAAAGTCCATACAGATATTGTATATAACCGGAATAGCAACGTGAACCAAGCCGGGTTTGAGTATCAACCGAATAATAGGCAGGGTGCCGTTCTTGGATACAACAATCTCTCGATTTTCATCTGTCTCCCGTTAGCCCATGGCCCTACGTGATGGATCCGTAAGAGGGTGAATAGTACCGGTGTCGGCGCAAGAGTTTCCGACGAACCTCAATGAATGGAACAGTATTTGCTCATCCACATCTTCTTTGGCTGCGATCAGCTGCAAGAAGAAGTCGAGGACTCCGGACCGGCCAAAAGCTGGCCTCCAAGACGCTATGCCGAGTTAGCAAGACAGGCTCGCGCAACGATCTTTTGTAGATATGCCTCACGATCTCTGCTGCCATTGGCCAGCACTTCTGCCGCTTTGCTCAAGTACTCGGATTCACTCCGCCATAGCTTGTCGAGCATGGACGGGACGTCTTTTAGGAGCTGCGGGCTACGCTGTCCCCGGCATGACGCAGCGTCCGCTGTTTCGAGAGACTCACGTAGTTCCTGGACATCAAAGCTCTCCGGATCGAGGGCTTGTTGCAGGGCGCGGAACATTTGGCCCCCTTCTTCAGATGTGATCTTTTCTTGGTTGTCTGTAGAACCAGCTAAAGCAGGGCCCTCGAAGGCTGGAAGAATTGATTCTGGAGGAGGGAGATCAAGTTCTTTGGTTGAGATTGCTGTCTTCGATTTTTTATCATCGGTACTGGCTTCTTTGGCAGCCCCCGGGATCCCAGAGCCTGGTCGGGAGCCTTCATCTTTATAGTACTGAGAAGCCATATCGAATGTTGGCGATTGAACAGCCAAGCGAGGTTGGATGCCTAAGACAGAGAAAGGTTGTATCAACTCTCACACAAATGTAGCATTTGCCCCATAGGCCCCAGTAGATTATTGTAACGATGTCAAGCAAGTCATTTGATAGACCTTTGCTCAGGATTAGCGATTTTGTAGCACTGACGGAGAGGCCAAGCTCTTGGTGGTATGGCAGCCTGTGTAAACCCCACTTGACAAAGTCGTTGGTCGATTGTGGCTGAATGGACCCTGCAGTTAGAGCCTTTTTATTTCACAATTGCGTTGTCGATTTACTGGAACTGCGGTAGGCAGAAAGTGCTGCCTGTAGGTATAGATTGTTTACAAGGGATGATTCCAGAGAAATGCTGAAAGTCACAGGTGGTGGGGATTGGACGCGGTGATGAACTGGGCCAACCTTGGCGGCCGTGCCTGGGATATATATATATATATCGGAAGGACCGTGTATGTGGTGTATAGCCTTGCCAACTCTTATGCGGTAGTCTTTGACAGCTCTGGGCCCGGTACAATGGGAATAACAATTGACATAGAGACTAGAATACTCCATCAAGAAAACAAGATACTATAAAGCAAGGTGCTGAGTAACACACGTTGTCGTAATGCCTCAGGAGGCTCAAAGGGACAACTGTGGTGGAGCGGCGGGTAAACCGGCCAGTGAGCAGCGGCACAGGGAGACTTCTGCGGCCTCGAGGTCTGTCTGGCCTTTACACGACAACACATCGTGCAACAACCTGCTTTGCTTGCGATTGCGTCTCGTTGATTTTCTACTTTGCAATTCAGAACTCATTCTTGACGGCTATTCGGAGATTGTAACAAACAACCATGACGCGTGCTCAGCAGACCATCTCCGTCCTCCTTTTGCTTTCCTCCGTACGTGGTCTATGAACGCGACATAAGAAACTACTCCGTCACAACAGAACATCGACCTACTGACGCCTTCATGTTTCGTTCTAGCTCTACCTGGCTCTCTACCTCGGCCTTGTCCCCCTGAACGAGACCGTGCAGAATGAAATTGTCCCTGTTGTATGTACATTCCGTGCGCGCTGTCGACATTTGATAACACGAAACACCGTTCTCTAACTGGAACCTCGTCTCTGGGCAGCTGCCATTTTACGCTCTGATCGTTTTTGCTTGTTTCCTGGGCGCGCGCCTCGGCTTTATGATCCTGACCTTCAACGACGTACCGCAAGAGCACGAGTCGCTCAAGAAAGAAATTGAACAGGCCAAGGCCGAACTCCGCAAGGCGAATGTTGATGTTGATTAGCGATACACGGGGCATATCATTGATTGTTTCCAAGCTGTGGCTTTTCCTCTATTGGAGTTCCGGTGCTTTTGATATGGGAAAATGGCTCTTGCCTGCATATACTTGATGGATGTGAACTCGGCTACTTTAAGGGACAGGCATTGAAGGGGATATAACCTAATACACGAGTACCGACCAAACGCTCTCAAATGTCTAGCTCTGTCATTTACTTGTTGATCAAGACCATGCTACCAAGACTACACGCGCAGGACTCCGTTCCAAGAACCAGTTATCGTGCATTCGTTCAAACTCTATTATAAAGATCCAAAGCTAAATGACCGGCGAAGATGAATTTTTAGTTTATTCCTAGCCAAATCCCAAAAAGAGAAAGAAAAGAAAAAGTTCTCAAAGGCTTTGTGTGATATGCAAAACGCCGTTGAAGAAGATGAAGCATCATGCATGAGAAGAAGGAAGGGTCGTCAAAGACTCGTCATGAAACGATGGAAATAAACTACGCAACAGGGTATTTCTTTGCGAGTTCATCATGTTCGTCGATATCCCTGACACAAAAGTTTTCAGTTCCATATCCTTTTAGAAAAGAGGTAAAGAGCGAGCTTACTTGGCTTCCCAAGGATAGCAGATCCAGACATCGTCAGTAGTGACAGCAGCGTGATACCGGCCGCCGGTCATCATATCTTCGGGTAGCTTGCCCTTCTTCGACTTCTTCTTGTTCTGTAAAAGATCAATACCATGGCTCGGAATAACGGGAAGGAGAGAAAGCGTATAATGGCGACTTACGTGCAACACAAACACGGAAAACGTCGTCTTCTCACCCTCACGGCCCAGGTTCTTTTGCGCGATTTCCACATCCTTCTCCAATTCCCGGACTGCGTACTCAAGAGTCGTGCGGGTGTCGTCGACCTCGTCCACGATGAGCACGTTCTTGCCAATCAGGTTGGCCATCTCCAGGGAGCTCAAGTCCAGCCACTGCGTGCGCGTCACCTTGGTGCCAGGCACTTCCTCGGGGTCATCGACGCCGAGATTCTCATACAGTGACAGACCAATAGCTTGGATGGGGATGTTGGGCTCGCCGGGCCGCTTCAAGAAGGAGCTAGGTAGGACAAAGGTCAGCACGACGCAGGCTCTTGCGTGTCTGCTGGCCACATGACAGGCTATCATACCGGAGAATTCGAGCAGGGATATAGCCGCCGCCGCCAATAGCAATCATCAGGTTCGGGTGATGTTGTTCGAGGATCGTGTCTGCGGACTTTTGGCACAGTTTGTGCACCTATATGCCAGGAACACTGGGCGTCAGCCGGATGCGATCAGGATCGGCGCACCACCGGGCATGTGCTCACCTCGTTGTAGGTAACGTAGAATTTTTGAGTCATCTCTGCGGCGCGAGACTGGTATATCTGCCTTGAACAAAACGACTCTAGCGAATACCAAGGCTCGAAATATATCCGGGTCACGACACGGATCTGTCAACCAGAGAAGGCGTTCCTAAGCAGCCGGAAGTGCAAAGTAATCGGAGTTGCGAGAGTGGAAGAAGGTCTGGAAATCTCCCGTGTTAAGCCAACATTGTAACGAAGAGCGACAACTTTTTTTTTTTTCTCTTTTTTATTTTATTATTATTATTATTATTATTATTTTTTTTTCCATTAATTTCCCCACCTTGGTTACCACTTAACTTTTCACTGTCTGCTCCCCCTCCCTAGGCTCGCCCGCTCGGAGAACGCCGCTGGCGCCCGCAGAGCCGTTAGCCCCGCCCTAGTCCCGATGTGGATGCGGGTTAGGGCTGCAGCTGCCTGCCTATTTGGGGCTTCATGTTCTTTCTCTCCCGCCGATTTTTGACTCTGTATTTACTTCTGGGCTCTCGGAAACCGGCACACGTACCCATCGCAAAGTATCAGAGTCATGTCCCGAACGCATGCATCGCCTGTTGGTCGCATTGTGTTGTCCGGCCGATAGTTTGATTTCTCGATGGCGTGTCTCCTTTTACGTGATGGACACGGTCTTCAGGGAATGCTTTTCTGGGTTTCTTTAGCTGAAGAGGCATCCGGCTTCGCTTGACGAGCGCTCTCGAGCAATAGCGATGCGAGCCGCGTACTTGAACGTCGTCTTGCATGAACAAGATTGGTATCAGGCGTCAGGGTTCAGTTCGCCAATGGAAATATGGCTTCGAGTCCCACCGGATTGCCAAAGCTAGTTGACTTAGCGCCCACGATGGAGTCCCGACTCTTGTTTTTCAGCCACTGAACGGCCCGTGACAGTCGGGTAGTCGACGCAGATTATCATCCCTGGGCCCCCCTCCTTCTGCTAAGTATCGGATGCTGAGTAGGCCTGTTGTCTCTTTTTCTGTTCTTTCCTGGTTTGGTTCTTGGCTTGCTTTTCCCATCACGACTTCCAAAGCTATATAACGGCGCATATCTTGTCTTGATGCAAGCCTGCTCCGGAAATGCTCGTTCAACGAAGAGGCCGACATGGCAAGCCCCGTAGAGATCCCCCGTCATATGCGACGGCCTGGAGATGACGGCTATAGGACGCCCATGATCGAGGATACTGAAAGGCAGCTGGAACTGGAGAGCTATTTTCCTGAGGATCTAAGTCATCTCCATCTTCACCGCAGCGTGGGTGAAGCCCACGTCTCCAATTTGGAACGTGCGAACTCTCTCGCGCTCTGTTCAAATCGAAGCCGAGGCAGTACCACGGGCGGCGAGTGCATTCATCGGTTTTGCACAGAGAATGTCGAGCGACTTGCGTCAACAAAGGAAAAAGGCCCGGAAAACGAACAAGACACCAGGAGGCTTGGTTTCAAGCAGCGCATTCGTCATATGACATGGGCTTACTTCACGCTGACTATGGCAACGGGCGGAATTGCCAATGTTTTGTATCAGAGTACGTCTTGAATCCATTTCTGTGTTGACATGCCGTGCACGGATAGGCGACCTGACGATTGCACAGTTCCGAGCTCGTATCGGTTCGACGGGCTGGACACTATCGGTCTAGTCGTTTTCTTGTTGAATATTGCTTTGTATATTGTTATATGGGCCTTGCTCCTTGTAAGGTTTATTTGTTTCCCATACACCTTCAAGGCTTCCTTTCTTCACCCAACCGAGTCACTATTCGTCCCTGCTACGGTGGTTTCCTTTGGGACCATCTTGATCAATATATCTCAGTATGGTCCCGCTCGGACGGGACCCTGGCTCTTGGACGTAGTACGGGTTCTGTTCTGGTTTGACCTCGCGCTTGCATTCTGCCTCTCAGCAGGTGTATACCTTCTTTTGTCAGTATCCTATGCCCTTCCACGCATCCCAAACGTGCACATCTGACTTTGTTCATGCAGGTGGTCTACTCAAACCTTCACCATTGCCCAAATGACCCCCATCTGGATTTTTCCGGCCTACCCCATGTTGATCATTGGGTCTCATGCCGGAGTGCTCAGCTCCCATCTGGGGCCGCGCCAGTCATTCTACATCATCGTAGGCGGCTTCACCATTCAGGGAGTCGGGTTTCTGGTATCGCTGATGGTCTACTCTGCTTTCATCTACCGGCTAATGACCCAGAAACTGCCCAAGGAGAATATCCGGCCGGGAATGTTCGTCTCCGTCGGTCCAAGTGCCTTCACCGTGGCAGGAGTCCTCAATATGGCCGAAAACGCCGAAAGGGCTTTCCCGTCCGACTTGTTTGGCGATGGCCCGCTAGCAGCGATCATTGTTAGAGTGGTAGCCAACTTTACCTGTCTTTGGCTATGGGGATTGGCTATTTTCTTCTTTTTCATCGCTGCTGCTGCACATCTCCCACCCGTCATGCAGGGCGGCCGAATGGTCTTTTCCATGACGTGGTTCTCCTTTGTTTTTCCCAACACGGCCCTGATCACGGCCACATTTGCCATCGGCAAGGTGTTTCTGTGCCGGCCAATACAGATTGTAGGCCTGGTCATGACCGTCCTGCTGGTTATAGTCTATCTCTTCGTTGTCTACATGATGATACGCGCAGTGAAGCTACGCCATATCTTATGGCCGCAAAAGGGCGAAGACAAGGATGAAGGAGGGTTTCGCATCGCTGAGATTAAGCCGGAGTCGCCGCCCCGAGCTACAACGCCATCATGACTGTTTCATGTGGTCTTTTTCTCTATTCTAGTTTTTTGGGCTGTAGTTGAATTTTCTACACGTGGAAAATGAGTGAAGCTTCGATTTTCGTGAGTTGAAAGGGTTGGACTTGTGAATCAGCCGCCGGTATCTATGATCATGTGTCGAAGAAAGTTGACTATAAGGCTAGTAGAATCTGAGGCTTAATAAGTAACATTGAATTTCATACAAAAAAGCAAAGTGGTATATCAAAGTAAATCACTTGAAGACGCCCAAATCGGCAGGTTTCGGGCAGCGCATGAGCTCCCGCAGCAACACGGCCCCGTCAGGTGACGGCTTCTTCCGAGGCGCAAAAAAGCTAACTAAGCCAACAGCGGTGCCGAAACTTGACAGACCAAACGGACCACGTTCAAGGCAAAAACACCTTCGTTCCTTTTTTGGTGTCTCTCCCCTCACTCTCTCGTTTTCCCAATCGACCCGTTTTCCCCCTTTCCCTTGTTTTCTTCATTTTTTTCACACAAGTCGATCAAAGATGTTTCGCTTTGCTCGTAGCAGGCCGATCGCGCAGGCTCTGAGAGCTGCAGCCGTAAGTTTTTCCTTCCCAATCTCGACGATAGCTGCTCTATCAGCAGATGACGCGTTCCTCCGATCGTCTCTATTATATCGAAAGATGGCACCTGTGACAATGGTTGGTTCAGCTTGCTAATTTGGAGATGTGTTCTTCTCTAGGAGCCTTCCCTGCAGAGCAGATTCGCCGCGCAGCAGAAGAGAAATCTCTCTATTCACGAATATCTCTCAGCCAACCTCTTGAAATCTGTGAGTGACAATTCGATGAATTATCAGATGGGATGTTTTAGTATAGTCAATGCCGCTGCTAACCGCAAACGCGAGTAGTATGGCGTCGGTGTCCCTAAGGGCGAGGTTGCTCGTAGCGCCGAAGAGGCGGAGGCTGTTGCCAAGTCAATTGGTATGTTTTCACAGACATCGAGCCAGCCGTGCAAATGAATGCTAAACAGTCGTTAGGCGGTGACGACATGGTCATCAAGGCCCAGGTCCTCGCTGGTGGTCGAGGAAAGGGTTCTTTTGACAATGGCCTGAAGGGTGGTGTCCGCGTCATCTACTCGTGAGAGAGCCCAAATAAATACGATGCAATATATTATCAAGAGCACACACTGACCGCATTTAGCCCGACCGAGGCCAAGATGTTCGCCGAACAGATGATCGGACACAAACTGATCACCAAGCAGACTGGCGCTCGCGGCCGTCTCTGCAACGCCGTCTACATCTGCGAACGCAAATTCGCCCGCCGCGAATTCTACCTTGCTATTCTGATGGACCGCCAGACTCAGTCCCCCGTTATCGTGTCGTCGTCCCAGGGTGGTATGGACATTGAATCGGTTGCCAAGGAGAGTCCTGACGCGATCCGCACCACCCCTATTGACATCAAAGTCGGTGTCACCGATGAAATCGCCCGCAGCATTGCCACCGACCTTGGATTCTCAGAGCAGTGCATTGAAGATGCCAAGAGCACTATTCAGAACCTCTATAAGGTCTTCACTGAGAAGGATGCGACCCAGATCGAGATCAACCCCCTCTCCGAGACGTCCGACCACCAGGTCCTGGCTATGGATGCCAAGCTTGGTTTCGACGACAATGCGGACTTCAGACAAAAGGAAGTCTTTTCGTGGCGCGACACAACCCAGGAGGATGCTGATGAAGTCAAGGCTGCCGAGTGAGTGTTAACGATTGGGGAATATGGAACCACAATCTAACAGATACCATCATAGACACGGCCTCAATTTCATTAAGCTCGACGGAGATATTGGCTGCTTGGGTATGAAAACATACAACCATATCTTTCTCGGGTTCATACTGACTGCGTGTAGTGAACGGTGCCGGCCTTGCCATGGCTACCATGGATATTATCAAGCTGAACGGCGGTAACCCGGCCAACTTCTTGGACGTTGGTGGTGGTGCTACCCCAGCTGCCATCAAGTCTGCCTTTGAGTTGATCACGAGTGACCCCAAGGTCAGCGCTATCTTTGTGAACATCTTCGGCGGTATTGTGCGCTGCGACGCCATCGCCCAGGGTCTCATCAATGTCGTTGGCGATATGGGCCTGCGTACCCCAGTCATTGCTCGTCTGCAGGGTACCAACATGGACCAAGCCCGCAAGCTGGTAAGTTTTCTTTGAGCTTTCATACTATCCGAGACGGACCACTGGTTTTGCTAACAAGAGACGCCCTAGATTGACGAATCTGGCCTCAAGATCTTCTGCATCCAGGACCTGCAGAGCGCCGCCGAGAAGTCGGTTCAGTTCTCCAAGGTCGTCAAGATGGCTCGTGACATCGATGTCGGTGTCGAGTTCACTCTGGGTATTTAAGTCCAGCCCTATCCAGCCAGCCTTCTGCAACCGAGCCTATTCGATCCATCCATCTGCGGCTATTTTCTCCCCCTCGTTTCCCTTTCTATGTACACATAATTAATCGTTCTCTTCTGGATTCGAATTGATGAGACAAAAGAGAGATAATATAAATCAAGACAAGTTTTTGCGGAAGGAAGGATTCCAAACTGTGGTTGCACGAAATTTTTCTGTTTTATTATTTGTTGATCTTTTTAGCAACCAGTGCATTATTAGTACCCTGCTTGATCTTTCTTTTTTCTTTTCCCCTCTTCACAGCCACCTGTCTTACTCAAAATGCTCGAATTCAATTACTGATTGGAGAATCGAGTCAGCCTCGGATATATAGGCATGTCCTCCTATGATTATCGCTTATGAACCTGGAAGGGAAGAAGAGGGCTAGCCGCAGACATTGTTTGGAACTATATGTCTCTCTTTCGGTTCCTGTTTTGGCTTGGATGTTTCATACATGTGCACTCTCGGCGGATGGATTCGTTCTTTTTTTTTCGGCTTTGTCTCTTGTGTTTAGTCGTTTATATTCATAGACTTCATTATCGAATTGCTTTTTTTCTTCTTTGCTATCATGTCAAGTACTCAATCTCTTTTGCTATCGTGTATCATTTGAATTTTTCTTTCCTGAGTCATTGTATACATGTATTGTGCACTGCTGAACTTGGCATGGCGATTCAACTTTTGGACTGTTGGTGCCATAGTTTAAAATCGTCTAGTGATATGAAAGGAGGTTGGTTGTCTGGAGATCGACACGGTTCCCCCCAAGTTCTAATGATGTCTGAACACATTAAGAATTGCTATGAATATCGGGCAAACGCAGAAAGCAGCTATAACTCGTCGTAATTAGTTATCTGCCCGTAGTGCTATCTCTTAATCGTAAAGACTGGTCAAACGTCCAAGTGGCAATGCCCTTGGGGCCTACCACACCATACATGTGCTCATCGCCAAATGCACTCCACACAGCGTTCCGGAATACCTTTTGCAAACTGCCGACACTGAAATGAGCGATATGCCCGGTACCACCACGGTTATTATTTCTACTGTTACTACTACCGCTGCTGCTGCTACCAGACGTGGGACAGAGGGTGTGCACCCAGATCGCCCCGGTTGCCCTCATTGGTGAGTAGACCAGCCCGTCTGGCGATAACAGTTTGCTGTGGTTGACATGAAGTTCGCGTGATGTTGGGTTGACGGACTCGTAATCTATGGCGTAGATTTGCAGCTTGTCAGTAGAGGCATAGTAGGAGAGGAGAAGGGGCGGGCGATGGTTGGTGAGGCACTGCGTGACGACGGTGTCGCGACGGCACAGGTACTGATTATAGCGGAATGGGCTGTCAAAGGGCGCATTGGCTACGCCCTGTCGAGGGTGTGAGGAAAGGCTGTCGGATGCAATTAGCACAAGATCGTCGTTCGCTGTTGAGTACTTCTTTCTGGAGAATCTAGAGCTGGGCTCTCCCGGAAAGTCTAGCTCGATCACGGTGATAACGCTGGCGTTTTCGTCCAAATGAGTGAGTAGCGGGTAAGTGTCGAGCTGTATAGACCGCAAGCTACCGCTGCTCAAGTTCCAGCTGTAAAGAATGTGTTTCCCAGCTGGGTTTTGACAAACAATTGCCACTTTGTTGGCCCGGATATTGATTTCCAAGCTCCTGGAAGAAGACGGTATCCTGACCGAAAAGTCTTCACCGGTAGACAAATTCCATGCTATAAAATACCTAGAAGGACCCAGTTAGATGCATACCGTGCATAAGACTGGTACAATCGGTACCCCTTACCCAGAAGCCTCGATACAGAGAATAGACTCGACCAGTTGGATTGCTGATATAATGCCCCGAGTAACAGGCACATAATCCGCAACAGCTTTGGATTGCAGATCCAAAATGCGGACACGTCTATCGTCACGAGAAAGCCAGGCGATCCTGGTGAAGGAGCACGAAACGACAGATATCTTGTTCCCATCTTGGGAGAAATCCGGCCCGTCTAGCCAATAGTGGAGATAGGCATCGCAGGCAGAGCCTGTCTCCAGATTGTATCTCCGCAGGCAAAATTTGCGGAACCCCTCAGCAGACAGGTTGCGTTCGGTCTCTGGGATGTTGTAGAACCGCAACACTGGTTGACAGACAGCCCTCGAGGACAGGCGGGCTTGCCACTGCTTGGAGACCTGTGCAGGCGCAATTAACTGTGTGAGCGGCGACTCGGGATGGAAGTGCAAATATCATACTCGCTGCAGACGTAGGATGTCCCACGGCTCCCAGTACGAGGTGACTTGCACGAGGAGCTCGACCGGCAAGCTGCTGACGATATCGTTCTGCAAGGCTTGAATTGCACGGTGGTGCACTCGACGCCACTCGGCTGGCTGTAAGAGATCTAGGAGTTGGTCTAACCTGTAGAAGCAGAGGCGTCAGGCGAGGAAGACGGCAAGACGTCGACCGAGAACGGCTCATGGTTCATACGCAGCCTGACGAGCCTGTTTGGTTTGCAACGCGGCGAAGGCGCTTACAACCAAGGACGGCTCGGATGACATGCTGCTTATCTGAGAGCTGGAGCTCACCAATCCTCCGGAAGCACTGGTTCTAGACAAAACCACGGAGTATATATGGAAAAAAGAGGTAATAAAAGACCGGGATACTGGAGTACTGGGGTACCGAAATAGTGACATGAGATGGCTCGGCCTAGATAGCAGGCGGGGGACATCCCGGGGCAGGTGCAGGCCCGGCCCACTTGCCTTCCCGGGCCGATCGATGCGATCGCTTGGACTCTTGTCTCAACATGGTCGAGAACTTCTGCAACTAAATAACTTCACTGATTACTTTTGTCTATTATCTAGTGTGGTCTACGACTGCTACTCCTCCTCCTCCTCCTCCTCCTCCCCCCCTTCTCCTCATCTTCCTACTACTGACTGCTATTCGCTGTGCACTCGCTCCTGCAATACCAAACGGACGGCTCGACGCCGAACGGCCATGGAACTCTGTACACAGCATCGACGTCAGTTCCTGCGAACAGGCTCGTTGCTTGCCTGCAGCAGCTGATGGCCCGCTCACACTTCTCAGTGGCGTGTCGCTAGAACACTACTAGCAGCTCCTGCGCAGCTCCTGCGACATCCCTGGGCCTCTCGAATCTTGAAACTCACTTCGAGCAGACACGACGCCCAGTGGTCAACCGCTGGGCGATTTCGACACAAACTGGCTGTCAACTTGATTCATTGTGGTTCACGTTATGATAATCTCGAATTGTTTAACGTTCTGCACATAAATACTACTTCCGCGTACGACGTTTGGAACAGAGCATATAGTAGCACCAGCCTACGAATCGAGGTAGCAGCATAGCCCCCCCGCCCGAGTGGACCGAAGGAGCTGATCGATATGCTGCTGACCCGCTTCCTGGCGCGAAATAAGAAGAAAAGGAAAAGGAGCAGTGCATATCCGTGGTCGATTCCACCCTGATCACCTCTTTGATTTTCGCTCCGTTGCAGGTATTTCTGTGAAGCCGTCCCACAGCCAGCAAGAAAAATAATGAAACTGGAAAAGTCAATTGTCGACTTGAGCCCACCACGATCAGAGATCCGGTCTCAAGCCAATAACTAGCTCTCAACAGCCTGCTTCCTCCATCGCACGTAGCATCCAATCTCGCGCATCGTCCACAGGTTTCCTATTCGCGTTACGCTCAACCACTGGAGGTGTGGCCGCCAGTGTCTGAACCCTCTGAATTTGTTACGCTGGCCTCTTGAGGAGGGTGTAAAACCGTTGGTCCCTCTAGCGGCGCCCAGGGATGTTTGAGCTGGATGGAATAGGACACGGAGCTGGTACTCTGCCCTGTCACAGAACGTGTGAGATAATAATAGTAATCACAACGCGGCCACGTACTGCAAGGTCAATCTGTTCTCCGGCTGTAGCTGCTGCCCCCAAATTCAATCATGATCAGTGTTTAATCTTATTTTTTATTCATTTATTTTTTTTTCTTTTATTTTTTTACTCTAGGTCAACCTCAGCTGCTGCAGTGTTGCGTTGCGCTGACTGGCAGCCCCTGCTAGCCGCTGCACGCGCATTTCTTCACGCTCCTGCCTCAACTGCAATAGTAATTCTCTCGATCGCTCGGCTCACCACCAACAAACACCGTTCTCCATCATCATCGCTATCCTTTCTTCCTCTTCTCTCGCTCTCTTTTCTCATCCTTTTCTGATACGTGCTGTACCTCTCAATCCCACCGTAGTGCACTCCATTGCCGTTCGTATCTCGTTACTGCTTGCGCTCTTAGTCCCGTCGCGCCTCCCCCGATCGGGCCAAAGGGGGAAAAGAAGAAGAAAAAAGGTGGGGAACCGCCCAGGCCAGCCAAGGACAAGAGTGAAATCGGCAGCGGACAGATAGCGATATTGCCTGCATACTACCTTTCTTCTCTGCTACTGCTGCTGCTACTACTCACATCCACGAGGCTATCCAAGTTCCGGGCTCGCTTTTCTCTACCTCCCCGCAACTTCGATTGGCTCTCCTCGTTTTAGTCGCCGTCGCGACCATACCTACCAGTCTAACAACAGCTCTCCCGCTAGCTGGCTTGCCCAGCTCTTCCCGAGTTACCACCCCCCTCCCCGAGTTTCGCCTCCATTGTCGGGTTCTGCCCACGCGCGCGCCTCTGTGGGTTCTTTCTTGCACGCCCACCCCCCCATCAATCGATCGCCTGAAACTCGCCTTGTCAGCCATGTGCAGTCTCGTCGGCCTCGCTCGGCCTTGAGTTATTACAGTTTACTACCTTGTCGCGATTCGCGACGCAGCTCGAACCCATTCCGCAGATCGGGTTGGTGCTCGTTATCGTGCGCGGCGAGAGACACCACAAACACCATCACAACAACGGGGAATAGGCACCACCCAGTTCTTCCGCCACCTATAGCCGTCTATAGATCTCGCATCGCCTGCGGACGAACCTTAATATCGCCTTCTCCGTGTTTACGCACTGAGACAAGACGCGAGTCGCGCTATGAGCAGAGTAGCCGATCTTCCTTCGAATAGTCCCTTTTCTGCCACTGGTGACGCACTCGGAAAACAGCGACACCTATCCGCTATGAACTCGTCCCTGCGACCCTCCGACTCGGATCGCGCCGATCGAATGGACGTTACCCCGACCGTGTCGGCCGCGCCGTCTCAAGACAACCACAATGCCGAACCGCCTAACCAGGTTTCGAACGGTTCGGCGGATGGCACGACGGCCAACAGCTCTGGGCCTAGCCAGACGCTCGGAGCCGCCACAGCTGCACAACAACCCAAAGTGGTTCAGACTGCTTTCATTCACAAGCTATACAAGTACGTTTATGTTCCCCGCCTGGTTTGGTCTCGGTTTGGTCTCGAGCACGATACTAATCTGGTTGGCGCAGTATGCTGGAGGACCAGAGCATTCAGCATCTCATCTCTTGGTCCAGCACGAACGAAAGCTTCGTCATGTCTCCAACATCTGAATTCTCCAAAGTCCTATCGTACGTCTGACTTTCTCCTCCAAACCCTGGTCCAGTCTAACTTATTTTTCCTTTTATTCAATCAGACAATACTTTAAACACACCAACATCTCTTCTTTTGTGAGACAGCTGAACATGTACGGTTTCCACAAAGGTACAGAAACACCAGTCAGTGCATAATGCGCACCTCCTCGGCTAACCGGCGATTTAGTGAGCGATGTCTTCCATAACGGATCGTCCGATTCGGCACTATGGGAGTTTAAGCATGGAAACGGCAATTTCAAAAGAGGAGACCTGGTCGGCCTGCGAGAGATCAAACGACGCGCTTCACGGCACACACTAATCCATCGAGATTCATTTTCGGGCAACAAACCGGGCCCATCTCAACCTGGAACACCGGCTGAGCCAATCCATGACGCTGGCGATATGCGACTCCTCAATCTGGAGAACTCAATGTACGAGATGCACAGCCGGTTGGCTCGATGGGAAGAATCGCAATACCTGTTAAGCTCGCGCTGTCAAGCCCTCGCAGAGTGTCTTGTCAAATGCCACCAGGTAGGATCATCAGTCTTGACACTTCCTTGGGACTCAGGACTGACATCACTAGTGGACCAACTCGATCTCCCAAGTGTTGGTTTCTATGACCCAGGATCATGACAGCCCCTTGGCTCGTGATGGTATGTTCCACGATTACACTTGCAGGCAGGATCAAATTACTGAACACGATTAGTGTCGAACATGCAACGGGAAATTGAACGACAGCTGGAATCAGTCCGCGCGTTAGAAACACCGCACGAAACGTTTCTATCGAATCGGCAGCAACCATTCTACGCAAACGTGACAACGGAGGCCGGCCCGCCTCTGTCACCACGCCAAATGCCTCAAGATGAAAGCCGCCGTCCGTCTCTGGCCGATATTTCCAAGCCAGGTGGTATTAGGCCTCCGGTGCCCCAGCATCTCGCTGTTTCGCCTCGACGATACGGGTCTATCAGCACCGGCCATGGCTCCCCAGGATATAGACCCCCGCCTCCCCCTCCGCCGCCTCAGCAGCCACCCATCTCTCACCCGCTGTCTTCTGTGTCCTCCCCCCCGGAACCGAATCTGGCTCGTCGCCACACATCGGCTGACATTCGTCAACATGGATGGCCGCCAGCCGGCATCTCTCCGTTTGCCCACGCATCGGGCAATTCGTCGGGACCATGGCCGTCTTCTCCTCATCGTGCGCCCACGTCAAGCGAGCAGCAGGTTCGGGATGTCTTGGCTCAGTATGAAATCAGCGCGTCCAAGCGCCGTAATGACATTTCTCGCCATGCAACTCCTCCTATCGGCTCGGAAACGGTCCCGCCATCAGCCTCATCATCACACTTGAATGTTGATAGTTCTTGGTCTGGCTCCAAATATCCTCGCAACGAATCAATGCCTGCCACACGTCGGTCCAGCATGGCGAGCAATGTCCACTCCTTATTGAATCCTTCCGATACGGTGGAACGGCCTGAGGAAGAGGACGCGGTCTCCGAAGATCGCAAACGGAAGCGAATACAATAGTTCGGCAGTTCTGTCTGATAGGTTCGGTCTTGTACATCTCACTTTTGCTGGATATATATTACATTACTGGGACCTTTACTGCGCCTGGTCTCCACTCTTGTCTTTTTGTCTACACACTTCGACAGGTCTTTTTGCTTTCGCGGTGAAACATCAACTAATGAAAATGAAAATAGGGAATTGGTGAGTTGGTGAGTTCTAGCGTGTACATTACTATTGTTGTTGTTATTATTTTCTTACCTCTTTCTTTCTTCCCATGGCATGGGACGGCTATTCGTCTTGCATATTCATATTGCGGCCAAGGTTTTGGGGTTTGGAGATTATCTTATACCATCTATTGTTTTGTTATTTTGTTGTTTCTACCATGCCATATAATATGTTATGTTTGGCTTGAAGGTTGTCATTATGCGCTTTCTTTTATCTTTACCTTTTTTGGAAAAAAATTGTATGCATTACATTCATAGTCCTAAAAGGAAATTGCACGGCAGGAGTAAATTTTGGATTTTGGGTTCTTGACTACTTTTTGCGTTTCTTTCTCCGATCCGACAGTAATTCATCGAGGAAATTGCCAGCTCCCTTTCGTTTTGAAGACGCCGCAGTCTTTTTGCTTTTAGTTGCTGGTTGCTCAATGGACGGTGGTGTATTGCCCTCTTTGTCCTCTGCAAGATCATCCCTCTCATCTGTGCCCTTTGAAGCGTGTATTTCAGCTGAGAGAGTCTTCTTGGGTTTGGTCTTTTTGCTTTTACCCAGCGCAGACCGCCCCTCTTCTTCTTCGCCATCGTCATCGTCATTATTATCATAACTAACATCCACTGCCGTTTTCATGTTATTCGGCTGATTCTGCGTGTTCCCATTGCCGGGCCCGCGATTTTTTGCTGCCGCGGCTGCCGCGGCTAGTTTCTGTTCTTGAATCTTTTTATAATTTCGACCCAGAAGCGTCTGTCGCAGTTTCTCGTCCGCACTCAGTTCGGTTTTGTGCCATAGTTTGTCGGCGGCACCTTGTTGTTTGGGGACCGGGGCTCCAAGGCCGAGTCTGCAAAAGAAATCACATTAGTATCATTTGTGACGATGTTTGGTAACGACTTTTCTCTCGTCTCCGCTGCAAGAGCATATGTACCTCTCTGGAACAGGCGTGAACATCTCATCTTCTAGTCTCTGTAGCTCTGCGCGCTCGGATTCTGTTGTGCTGGAGGTCTTGTCCGTGTCGGCTGCTGGGGGAAGCCATGATGCGACAAGTCGCTGGCTGCGTGCGAGTGCGACATTGGCACGGTTGAATATGATGTCTGCTTCATTGTTGGGTTTGGCTTTATTATTAGTGGGCCGATCTTGCGTGATTGTTGTGGGCATTATTGATGCGATAAAAGTCGTTCAAAGTATTGAAGAGGGCAGAGGGACATCAATTTTGAGTTGGAAGAATAAATTATTATATCACAAGCTCAGTCGAGTCCCGCTATGGAGTTGCCTTTTTGGGTTAGAGTTGGTTCGTGTGGAAAATAAGCTTCAATTAATAAACATGCGATGAACCCAAAGCGCTTTTCTCAATCATTTAGTCGTAATCATCACTATCTGCTCAAATAATAGATAAATAAATATACCGGGTATCTGACTAGTCGCATCAAATCAAACTCCAAACTCCAGACGCACACACTTCCTCCTCAGCAAACCTCTGATACCGCCGGAGGATATCCGACAGTTCTCCGTCTCCTTCGACTTTGCTCTTGTAGTGCGAGACGACACCCTTGCCGTCGATGATGGTACGCTTTCTCAGCCAGGCTGTTCCTTGGTTCTCATAGATCAGGGGCATGTCTCCGCCTCGTACGCACGTGAATGCCCGAGACACGTCGGCCGGCGGGTTGGTCCACGATGGGAATTTATATACTCCAAGATTCCCCTGTGTAAGATGGCGGAGGAAAGAATAGTGCTGTTGGGCTTGGGCCGCTACCGAATTCGACTCATCTGTGCCCGGGGGCTGGGTGGTGACGATGTTATCGTTATTGTACTTATGTAGCGCCAAAAGTTCGTACATACGCTGCGGAAGAATCGACAACCACATATTATGTACAGTTCGATAATTCTTTTCGCCATAGGACACGTTCTCTAGCTGATTCAGTGCTGGATACCGCTCAGACGGGTATGGGACGATGACACCGGCCCGCGAATGGAACTTGGACACTGCAGGCTGATGGACAACGTTGGCCGAGACGACGAGCGCATCGGGATGCTGCATTTTGGTGTGCACCATGGTCGGTATCGTGTGCTCCTCGATGAACACGACATCGCCGTCGATCTGCAGGTACAAATCGTGACCTGAGTAAGTGGGCTCTTCCATTGTACTAACCGCATACAAATTGGAGCGGTTGGCTAAGCCATGGAGCCATTCGAGATGGCCAGCCTCTGTTGTCTCAGGTCGGAAAATAACCTCGTCAATAAGCCCGCCATTGTCAACAAGGTTTTTCTGTCCATGATAGCGACTGTGTTAGATATATAGAATGTCCAGGCCGAACCTTTTTGAGAACGTCGAGCATACCTGAAGGTAACAATCCAGAATCGCCGTCTGCGCCGGGTTTCTGTATCCTACGACGGCGCGAATTTTGACATCTTTGGGCTTGTCAAAAGTGGTCATGTTGTTTGTAGAGAACGCATGAAATGGTATTGGTGTAACCGGCCATAAGAAAGGATTCACTAGTAATGCCAACACCGATGCGTCTGCATTGTAAAGCAGATATGTACCGCTTATGGAGATAGTAGCCGCAATAAACAGTATCGACACTACCCAATTCCTTGAAACCACGCCTCGACGGGCTGTCTGGTGGGTAAAGGCCTCAATATCTTCAGTGGATCCCATGGTGAATTAATGTGTGTTAAACTCGATTTAATAGTACTTGAGCTGTTGCGCTTCGGAGCTAGTCGTAGGTCTTACAAGCAGAGGGTGTCAGACTATCGAACGCATTTCGCTCCCACACCGCTTGCCAGCAAGACAGACGCAACAGCAGGGCATGGGAAAGTCTAGAGAGGAAATTGTTCTCTAAGCATGGTAACTAGAAGGAAGAGAGAGGGAGAAAGAAAAAGGAAGAAGAAAAAAGGCAGAAAAACCCAGACGCAAACGCAGTGCGACAACGTGGGGAGTATTTATAATATTTCCGGGCTTGCCGGAACCTGGCCACCTGACCGGAAACGGCAGCATGGAAACATCTGCACGCCATCATCTATATAGACGCTTCGGGATTAGTGGATGAGTCTGCGTAGACGAAACAGGCTATTTCATGATTGATTACCGAACGGTGAGTGACGGTTGAGTATGCCTGTAATCTACAGGGAAGAAAAGGTTGTTGCTGCTGGTAGATTTTCATACTCATTGGTAAGAATCCGGGTATCCGTCGGGCTGCCGCAAAATGACGTACCCTGCCGAGCTCCTGCACGTGCAGACCGAAAGCTCTCCCGATTGATCCCGCCAATGTTTCTCGACAACACCTGGTGGTAGCAGGGCAGCACCGGCCTTGTTGCGTATATTGTCATATATCGGCCATGCTGTTGAATTTCATCTATGGCCTGCTGTCGTACTGAAAGATCGTCTAGACTATGAGGGCGGCGTTTTTCCTTGGCCGCCTCTGCTTTCGGCGTGGAGCTCTTCGTCTATCGACACCGTCGTCATTGCGATTCAGCCGATTCCAACATAGCAATCACGCTCACGCTCGATTTAATCAGCTCACAGGATGGCCCAGGGCTCGCAGAAACGGTCCCATATTAGGCACAGTGCTGTTTGCAGCCGCCCTGAGTCCCGGCGCCTTTATGGAAATTGCCGAACAACATAGCGAGCACACGACGGGCGAATTGCAGATGCTCGAAGCATCGCGGGAAGAAATCCGAAAGACAGTGTCTGAGAATGCGCGTGGTCTGTCCAGATTGGGCCAGGGAGTATATGTGTTTCTTTACTGCTACGTCTATGAGCCCGTTGCCACGGGACTCCGTTTCCTACACTTGGCCGTCATCTTTCTTCCAGTGATCCTGACAGTGCCGGCGATATGGATTGGCCGACGCAACGCAGATCGCAACAATGAGCGTTCGGGAACGTTATGGTGGATGGACTTCCTGGTGAGGTCAATGGAGCGTGCCGGGCCGGCTTTCATCAAGGTATGTTGTGCTCCTTAACTGCACGTCCTGTTGCTGACATAGAATGTCGTCCCCAGCTCGGACAATGGGCTGCCTCACGAACGGATATTTTCCCACCTGAACTATGTGCTCGACTGTCTTCTCTCCACTCAAACGCACCCGCTCACTCTCTTCACGCTACCAAGAGGATATTGTCAAAAGCCTTCAACGGCCTCGCCTTCGAGGATATCTTCGAAGAGTTTGAAGAAGAACCTCTTGGAGTCGGGGCTATTGCACAGGTGTATAAGGCCAGACTGAAACCAAATCTGGCCGCACAACACGACCGAGACCTACGAGACGCGCCGCGACGCCTCGGCGCACGAGTGCGGAAGAACGTTGACGTGTTGGTCAAAAGCTCACCGCAGCGAGTGCCGTCCAATTATGTAGCGATCAAGGTGCTTCATCCTCGAGTAGAGCGCACTGTTCGCAGAGACCTTAACATCATGAACTTTTTTGCCCAGCTCATCAACATGTTACCCACCATGGAATGGCTGTCTCTGCCCGGTGAGGTGCAGCAGTTCGGCGAGATGATGAAATTGCAACTCGATCTGCGGATTGAGGCAACCAATCTAACAATTTTCCGAGAGCACTTCATGTCCCGGACGACTGCCTGGTTCCCTTATCCGTATCAGGAGTATACGACGAGAGAAGTGCTCGTGGAGGAGTTTGCGCAAGGAATTCCCTTATCCGTGTTTCTCAAGCAAGGCGGAGGCGTGTATCAGGAAGAAATCGCAGACGAGGGATTAGACGCCTTCTTACACATGCTACTGATTGATAACTTTGTGCATGCCGACCTGCATCCAGGAAACATCATGGTACGATTCTACAAGCCTAGTCAACTCGACCTTTCCATACGGGGGCGCAATCGAGCTGTAGAAGCTACCTCTCCGCACGAAGCAGACGTGATGGAAGACGTGCTCCAACGCCTCCGACCTCATACAGAGGATTCACAAGCCTGGACGAGCACTCTCGCCCAGTTGGAGTCTGAGGGGTACCGTCCTCAACTCCTATTCATCGACACTGGCCTCGTTACACAACTCAACGACATCAACAGACGCAACTTTCTCGACCTATTCCGCGCCGTCGCCGAATTTGACGGCTACAAAGCCGGGCAACTCATGGTCGAACGGTGTCGGCAGCCGGACGCAGTGATCGACCCCGAAATTTTTGCTCTGAAAATGCAGCATCTCGTCCTCGGTGTTAAATCACGAACTTTTGCGCTCGGGAATATCAAGATCGGCGACATCCTCAGCCAGGTGCTGCAGATGGTGCGTGAGCATCACGTCCGCCTCGAGGGTGATTTTGTCAACGTGGTGATTTCGATTCTGCTTCTGGAGGGTATTGGTCGGAGTCTAGATCCGAATCTTGATCTATTCAAGAGGTATCGTCCTCCATCCTGGGATTTTTATGCTGCTTTGATAGAAAAGATTTTTTGAAAGAAATTAGAGGGAAGACCGTATTCTAATTGACAAATCTCTTTGCAGTGCCTTGCCTATCCTGCGACAGCTCGGTTCGGGTTCGACGCTTTTGCAATCGGTTCGACACGGCGATACGTCGATGCTGCGAGTGTGGGTTGGCCTGGAGGCGCGCACATTCTTGCAGGCTAGTATCGAGAGCGTCGAAATGTGCGTCAAGTATGACATGCTGGCGCCGAACATATGAAGAGTGTACGTTTGATTCAATGTTTTGTAGATTATGTACATATATACACGGTCGGTTGGACACGAGCATATACATTAGCAGGGGTGTCTAGTTTCATCAACGAATGGTACAACATACATGGATACCAATGTGGAGATAGGGCTGCCTGTCCCAATTTAGGTTGAGCGGTTTGCCGCCCTGAGAAGCGGCATTTTGCAGCCAGGCAGAGGGACCTTGCCTTCAGCTGTCTGTGTGGCTCTCCCTGGTCGAATATTATAAGATTGGAGCTCAGCAAACCTGCTTACCACGAACTGTAGCATTGTTCCAAGTAATCTCACATCATATCATTTGGTAAAATGGTTGTGACATACCCGTGGATGGTGTGCAGCAGTAGAAATAGGTTTTGTTTTTGCCAGCTATGATAGCAACTCTGTAGCAATTCTCGACACTAAATAGGTGTTCAAGACATTTGGGAATCGTCTATCCCTTGACCTTCTTGGCACTTGGCAGAGAATCATCCATAAAGGAAATGCGTACTGCCTTATGTAGATTATTTTCAAGTGGTCAACTCTATTGGCACGATAACGATAACGCCCTGATCAAGCGCCTCCTCGTATCGGGCATAGAGACTGAGACCTGAACTATCTTTGGACATTTTCAAACCCAGAATGAGTAGACTCACCTAGGCGCCAGTCATAGAAAACGTCCTCCGAGACCTCATCAACACCAAAAAGATAAGCCACCTCTCGGCGGGAGAGAGACTTGGGGACGAGATGGGCTGCCCTGACGTTTTTTGCATCCTCCCAGACTCCTTGCAGATGGCACCAAGCGAGCTTGAGTGGGCCTTCGTGCTTCACAGCATTGTAGGCGTTTAGGACTGCATCTCGAAATCGCACTGTATTGAAAGAAGACTTTTCTTGCTTCTTCGTCGCACTCATCACTTGAGGGACGATACGGTCGAGATAGGCGCGCTCGTAAAAATCCACATCTGGAGTGGTTTGTCTGGGTTGCTTGCGTTCAATCTCCTCATCGAGATCATCTCTGATAAGTTTGGACTGTTTCTTGAGGAGCTGTTTTTCACTACTTAGGCGGCTTAGATGCTTAAATAAAGGGTGCGAGAGAGCCTCATATCTGTCAGAATCAAGGTCCTGATTCTGACGGATATGCTGGATTATCTCTAACTGGGCTGACGTGCTCGCAAACTCGTACTCGCATGCCTTTACTTTTTCTTCCAGGAAATCAGACACAGCTGATGAAGCAAATGAAAAGTTTGATAACATTGATGTATGTCTCTGCTGTCGGAGTTCGGCCTGGCTGGCTTTCAATCGTAGACTCGGAGGTGCAAGGGAAGACACTCGTTCTGGTATAGGGGGAGGTTTCGGTCTGCGTTGGGCGAGAGTCTGGAGGGGAGCGTCTGTTGACGCCATTGGGAGGAAGAGCTGAGAGAAGGTCAAGCATTGAGGTCACGATGAGATAGGAGGTTGATAAGGAAGAGGTGAGAGGGGACAAGAGAGAAAAGTGAGGAAAAGGGGAGAGGATGGGGAAGGCGTGTTTGTTTTGTTGTGCAGATGCAGGCAACCACCGCTATCGCCTAGCCAGTATGACATAGATAACTACATGGCAATTAGCTCATACCGTGCTGGTGATACGACTCACATAACCAGTCCAGACCTATGCCGTAACACTCTAGCTTGGAACGGATGTCAGGTCTTCATCTTTGTGGATAAGATCTTTCCACTATGATTGAATAATCAACCTCAACGTGACCAGTATCCAGCTCACTCGTCAGATTTTACATTTCTGCTGTTTAGAACCACTCCACTAGTCCAGTACCATGACTGACTACAAAGCAGAGGTTCCTCTCCAAGAATCACCTGAGTGGGGCCTCTATCGCCTTTCTGAATGCCTTGAAGACCACCATATAAGGCACTGTATTGCTGGCGATGCTATCATCACGACTCTCGGCCATCCATTATTTATATGTGACTTATATCTCGTAATCGTAAACGAACAACTTGACGACGACGCCATTGCTATCTTTCTTCGGCAAGATTTTCAGAAATCCCAAGGTCATCGATGCTATATAGATAAAGACGCGGCAGATAATGCTCTAGGGTGGCCTGGATACACCTTGAAACGGTCTTCTGCGCCATCTATGACTCCTAGTCTTATACTTGTTCCTTCAAGTTTTTGGCGTATGGAACTTTCGGTGTCAAGTCTATCAGCTACCACATTATTACATCATAATACGCGGTGTTGTTTTTCAAAGCTATGGGTTTAGTTAGATGGTATGTATATCACTATAAAAGTACACTTCTTTCCCTTGATCTTTTTCTTAGTTGTAATCTTAGAATTGGTATTGGCTGACTTATATTTAAAAATTTTTAGCTTTAATCAATACTATGGTCGAAGAAATGCTGAAACCTGGGAATAACCAGTGTATCTTTGGATACTTCAACTTGCAATATCACTCACTATCTACGTTCCTGTCTTCCTCGGCATACTCCTGTTGATCTCCCGCCTGAGGATCAATTTTTTATGGACTTATGGGGCAGACAACTTCCGCCATCGAGCCGGCCAAAAATCTGTTCTAATCAACAATAGATCCGGCGAGGTCTTATGACTGTTGAAGAGGCTGGAAAGGTGGTATCCAAGAAATTCCTTAAGAAAGCAAATGCTGTATTGCGCAAATCTAGGGCAGGGCTAAAGTGATTATATCGGCTGATCATCAGATATTGATTATGTTTATGCTTGCTGTTTTATGCTGATTGCATTACATTGTAAAATATAAGCGAAACATTTAGTCTAATAAACTAAAAAGTACCACTAAATTCATTCACATGACCATCCTAGTGGGGGGATATAGAAGTCTAGTAAATTAAGAAACAAAGGAGACTCATGAGATTGATCTCCATATAGACAGCCGAATGCAAAATGCTTCTGCCAGCCCGCATCCAGCCGCTCCTCAGCGCCAGCGACAAGCCGCATGAATTAGATTGGGACAAGCAAACTTATCTCATACGGTGTTCATAGATGCAGATCACTATATTAACAGATTGAATAATGATACAGATGATACATAGGATCCGACTACATAAAGCCATCATTAGTACATGTAGTACAAGCAGGACGCCAACCAGACCATGCAAAAAAGCCCTCCAAAAAGAACAACAGAGCGGAGAAAACCCTTGATTAGTTTTACAACGAAAGGAAGAAATTCTCTACTTGGTAGCCTCTCGGACTACACCGCCGCTGGCTCTCCACCAGACGTCACCACCCCATCTCATCAGTCGTTCGACAGCTGCAGTGGGCGTGTCGACCGCAGGACGAATATCTAGGAAAAACACCGGTTCCCCTGTCGGCTCAGGAGGGCCAGAGTAGTAATCGATCACGTAGCGAACCTGCTTCTCTCCAGATGGAGTCTGGCGCGAAATGTACCAATCGTGTCGGTCAAAGGGAGGCTCAGTTCTGTGACACGTTGGTTGTATATCAGTAGGGGGAAATCGAACAATAAGGCAAAGAAAAGGACCATACCCATATTTTTCGGGATACAGCCATCCCAAAGCCTGCAAAATCCTCGCCTTGGGACTCAGATCACCTGGCCGACCCTGAAAGCGAATAAGACTGGGCTGCGGCTCCTCCTCGGCCAAACGCTCTCTGGCCAGTTGCACAGAGAGGTTGTCGTTCCCCCGACGACACTTCTCCCAACCATTCTTCAATCCTTTACCGAAAATCTGTTCCCACTGGACAATCTCTTCCCATGCTCCTTCGTTCAAGAAATTGTGCACAGCAACCATCGACTCCACTGCATCCTGTGGCGTGTCTGTGTATCCCTTGCGCAGCATTGCGTTGTACATTTGCTGTGGCGAGGGGTATTCCCAGTTCCCTTGGGAGCCGTCGGCGCGTGGGATCGAGGAAATCTCGCGCTCTACAGGCAGATCGACGGTCTGGTTTGGCGCGCGATCCTGAGAAATGAATGAGAACATGTAGTTGAGCGGGTTTAGTTTTGAAGTCCCGCTACTCTTTTCAGCAGCAGGGGGAGCCGGGGTGGGATGGTCTGAGGTTTTGGCTTGTGATGAAACGTAGAATGGCGAGTTTGGGGATCGTTTCACCGGGCAGGCGCTTTGTGAGGACTCAGGCGGAGGAGGCGCTGACGACTCGTGCATCGGACAACCGGGCTGTCGAGCTTAGTTAGAACAACGGGGGACCCTTTGATATTGCTTTCAAATAGGAAAATGTACTGGAGGTGTCAGAGGAGCCGCTTTGGGAGGAGCAGCAGCGGCCGGCCGCTGTTGTTGCTGCGAGTCTGCCCAGAACCAGCCCATTGTGTCCGTAATCTTATCTGAAACTCGGAATTATGAGAGACGATAACTGTCGATGCGATAACAGGCGACCAGAAAATCGATGCGCTGAGAGTGGCGTACGCCTAGACTAAGAATCTGGAGTGAATCGAATAGCTGATAACTTTTTTTCTCCTTGAGGCTTAAAAGAGGTGACATAATCCGACTCTTCCCGCCCGAAAAGGAACTGCGGGTGGGTCCGGAATTTTTTGAATCCCAATCAGACTTAGCGCATATCCAACCAATGTCTCCACTTTCACGTGTTTTCCACTCTGCAAGCATAGTATTGTCATCTGATCCATCAAGTAACGCGTCCGGTTCTGTTCAGATGTTGATTTGAGATATATATTCATTCTCTAACAGACTCTTCATAGTAGATTTCTTGATGTCTTAGATGTCAACTGACGGAAGAGAGGAATCAAATTGACACATGAACAAGGGCTTTCTCCCATGTCCCTCTCCATGCCATTTCATGAATCTGCGGTATGAAAATATATTGCAGCAAAACGGCCACAACCTGCGTCCACTCTTCCCAACCTCTCAATGTAATGACATGTGCCAGACGCGCAATAAACCATGCATGGTCGACCTGTTCCAAAGAACCCTGCGCTCCGATGAATAACACCCAAGCTAGCAGGTCTAGGTCAGCTGGGGTCTGGTGATGGGAAGTACAAGGGTTGGCAAATGCGCAAATTGCTCTCTTCAAAAATCTCGTCAGCGACCGTCCCATCCCGGCTGCCGGGTGTGTGACAATGACGATCGAGTTGAGCAGACATATACATCCCATACGGGTCATTGTTTCTTTCGGATCGATGGCTTTGGGGTGTGAGTTTGTGTCGGATCCAGCAGTAGGAGCAGCAACATTAGTTTCCGATGGATAGCTGAGCAAGTCATGTTCGATTTCGCTCAGAAACAAATAGAGCTGGTATAGCTGTCCAGTAGCACCATCCTTGTCCGGCTGTTTTTGATATTGCTCGTGGAAGAAGCTCTGAAGAAGCAAGGCGTCTCGCAGTCGTTCAATAATGTCCATCAGTGGTTGGCGGATATCCCGTGAGTGGTGATTTTTGAAAGACAGTCCGATACTATTCGACTGTGCCAAACGGATCTGCCGCAAAATCTCAGGCGGTAATGGAACCGGCTTCCAAGGAAGTGGAAACAATGGCTTTGTCATGGATCCAGTGGCCGACTTGAGATCACTCCTGGAGCCCGCTTTAGTACATCGCAGAGGCAACATAGGGGTGTCCCTTACCATATGATAGCATGGATAAGGCCGGAACTGTGAAGGGTTTCGCTGGCAATGCCTCCGCATAGGTCTACCATCTGCTTAAGGCCAGCCAAATGCGTACGCGCCTCGCTGTAGAATCCTAAAATCAGCTGCACAGATTAGCATAGATAATAAAACAGGTATAAGGTTCACTCACCGAGCTCGTTATCAGATGGATAACGGTTTGCATTGCAACGTGGTCTAGATGCTGGGAGGCATTCTGTAGCTTGCATTTCAAAGCCTCCAGACACTTATCCTTTATGAAGCAGAAGTTTGGATCGCAAACAACGTGGTAATTGTTTGACGATGGCGTTGGGATAACCAGACTCCAGCCATTCACAACGCCTTTGTGGGCAGCAGCCACAGTCATCAAGCCATAGAACTCGCCTGCGTCAGCGAGGGAGTCTCCTACTGACGTATGCAGGGTCGCACGTGTATCACGGAAAGCAACAGATTCAATGGGAAAAGTCATTGGGATGAACACCGACACATCTGATTGAACACCAAGCAATGTGTAAGCATAAGTAAGCATGTTCACAAATGGCGGAGATTCCACGTCATCCGACTTGAGATCACACATGTGACACATGGTGAGGCAGCAGTGGAAAGAGCATAAATAGCAGGAGCCTCTATATAGAGCTAGGTGGGCAAGAATAAACATTGTAAGAAATCGACCTACAGTAGTGAAGAAGCGCATTCATCAAGGATGGCATTCCAGAAACGCCAGGCAACGTGTCGAAAGGATCCAGGTACCGGCCCCTTTGCAAGTTCACGTTCGCTGCTAACGTAGTTTTAACCGAAGGCAAAGGCAGTTGTCGTTGATTAACGAGACATAGGCCCTGCGTGCCACGAACATCGTCATCATCGTCATCAAAGTGCCGGTCTGTCGAGTTTACGGTGAGGCCATTCCCGGAACAAGCGGTGGATTCCGAAGAAAGCCGTTTGGCGGAGAGCGGCGACTCGGTCGACACACGCCTCGAGATCCTCTTGTGGCCGGCGAGTCGTTCACGGAAGCGAACATGGCGCATAACGTGCGACCTGATGGCTTTTTTCGCATCGACATTCCTGATGCGCTTAGACGGCAGATCATCGTCATGGTCAATAAAGGTTAAGAAATGGTGCGTGGGCTGTTTCGACTGTATCATGCCTTTGCTACAAGCACCGCTAACACTTGGATTCCAGCAGTTAGCATCCTTTTTCGATTGAAGTCGCAAATTCAGAACATGAGCAGGACGTATGAGTAAAACGAAAGAAGCAAAAAGCCAGCCACCATCTGAGGAGTTGATTCCTCCATTTCGACACGGCCTCCAGAAATACCAAGACACTAAGATCTATGTGCTGCTATGTCGACTGACCGACCCCATGCGTTCCCCAAATATAACAACTAATTGCTGGCCATGGAACGAGATAGGAAACAGGCACAGACACACCTTGAGTACGCTAGACGATGGCACTCTCGGTCAGTCACAGTGGAGGCGGCAGCACGAGGGCCGACAAAACGTGCGGACTCCCCCTTACGGACGCGACGAGAGGAGATCCGCTCGCCTGCTCAGCTTCCCACAGACCGGGGCTATACAGGATGCGAAGTACAAAATACCGAGTACGTACTTTGTGTGTTTTTGAAGGATCAATAAGGGTGAGAGGCTAGCCAACTAGTATTAATGAAAATGCAGATGAGACAGTCAAACAGCGAACGGACGGTGCAGCTATAATAAACAGCAGCTGGTGATGGACTTGAGCTGCAAAAGAGGCAGCGGCGGCTCAGGCCGACAACCTGCGCAGGGAGACGGTTATAGCATAATAATAGGAGACAGAAACAGAGTTAGTCCCAACTTTAGTTGATCGGTTGTTCGAGTTTAGGCTCCACTGCCAGTCGTTAATTAACCAAATTTAGCTCGACTTAAGAAGGCTAATAATTGACGCCGATTGCACCAACCACATTGGGGTTAACTGTTGTTGTCCCTTTGTTCTTTCCCCCATAACTTACTACATTTGGATGTATACAATTTACAAAATCGCCGGAATCATCTAATTCTCCTTACCGTCGGAATGTACATGCATCGTGACTGAAAGATAGTAGGTAAAACAAAGAAAAAAAAATCAATAAGAAAGAAAAAAAAAAAGAAAAAAGAAAAAGAGTAAAAAGAAGTGGGAAATCTACATGTTTATTCATAAAAACACAGCAAAATGAAGGGAAGGGGAATCTAAAGCGCACTCAAAAAGTGCAAAGAAATCACGACCGCACCGTTGACACACTGCTCATATCCTGGTACATGCGAGAAACTAGCACGTAGCCAAACACCACGCCTAGCACGAGCAGAAACTTATTGCGCCCAATCCAGCTTTGGCCAGCTTCCCGAGCAACTTGGCCGCCTTCCATGACAGCCCCCAATCGGGGACCGCTCCCAGCAGGGCGCCGGCGCAGTGCTGATGTTTCGGGCGAGCAGTTGTTCGCTGTTGCGGCTGTAGAGTCTAGAATAATCTTGCCAGTGGCGACGTCAATGCGGTTTTCCTTTATCCACATCCAATTCTCCTGGTCCAGCTCTGGCCATTCCGTGCGGAACTTGAGCCCCCCATCGCCAGCCTTGATGTTGTTGATCCCCCTGCTGGTAGGCGTGACGCCTGCGGCGACACTTGTATGTGAGCCTCCGCCAGTCGAGTTCCACCATCGTGAACGAGCGGCCAAGAGTCTGCGCTCGCTGTCCGATGCACTGACACTGCCCGTCGTCATCTCCTCGCTCGTCATAAAACTCAAGAGGCCGATCAGGATCGTCGACACTTCCCATGCTGGGTTGAACGATTTTGGATGGAAGTCACTGATACTCAAACAAAGTCTCGTCGAAGGCTGGAATCTACCGCTGGGGGTGTGCATGCGAATGGCCGGTGGCGCGAAAGGATACTCAGGCGGAAACATAAGTGTGCCCCAGTACTGTCCATTCTCGTAGGGAGTCTTCGGAGGACCGGTTAGGATATAGTGCCATCTATCGCAACTCTGGTTAGTCTCTTTTTATCGTTCCTGATAAGATCGGTAAATCCACTGACTCGAGGATGTTGGTTTCCGAGGGGTGTGCCACAATGTAAGGAGGAGGGTTCTTTTGGATGTTTTGGTATTCCCGAGTAAGCTATGAATGTGTAAGCGCGCAATCCATGGAGCAAAACTTTTGAAAAGCAACGTACTCTCTTATGGGCTGCACGGGTCGCCATTTTGAAGGCCGATTGCAATATGCCGGCCACGCCCGTAAAGGGAGGCACCAGGCGACAGTCAGGCGAACGAGAGGAAAAGTTGAGGGTTAAAAAGAGTGACTGCTTAGTTGCTGGCTCTTGCTGTGTGCGGCTGTGTAGTTGTAGAAAAGAAAGGAGACAGTATTCACGACAAAAGGAAAGCAGCAGATCAAACAACGATCGAAAAACGAAGCAGAGGTGTGTTGCGAATGACTCGAATCGATATCAAGAAATGGCGACGTCAAACGGGTTTAGCCTGCGGCCGGGTGGTCACGTGCATCGTGCCGCGGCGGTTGGTGCAGCAATCCGAGGCGCAACCAGAGGCAGATGAAGAATCAACATCGCATCACTTCCTCGGCCCTCGAGATGGGTTCTCCTCTGACTAGCGACGATGAAGATGTAATCCCCCCCCAGTTGTTCAGCTACTAGCTGATTTATGTTCCACACGCTGACCTTTTTCGCGACAAATCTAGATCTTCAATCGTCTCCAACAACCTGCCGATCCCAAGGTCTTGGAGGAGCAGCAACAAGCGATCAATGAGCGCATGAATGCCATCTACCAAAAGGCTCAGTCCCGACTCGCTGAATTGGTCTGTCTACTTTCCAGTCAAGATGGGGAAATTTTTGATCTTCTAACGCAATTGACCCCAGATCGACGAAAACTCTACGCTGCCATGCACCATATCTCGGATACACATCCTCAATGCGACCCGTACTCGGAGGAGCTTTCTCGAGCGCATATTTGATCCGATCCTGAGCGCCAACAGAGGCAAGCCTTATACGTTATCGGAAGCTCTGCGTGAAGTGTCTCAAGGGGCAGACAAACTCAGCCGCCTGGGTAAAGCTATTCTTTCTTGTCTCGGTTTCGACGGCCGCTAACCGTTCGTCAGATATTTTCCACGAACCTATTTCTGTTTTCTTGGACAAGCCTACGGACCCGAATGCCCTGCCAACAGACCTTGATGTCTACTTGTCTGTTCGAGAAAAGTCAAAGATCCTCCTCAAAACCGGAACTGACCTGGGGAACGCCGAAGGGTCCGCTTACGGAAACCTCTTATGGCGTAATATTTTCGGTGGGGCAGAGACATTGAACGTCAACGCATCGCTGGGAACTCGAACACGATCTGCATATCAGGCCGCGTTCGAGAGTCCTATCTTGAGCGATCCGGACTTCCGCTGGGAGCTTGGTGGCATAGCTAGTTCTACAGACAAGCCCTGGGCAAGCCATGAGGAAGTGCTCAAAGGAGGTTGGGCGAAGCTGCGATGGCAGAGCCGGTGTGGTCAACTCCATGAGCTCTCATACAACGGCTTCTGGCGACAGATCACCGGGTTAGCGCCTAACGCGCCATTGACTGTGCGTGGCGACGCTGGGGACAGCGTTAAAAGCAGCATCACGCACACATGGCTGTATGATGGGAGAAACCGCCGCTTGCTGCCATCCAGCGGAGTTTTTGCGAAGACTGTCAACGAACTTGCAGGGTGGGGTCCGCTGAAAGGCGACGTTGCGTTCTGGAAGTCGGAGATTGAGACACAGGGAGCCATCCCAATCCCAATTCCGGGAATCAAAGGCGACAGCGGAGTCAGCTTCACCACTGGTCTTCGCGCAGGACTGCTCTACCCTCTCAACCTCGATTCGGCAGCCAAGTCGCAGCCATCTCGCATCAACGATCGCTTCATCCTCGGTGGTCCCACCGACGTCCGAGGTTTCCGACAGGCCGGCCTGGGTCCTCACGACGGCAGCAGCGCAATTGGGGGCGATGTATATGCCGCAGGAAGCGCCAACCTGCTGGTCCCTTTGCCTCGTGCTGGCAGGGACTCGCCGCTTCGTCTACAGGCTTTTGTCAACGGAGGACGCCTGCTCGCCCTGCGGACATCTGACAAGGAGACCCCCCAAACCAACAGCCAAGTCAAGAACGCCATTGCGTCGACGGTCAGCGAGCTTGGCAACGGGCTTCCAAGCATCGCCGCTGGCATTGGCCTGGTGTATGCGCATCCAGCTGCTCGATTCGAGCTGAACTTTTCGCTGCCGGTGGTCCAGCGCAAAGGCGAAGAAGGCAGAAAGGGTCTGCAGCTGGGAATCGGCATCAACTTTTTGTAAACTACTTGATTTATTTATTTAGTGTGGGGTAATAGAGCACTTTGACTATAAGAAAAACAACCATAGGGAGTGGATGTAGAAAGTAAGTAGGGCAAAACTTCGTATGGGAGAGCGGCGGGCCAATCGTCGAGGCTCCAAGCGGCCAAGCTGTCTGCTCCACTCCGGACCGTCCCCTTCGTACCTACACACCACCAACAACCAGCACTACAACCGCCATCATCTGTGTTTAATCGCACGCGCACACAACATATCTATTTTTCGATACCCGCACAAATCCAGCGCATAATAACTCAGCTACTAGAATCCCCTGCAAAGTTTTGAGCCAGGCCGCCATGGCCCAGTTCTACCCACAGCAGTCATACGGCGGCCCATCCTCGCCACAAAACCTTCAGTTCTACCCTTCCTCGTACTCGGTGTCCGGCCATACCACCCCGTCACAAGCTGCATACGGTTACGGGGTGTCTCCAGGCCAAGCTCAGGCGTATCCTACTGCAGGCGGGCCGGCAGCCGGTGGCTATGGCGGTTTTGGCGGTGCCAGCTCCTCGGGCGTGTCGGGACGGATGGGTGAGCAGGGCGGTTTGAGAACGGGCTGGCTTGCTGCGTTCGGCACAGAGGGATACGACGGCGAGCCGCCGCTGCTGGAGGAACTGGGGGTGAATTTTGACCATATCCAGACGAAGGTTGGTTCAGCTAACCCTTAAGAATGAATCTCACACACGGAAAATGTACATCAAGAGAGAAAACCCGAGTAACGAAACGGCTAACCGTGTCGTCATGCCATCCAGACATTGACTGTCTTGAATCCCTTCGCGCGCATAGATCAACACCTAATGGACGACAGCGACCTATACGGGGCTATCCTCTACATCCTGCTCTACGGCACGTTCCTCCTCCTCTCCGGCAAAGTGTTTTACGGCTACATCTACGGCGTGGCCGTCTTCGGCACCCTCGCCCTCCACCTCATTCTCAGCCTGATGTCGCCCTCGCTTGACGCCGGTAGCTCGTCGCCTAATCCAGCAGCTGACCCTTCATCCGGCTACAACCCGCACCACCACCACAAGCCCTCCGATTCCGCCGGCGGGGTGGGTTCTGGGTCCGTCGGCCACTTCTCTGCAACACTGACATTCCCTCGCTCGGCCAGCGTGCTAGGATACTGTTTCCTGCCCTTGGTGCTGACTAGCTTAGTTGGCATTTTGATCCCCATGGATACCATGTTTGGATACTTGCTCACTTCGGCTGCGGTGGGGTGGTGTACATATAGTAGCTCTGGCATGTTTTGTGCCGTTGGTCGGATGCGTGGTATGCGCGGTTTGGTTGCGTATCCGTTGGCACTGTTCTACGTTGTCTTTGGCATCATGGGCATCTTTTCGTCGCGAGGAAGTGGCACGTTGGCAGCGAAGACGGGGTCTTTTTAGACCTAGATGGAAATCTTTTCATGGAAAAATATCTCTTCTTTTGAGAAAATTAGTTTTTTCTTCTCTTCAGAGATGCTTTCCGAGACAAAATTACAGACATGAAACTGTGTATACTTTTGATAAGGCTTTCTAAAAATCACGGCGGCATTTGGAGATAATACCAACGAAGTAATGGATCTGCTCTTTGTTTTATGGTTTAGATTAGATAATTTGAAACAGTTCTATCATGTTCTCTATCTCAAAAAAAACAAAAACAAAATACATGGAAAAGTTTATGTAGATCTAGTTTCGTTCTTCTTCGGCGCCCACGAGTTCAACCAGTCTCTTGCTCGATCCAGATCGCCGCCAGCGGCTTCCAGAGCTGCAAGACACCAGCTAAGATCGTAAACACCCTCGGCCGCAATGAGTTCGCCGACAAGCCGTCTCTGCTGGCTCGTTTCGTCGGCACAAAAGTAGAATGTGGCGGCGTTTGCTTGTGAGAGGTTGATAGACTCGAGTAGAGGCTTTGTCACTTGGAGGATGTCTTTTGTGGATGTGGGAAGGGTAAAAGCAGAGGAAGAGGAAGAGCGTGGATGGCCTGTCTTGCAATACTTGTTATGGCACCAAGCTTTCCCGCACCCGCTTAACATTTGTGATAGATATCGTCGTTCGATGCGTCGTTTGAGAAGCTTGCCCTCTGGGTCGTGCGCGTCGGTGTACAGCGGTCCAAAGCATATGGTGCAGAGACCCAGAGAAATGCGGGAATTCGTTGTAGAAGGGGAAGGCTTCACTGTGCGGCCGCAATTTTCGTTTTTGCAGATTGATGGTGGTGGGCGTGACAGACGTTCGAGGTCGTGGTGTCGAAGATGCGTTTTCATCTCGCGGAGACGGATGATTTTACTGCACAGATGGCACTCTGTCGTACGGCCGCCGTCGACGACTTCATGTGGTGCTAGTCCAGAAAGTAATACTTCTGGATCGTTCATGTCCGGGTCCCCATCTGACTGCTGCGGAACCACCAGGTGGCAGAACTGGCAGAGGATCAGCTTGGACGGACATCGGGTCGTGCGATGGTGGGCTAGAGACGGCAGGTTTGATGCTTCATAGTCACAGTTGGGACAGAGATGGCGCTGATGGAAAACACAGTCGTGCCGTTCCTTGCTGGATGCGTCGTTGCCAAAAGCTTCGTCGTGCTCGCAGTGCCAATGGTTCTGCCATTCGCTCGAGGATTTCTGAAAGACGTTTCGGCATTTGGGACAGAAGACATTGTTTCGGAGACAAAAATTCTCGTGCAAGAACAGTGTTCGTTTTGGAACCCACTGAAGACAGTTCTTACACTGCGTTTCATCCGGATCATGGTCTGAGAGGTCAACATGCTCGGTTGATTCTTGAGATGAGACCTCGGAGATTCGCAGACTGTAATCCACCGTGGTCGACTCGTTCTCATCCTCAGGAGTAGGGAAGGCATGGACGGAAATATACAACGACTCGGCATCTGTAAACTCTGGCGTCGACGGGTCGAGCCTTAGGCTTTTGAACGAGCTCGACGACATATCTCCGAAAACATGCTCATCACTCCTCGGCCGCGATCTCTGATAGGGAGTGAATGGACTGACAAAGATGTCAAGTTCTGCTCCGTCAGCGGCCTCCAACTGTAGTTGTATGCCCTTGGGCAGGTTCCAGTCCCGCAGTTCGTAATCGACATACTCCCCCTTCGCAACACGGCCGGTAATGTCTTGACCGCTAGAGACCCGGCCACCAAGTGAGCTCCCCCTCTTCGCGTTTTGGTCGATAGAAGCTTTCTCCGTCCGTCTCCGTAAAGTCTCACGAGCCTGTTCCTCATTCAAAGGCTCCATATCGACTTCCAAGTCCGTGTCGACGATGCAAATGCCGTCTCCTTCGGGCGTCACTTTGTCGACCAAGAATTTGAAGTACCGGTTACGGCCGCGAGGGATTGTGAGGATCTCTCCGATCGTCAAGGTTGTGAAATTCTCGCGCAAATGGCGTTCCAGCAGAGCCTTCCAGTCTTCCGCTTCATACCCAGCTTCCAACGGCCGCAGTCGCACATATGTGCCCTTGGGTAGCTGCCGCGCATCCACCGTGACAGTCGGCCATTTCGACTCGGAATCAACATTCATGTCCTCATCATGATGGCCTTGCACGCCGCCCAGCGTCTCCTCCAATCCCAGCGCCTGCCTTAAGAAACTGCTGAGACTAATCTGGCCCTCATCAGCCGAGAACTCCCTGATCCCAGCATACACAGCTCGCCCGGTCTCCGGACTCGAGATACGAAAGGTAAGCGGGTGCGGAAGCTGTGGTTGTCGGGGTCTTGACCCTGAGACTGCAGCGCGAGCCCGAGCCTCGGCGGCAAACGTATACGGATTGAACGGGTCGAATGTGGACGCAGACGATGTATGATGTCCATACGACGAGTCAGCTGCGCCTTCTTCGGCCACAGGCGCCGCAGCAAGCAGCTGCTCGAGTGCGGACTGCGGTAACAGGATCTTGTCGCCCGGGAGTTTGGGTGTATGGATTGGCGAGGTGACGACCAGCTGCGAGGTCCATTTCAGCGTGCCCGCCATCGCTGCGAGGTTGGGCTCTTCGTGCGGTGAGGGACTGATGGATGCAGTATGGTGCTTCTAAATGCTTTCATTATATCCACAAGGCAAGGCACATATGGCTCGCGTCGAAAAGTGCGTGTGTTATTATATGTGTATAGTATGCGGGGGGCGCCGCTGAACAATGTATGTTCTGGAAGGTGCTCCGCATCACTAATGTGATTGTCTGCGCCACCCGCCCTTATCTTATCCGGCTCTATCTTATCAGTGTGGCTACGACCCCGGTCTTGTATTTCCGATGTTCTCCAACAGTCAAATCAATACAAGGTGTATGTGTCGAGTAGCGGCCTAACTGCTTCGAAATGAGACTTTGCTTCGACGTTAATGCTTCTGTCACGAAGCTAATCTATAAACAGTCATACCAGACCATATTGTACCCTTTCAGGCACAAGGAGACTGTTACACCTGATCAAAAAAAGGCGATAACGCATTAATATCATTAAGAGCGGAGCTAGTCCCTATTCCTATATCGCTAAAAAACGTGTCCAAATTTCCTTACCCAAAAAGAACAAACTAATCCTGGTGATCAAGCCCCAGGCCCGACCTTTTCCAAAGCGGAGATAAATGCAAGCTTTGTATATCCACAGCCAAAGTAGTTATTAGAAGAAAAAAACTCATCGGGTCTGAAAGAAACCCCTTCCGTGCCGCCTTGCGCTGATATTGCACCAGTCACACTATACACAGAAAAAATTAGATGACTCTTGTTGCCGACTAACTGTTTGAGTTTCATGACATACCTGTGTGGCCGAGCAGCCGTCATTGTGCTCGGAGCAGTACTCGCCAAAGCAGCTGCTGCATGATAGTTGGCGGTTGACTTTGCAGCTGGCGCACTAGGAACCTGTCAGTAAACCAAGATGGCATCGCCTGTGGTGTTGGTTGGGAAAACCTACCGTGGGCCCACACTCCCAGCAGTCCTTGCTCACGCCAAGCTGTAAAAAAAGAGTTAGAGAAAAAGACTAGAACAAGGCAATGGAAAGCAAAACGTACCTTGGCAACCGGCGCCTGCGTTTCTTCGGGCCGGCTGTCACGTCTGACTACCGTCTGGTGAGGGCTCAGACGGGTCACGGCCTCGGCCGGCCGGGGCAGACAGGTGAAACAAAACCATTTCTTGCAACAATAGCACCAGCGGTTCTTCATGCATTCTGCACAGCTTGCAATCATGACGGCAGTCTCGTTTTTGGGAACCGGACGCTTGGCCTCGAGCACGTTGGATACATGCAACGGCACCGGGCTGAGCATGGGGAAACAGTGCTCTGGGGATTCGCCCCAGATAGCAGGACCCTCGGGCGATGTTCGGCAGCCATCACAGCCACGCGGTCCCAGGGAGATGGTGGCAATCGCCGGGCCGAGAAACCCTTCCTCCGGCCGGGGCTGGCTCGTGTTGCTGGGTAAGTACAAGTCAGGGTTGTGTCGGGGACCCCGGCACAGAACGGCATCAAAAGCGATGACACCTTCGCACTTTCTCAGCACTTGAGCCCAGTTGTCTTCGGCGGGCTGGCGGAGTAGCTGGCCGGCTGGCCGGTACCATTCATGGAGGTGATCGTTAGCAGTAGACGAGTCGGCCGAGGAGGCCGAAAAGGAGCTCGAATTCGACGCCAGAGACGACTGAGAACCGGACCGAGACTTCCACCACTCGCGCCGTGACGCCGTCTGCGGGTGCGAGCGCGAACCACCTTTCGATTCCCTCGGAGTGAAGTAATAGATGCCCTTCACCTTGGGCGTCCCTGCCGGACGGCTCGGGCGAACGGCGTAGGTCAGCGTCTGCATCAGCTTCTGTTCGTTGAGATGCAAGCACTCGCGGATCGACAGGATGCTGACGTTGAATCGATCGGTGAGGATGATATCGGCAATCAGGTTGGTCGGCACCGACAAGCCGTCTAGCACCAGCGTCCGGACGCTAGGCAGGATTGACTGCCGCTGCAGTCGGTCAAAGACGGCCCGCAGAGGCGCAGAATAATACTCATCCTCGGTTTGGCGATCATCAGTGCTCTGATCGTTGCGAGCACCGGGCTCGGGCAGCTGAGCGCCGCGGCACGTGGTCAAATCCAAGTGCCGAAAGAGATACGGAGTATTGTGAATATAGAACCGAGCTGCCTTGCAGACAGCTCCTAGTGCGAGGAGAGATGCAGGCGTTAGCAGCGGAGCTAGATAGTGCAGGATCACATTGTTCGAGAGAAGATCAAGCAAGTTTGTGGGCGTGGGCAGTTCAGGTGTCTTTTCCTCGACCGGCGTAGGGACGACTTCTTGAACAGTAGTGACCAGACCGAGCTCCTTGGCGGTCAGTCGTTGATTGCCCGAGAAGAAGTCGTGGTCGTAAGCAATGAGATTGTTCTTGTAGGCGACAAGTGCGCCGGTGGTGGCCTCCTCTCGGAGGGTTGCATACTGCAGCGGACGCTTGGCCGGGACCTCTTGTAGGGCTGAGCGCACTCTGGCCAGCTCGGTCTCAAGCAGATCAATAGTCGGGGTCTGGACGGCCGCAGACATGGCCGACACAACAAACACACCAACGTCGACAATCCAGTTGTATAGCGAGTGGTGTGAGAGAGTGAGTGAGCGTGTTTGTGTGTGGGTGTGTGACTCTACGTTACTGGAGTGGCCTGCAATGGGGGCGGGTGGCGACAAAACTGGCAGGTACCCCCCGGGGGCTCGAGACAATGAGTGTGAGGTGAGGATGATTGGTATAGCCTATAGCCCAAAGTGGGAGATAATCTCAATGGCGGAATTTAATATATATATATATAATCGAGACTGGGGCGATCGAAGCGAGGTTCCTGGTCCAACGCCAACAGAAGCCTAAGAAGAAGAAAAAAAAAAAATGGTATATAAAGGCCGATGTCCCTAATGTGCCTAAAGTCGAAGGGGGAGGGAGGACCCGACGGTGCCAAGTTGCGCCGGTGGAGCGGGCTAGCACAGCAGCACCAAGAGCCCTTGCCTAAGTGGGCACAAACACAGCCGATTCGGGGCGGCCAGATGGCGCCAGTCCCGAACAGGCGTAGCACAGCCCAGCGGGGGCGCCCGAAGGGGCACGTCTTGGCACCGAATTGGCTGAAACGTCGAACGGCGTTTGGGAAAAATCTCAAACGGGCGCGTGAGCACGACCCGTTCGGCACTGGGTGGAGCGGGAGGACCAAAAGGGTAAGTCCGGGGAAGCCCAACGAGGTTAATCGGAACAACGTGCCAGTGGGGCCGCCCTTTTGACGGCAAGACGGGCCAGGGGTCCTCCTCTGTGCATTTCTCATGTCGAGATATCTGCAACGAATGAGGATTCCTGCTCGCGATGTAGACTATAAGATGACCTGCGCAGTTGTGTTGTACTGTCTGTCGGGCTATAATATTACGTGCCGCTGGTCCGTACGCGAGATGGTGTGCTGCACTCGGATTTTAAGTCTGTGCTGTCGATCCTTGGCTGATTGTTCCCCTCGTCCGTTTGCGGTTCGACTATTTGGTGATCGTTGAATATAGGGTGACCCCCCAAGCCTTACATGGATGTCCAGCGGACGATATGGTACGTACATAGCACTCTGTCTGCCACACGACTGCAACGATGCAGCCAGGTTCTAGGCATCCCTTGGCTGGGACCAAATAGGGTTCCAGACTGTCGATGCAGGCGGCCCCATCGAAAAAGTATCTAAAGTATCCTAGTGGCCCGGCGACGCGGTCTGGTGGTCCGATCTACCGCTACCGATCTGCGTCTCTGGCCGAGCTCAGCATAGCATCCTCGCGCGCGCGCTCTCTCTCTCATTGATTCCTACGACTCTTCGCGACAAGAATCACCCGGATAAACGCAATGCGGACAATGGCGACTTGCAGACATGCATATATGTACGAATGTGTATCTCTCTCTCTCTCTCTCTCTCTCTCTCTCTATATTTCTGTCTTTGTGCCCGGGTGCCAGAAGACATACATGAAGGAATTGATGGACAGCGGTAGCTGATCAGCTTACAAGGCAAATCATATAACAGGTTACACAGCCCAACAGCACCAACACTCAATCTCACCATCCGGGTATCACGGCCAAGCACTGGCTGCAGACACGTCCGGATAGCACAAGAGAGAGGTGGCAATGGCTGATTCGAGAGTGGATTCGCTTGTCCCGCACAACCCGCGGTTTGCAAGGTCACGCGGCCCCGTAACCCAACACGCAAGCTTGTCGTGCCCTTTTCATTTCCCATCTGTATTTGTTATGATTGCTGCTTTCTGAATAGCAGACTTGCCGATCTCGGTATCCATTTTTTTAATTCCAAAAATTTTTTTCTTCGCCTGATTTCTAAGCTTTTTCTATTGATTTTCCGCCAATCTCGCCAAGAAAACCCCAAGACATGCCAATGGTGATCATGGCGACCATCGATTCTCCCTTATCATTGCCGATTATTGTGAACAAAGGGCAGTCTCACATAGTAGTACGTCGGTTCGCTTGGCCGCTGCAATAACACCACATAATCAAGGCTTGGGGAGGTCTTGGTATACGACTATGCAATGTAGTATGCACAATAATCAGCTCTTGGCACGTCGGACTGGGTAAGACTGATCCTTGCGTTGCTCGCATTCATACGGTGTTGATCCGTAGAGGTCTGCCCATTTTCTCCAATATTCGAGGAATCTGGCCGCGCAGCTAAACGAGTTCATGGCCGTGGACAATTTCTATACAATGTAGAAAGAAAGGCCGAACTGGCTCCGGGCGGACCTCCACGCTCCGCCCAGTCCACCAACGGCCTGCGGTGCTCGCTCGGGCTTGCGTTGCACCGAGAACATGCTAGCAATACTGATAACCCGACAGATAACTAGACATTCCCTAACTGATCGATAACATGCGGCGCCAAGCGTTGCAACACATATACGAGATGTATAGATTCCCAGTTTCACAATGATTACATGCTTCATATTTCTGGTAAATTAGCCTGGGTCGTTTTCAAGGAGACCCAACAAATCTCTCGTCCCGGTGTCATAGCTGGGCAGGCTGGACAAAGACAAGAAAAAGAAAGGCCATGAGAAGGCTATGGTTGATAAAATGATGATGTACTTACCTCGATCCTGGGTTAGTTAGTGAATAACATAAGTAGGGGTTTGAAATTGCACTTGGCTACTAACTATGACCTGGTAGTCGGGCTCACAGTCGTGTTCTTGGCAAAGGCTACAATACCGATGCTGCTTATTGCCGAGTGCTGTGTTTCCGCCTACAGGCTCGTGTTCGGATCGAAACCACATTGCTGTATGTGCCCAACGGTCTCTTGTTCCATACACCGCAGATGCTGAATGCCAATGCCTCGATTGAGATTGTACGGAGTAGTTCTATGGTACTAACACAAGAATAGAAATCTGCAGTTTACTTCCACACCTTGCCCAGACTGACTTCCTTGTCGTCATGCTTGTTCAGAATCTTGGCCGTTGCCAGGTCAAAGTCCTCTTGCGTCACGTGGACTCGTCGCTCGCGGAGAGCGTACATGCCGGCCTCTGTGCACACACCCTTCAGTTCAGCTCCAGAGCACCCGTTCATCTTCTCGGCGATCTTGGTCAGGTTGATGCCGCGCGTCAGGTTCATCGAGCGGGAGTGGATGCGTAGAATGTCTGCTCGAGCCTCGACCCTAGATTTTTATAAAAAGAAAGCCGAAGATTAGTCATTGTCTCATATGATATAGGTAACCACAATTCAAAACGTACGTTGGCGGGGGGAATTCAATCTTTCGGTCAATGCGTCCGGGTCGTAACAGGGCCGGGTCGAGAATATCCAGTCGATTCGTGGCCATGATAACCTTGATGTTCTTGGTAGGCTCGAATCCGTCCAACTGGTTAAGAAGCTCCAGCATGGTTCGCTGCACCTCTGAGTCTCCTCCGCTGCTGCCCTCCACTCGACTCGAGCCAATACTGTCGATCTCGTCCATGAAGATGATACTGGGAGCATGCTCTCGAGCCATCACGAACAGTTCACGCACCATTCGGCTTCCTTCTCCAATGTATTTCTGCACCAGCTCAGAACCACTAACACGAATGAACTTGCAGTCGGCGTGGTGGGCCACGGCTCGGGCCAGTAGTGTTTTTCCTGTTCCCGGAGGACCGTACAACAACACTCCCTTGGGCTGGGCAATGCCCAGAGACTCAAAGAGCTCGGGGTGCTTCAACCCCAGCTCGATAACTTCTTTGATCTCCTTGATCTGCTGGTCGAGACCACCGATCATGTCGTATGTACTGTCGGGAACCTTCTCTACCATCATCAGGGAAACAAGCGGGTCGACAGACGACGGCAGCATTTTTTCCAATTTGTAGTTATCCGACTGCAGCGAGACTCGTTTCCCGACGGTCAGTTTTGAAATATCCACGCCGTCGGCGATATCGACAACTATAATGAACGAGGGCGGTCAGTCAACGTTGCCTGGTCCTTGATGAAAGCCTGATGGGAAAAAGCCTACCATATTTTCCCTCTGGATGAACTTTGACAAGAACCTTCTTGGTACCCATCACCTTGACCACCTCACCAACGTAAGATCCCGGTTGTTGGAGTAGCCCAAGCTCTTCTCTCAATAGGCGCACTCTCGAGTTGTAGTCGTTGCGCTGGGCCTCTAGTCGTCTCAAGACCGCCTGACCCTGAATAATCTCGAGCTTCATGCTCTCGATCTTGTTGTGGAAGTAACCGTCTAGCGCCATGATGGATGAAATCGTTTTGATGGAAAGGCGAGAAGTAGCAAGATGAAGAGTGATGACAGGCAGCTCTTTCCTTGAACCACAAGGGAAGCAGGCGGGTGTCTAACAAAGCGAGTACCGCCGTTCCAAGCAGATCCAAACCAAGACAGCCCAGTGAGCAGAATAAGTACCAACGACTGCGCGGAGTGTTGAGATGGAGAGATGTGGTAAGCTTTGCTGAGAGCAAAGGAATGACGCGGCGCCTCGATGAGCTTCGATGGGAAGGAGCTCGGCAGTCACTAGCCACACTGTGGCTGGACAGATGGTGACCCCACACGGACGACGCAAGTCGCTTGCACGTGCTTCTGCTTCTGCTTCTGCTTCTGCTTCTCCCTCGTCTCGACTATTGTGATTATTATCGATGTTGATGATGTTTTTTTTCTTTCGAGATGTTGCCACCTTGTCGCTGCCTAGACTGCATAGCTAGCCCCAGTTTCTGGGAATTCTTTTCTCGTATATACCCTTGGCAAGGGCTTTAGAAGCTACCAAAACCACCTTTTGTACCCGCCCTAGCTCTCGGACATGCCCGTAAAAGCCAAAACGAACCAAATGCACCGTAACTCTCCTCTATGGTGCTGCAGCTCATTAGAATAGCTTAAAATGGTTGTGATTGTACGATAGTTTATTCTCCGCATAAAAGCGAGCTAGGCTGCATGTCTGCCTTGGAAGCTGCCGGAGGGGGTAGCGTCGCGTGAGACATGCACATGCCCAGAAGAGGAGAAGCGATAAGACGTTACTTAACAAGCCTCTTAGCTGCCCGCCGTGCTTGTCATCCTCCATTCTCCTCCCTACAAGGTTGTGAGGGCCATAATGTCGACCGACACGCGACTCGTCTTCATATTTAAGGAGTTGCGCGTTTTCTTTTAGAGAAGAAAAAAAAAAAAAAATAGACGAGGCAACGAGACATTTCCTTTCGCATACAGAGGGTACCAGCTCCTCAGCTGAGCTGAGAGCCGATACTACCCCCCAACCTTTGTTTGTTGCAAGGGGGATATCACCATGTCGGACAACGCAGGGAACTCCTGGGCCTCTTGGTCTCAGGATGATCTGGCGCGTGGAAACGAGCAGTCGACATTTTCTCCTATCGTTGAGACAGACGAAGATGTTTCTCCCGAGATTACGGGGCAACGCGCTGGAGCGCTTGGAGCGCTTGGAGCGCTTGGAGCTGGATACGGTATGTGATACGCGATGCCTCTACTCGTCTATACTGTCTTTGCTTGTGGGCATGCAACTAATATTCGCGCCGCTTACAGGGACCATCAATAACCCTGACCGAACCCCGACCCAGTCGCAAGAGGATCTTTCACTCAGCCAGTCCGATCACTTTCAGAATCCACGCCATGCGCCTGGAGGCAGCCAGTCCGACAAGGCCAAAAAACCAGCAGCCGTTCGGCGTATATCTTCGAAACGGCCAACTCCGTATCGCGGTCAGGAATTCTCGGTGGATGACGACCCGTCCGAGGTGGAGCAGGACAATGCGTTGCAACAAGCCGGCAACCCGCCGCAGCCTTCTCCGGGAATCAAGCCTCTGACAAGGAAAAGCTCAACGTTACGAAGGAGAACAAACGTACCACCCTCGTCGCTTTCGCGCAACGCCAGCTCACAAAACGATGATGGCTTTCAGCTTCCCGAAGCCGGGCCGAGCTCTCTGCCCGCAGCGAATGCATCGGACCAGGAGGACAACGAAGACGAGGATGCTAGTGATGCTGAGAGCTTTACTTTGCGAGACCGCCAAGAAGCTATTAACGAAACCCATCCGTTTGGTATTAGAATCTGGAAGCCTGCACTATACAAGAAAAATCGCTCCGTGGAAAAGACAGCAGAAGGGGATATTCATTCGTCACCGGGTGGTCGTGTGAGCAACATCCTCTTTTTTGTCAATTTGATGTGGACTTTTATTTTCGGCTGGTGGCTTGCGGCTGCTGCTTTGTTGGGAGCGATTGCTTGTTTCCTGTGCTTCTTCTCCCCACAAGCCGGTGACTATGGAAGGGTCTTTCTGGGCTTGTCGCGCTATCTCTTCTATCCATTCGGGTCTTTCGTCAGGCTCGAAGTCAACGAGAATTATTCCGAAGAAGACGAGGGCGAAGGGCGCAGTATCAGCGAGTATGAGCAGTGGCAGAGTGGCGATCTGGAACATGGGAGACTCTTCTTTGGACCCTTGAACTCCAGGTCGCTTGTTGGCCGTCGAAGAAACAGTATCGATTCGGGGTTGAGTGAGCATGATAGCCTCCTCGGCCGAACTGGGAGAGGCAATGGCCGTGATAGTAATGCTTCCAGGCCAAAGCGACGACTCTTTGGTCGGGGAGAATGGAGTTTGCCTAGAGTTGTCTTCTACGCCTGGTTCTACTTCTTTGCGGGTCCGTTGATGCTTTTGGTTTCCCTGGTGTGTTGGCTCCTCGTCTTTTGGATACCGATGGGTCGAGTCATGAACATTCTCGTGGACCACCTACGCCGCCATCCGTTGGCTTTGTCTTTCCATTCGGACACTACGTATACTCGACTACCTTCAGGCCCTTCGTCGTCGATCCTCCTTTGCACTTACCGTGCAGCTGGCACACGTTACTGGAAGTACACCATCGATGGGACCAATATCTTCTTTATCAATCTTCTGAGCATTGTAGTTTTCGCCATTTTCGACTATTGGGTTCTAGACGTTGCCCTTGGAATCAAATCCTGGATCACGCATCCAGGACTGGTGTTCACCCTTGCCCTGTTCTCAATTATCCCCCTGGCCTACTTTATCGGCCAGGCTGTGGCTTCTATCTCGGCTCAGTCGTCCATGGGCCTGGGTGCCGCCGTCAACGCCTTCTTCTCAACGGTGGTCGAGGTATATCTCTACTGCGTGGCTCTAAGCGAAGGCAAAGCCCAGCTGGTTGAGGGAAGTTTGATTGGCAGTATGTTTGCAGGTATCCTATTTCTGCCGGGCCTTTCCATGTGTTTTGGTGCAATCAAACGGAAAACCCAGCGGTTCAATGTCAAGTCAGCGGGCGTAACATCGACTATGCTGTTATTTGCAGTCATTGCCGCCTTTGGACCAACCCTGTTCTACCAGATTTACGGCAGCGTAAGTCATATCTCTTCATCATTGACCAAAAAAGAAAAGACCTTTACTAAATCAATACCAGCATGAATTGATATGCAAGTCATGTGCCCATGTGGCTGGCGAGCGTGATTGCCGCCGATGCTACTTCTCCCAAGGGGCTGCAGTCAATGATCGTTTTTTTCAAAAAGCAGTCCTGCCTTTCTGTTACTTTGCAGCGGTCTTCTTGTTCTTGTCATACGTTATTGGTCTTTGGTTCACGCTCAGGACCCATGCAGCTGTCATCTGGGCTTCGGACGTGGACGAAAAGAAAGCAACACATGCCAACACCGAAGCTTATATGCAAGACGCGAGACTGGCGAATGCGACCAATGTGCCGAACGCTCTCGGCTCTGATCTTCATCGAAACAGCATCCGCGACTCTCAGTTGTACAAGCGGATTCTGGGACATTCTCTGCAGCAAGTTGGACTTGGCCATCCGGAACATGACCATGCCACTGACGGGGCGTCTCCTTACGTGGTACCTCCGTTGTCGGATAACCACGCGGACCAGCAACGACTGCATCTGAGCGGACTCACAGATGAAGAAAACGAGACTCTTGCCCGCCAGGTAGCCGAAGTTGCCGCAACAGCAGCGGCAGTAGCTGCGCGCGACTCCTCGCGAACTTCCCGAAAACACTCTGCAAGCGCTCAGGGAACCGTTCGAGCCGATGCACCCAAGCAACCAACACGACCAGCGCAGGTTGTCGAGCTACAGGAGGATATCGGTGTTCCGATAGACTCTACACATGCCAGTGGGGGCCACGACGCTCCAAACTGGGGCAAGTTGAAGAGTTCGGTCATCCTTCTTGTGGCTACGGTTCTTTACGCAGTTATAGCTGAGATGCTGGTGAACACGGTCGACGTTGTGCTAGACAATGTAGACATTGACGAGAAATTTCTGGGAATCACGCTGTTTGCGTTGGTCCCGAATACTACGGAGTTCCTGGTAAGTTGCTCTCCCCGAAATGTCAAGACTGCCGAGGTCACGTTGACTGATGATATTACAGAATGCCATTTCTTTTGCGATGAACGGAAACATTGCTCTTTCGATGGAGATTGGTTCTGCATATGCGTTGCAAGTTTGTTTGCTACAGATTCCCGCATTGGTTTTGTACAGCGCTGTCAACGCTCACTTTGTCGACCCTGCCGACCTCGTCAGCCATTCTTTCAAGTGAGTTAAAGGTACTAACGGCCCCGGTTCTGATAAAACTAACGATTGTTGCTAGTCTCATTTTCCCGCAATGGGACATGGTGACGGTGATTCTCTGCGTCTTCCTGCTGTCGTACATGTACGGTGAAGGCAAGAGCAACTATTTCAAGGGCTCCATTCTCGTGCTCACCTACCTCGTCGTCGTGGTCGGCTTTTATCTATCTGGCTACAACGACATGGAAACCATGGGAATTGACCGTTTCGATACCCTGGCTGTTACGGGCGCGGACAAGTTCTACACCGTCGGACGGGGTACAAGCGGTCCCGCTTATCCTGCTTCAGCTTGATGAGGTTAACTGTATACACGCAGTCCTTTTTGGATGATGCGAGCCAGCTCTGATTTTCTTCTATCTGATCAATCAAGCGTTGTCTACCTTCCTGGTTTATTGTTGTCTGATATTTTTTTTCATGTACTTTCTTTATATTTGTTTCCCTCGTTTGTAACTAGTGGTTTTCCCTCTTGCCCTCTCCTTGCATATGGCCACGGCGTTACTATTATCTGAACAAGAGTACATATACTTTCTATACACTCTGAATGGATGCTTTGTTTAGACACGATGTTTTTACTCTTTGTGTATACCAGATGACTCAGTTTGTGTTTGTGGTGAAATTGCCAAGTACATGATTTGTGTAACAGTCTAAACAGTAGGACGAGGAATCGTAATTTTGTCTATTAAGATCGTACGCAGTGGATTCAATCCGTAATCGCCTCCCAACAACAAAAAGCTGGTCAGCAATAGTCAGAAAGCTCAGCCTAGTCTGAAATTTTTTTACAGAGCAGGTCCTCTCTCTCTGTTCACTTCAATATCTCTCTTTTCACACTCCATAAAGTTTTTAAAAGCATAATCAAAAGGCACCTATTTCCGCCCCAGCCCGCGCCAGTGTTTCATACACCCGTGGCTGCAACTTATACCGAATCATACCGGCAAAAAGCATCAGATCCTTTGCCATAACCAGTAAATCGTCCGCCAAACTGTGGCGAACCGAGTTCTCGTAAACGCCAGAGGCGAGACGCTCACGCTCGCGTCCGATGCACGTGATGCTCCAGATAATCAGGTGGCCGACGTTGCGGGAGACGACGCTGGGGAGGGCTGCAAAGGACTGGGTTGAGTTGCGGATGAACGGGACCGAGCCCTTGGCGTGTAGCGGGAGGATTTGGAGAGCGTGGATTGCCTAGAGTATACACATGTTAGAGACTGAGCGAGGGATTTTTGTATTGGGAGGGGAATTTGGAAGTTTGGAAGCAAACAAAGGTGGGATCAAACGTACATCGAGTGCTGGTCCCCAGTTCCCGCTTTCAATGAGAGACTTGGCTTCCATCAGTCGGAGCAGGAGGCTGCATGCGTCACGGTTGATTTGGCGGATTCTCTGATAGTACAGTGCATTGCTGTTGTAGAGGTTGGTCATGTTTTGTGCTAGGACTACAGGGTTGTCGACCGTGGTCAGACTAAGACTGCTGCCAGGCGTCGAGGTAGCGGTCTGCTGCTGGTTGGCCGCGTCTTCCTCGGTCACTCTGGGTTTTAGAGGCTGAAAGTCTGACACGGACTGGCCCAACTCGAGCGCAACGGCTTCGGACAAGGCCCGGTTGAGGATCTCGACGACGTGGTCGTAGTCCTCTGCGAGATGGTACAGGAGCACGGCGTCGGCTACCAAGCCCTTGTCGTCTGCCACGGCCGCAGCCTGGACTGTGATTGTCCGGAGGAACTCATCCTGGTCGACGAGTTTGATGAGCTTTAGACGCTGTTCGATGGCGCCCTTGATTCTCACACCGTCCGCGCGGATATCGCCGAGCAGTCTGGCAAAGTCCCTGGTCTCGAGAATGAATTCTCGAAGCGCCTCGTGGCACACTGAAGCCTGTGACTTGCCCAGGGATCCGGGCAGATCTGCGTTCAAGCAGATGAGGGCAAAGTAATCAATAGCCGCCTCGACGTTTCCGGTACGGAATTCGCGGGTGTACTGCGTGATCAGGTATGCGAAATTGATCTGAGGGAACTGTTGCGTCGTGAAAGAAACTATCAAAGGAGTTAGGAAGAGTTGAAAAAGTTAGAACAAATCTTTCCACTTACGGATCTCTTCACCAGCCGTATAGAAATCGGAAACTCGCAAGAGCCCGTAATAGTCCAGGGCGATGGCGAAATGCACAGCGCTGACGGGAGCGTGAGAGCCCAGGTACGAGACCGCATTCTCAAACATGCCACCCAGAATCTGCAAGAGGAAGAACGTTCCATAACCGCCGGGGGAATCTGATCCCTTGGCAAAGACTCGCTGGCCAATCTCGGTGATGTCGTTCTGAATGTCTTCTAGACCGAAAATATCGCCGGCGATTTCTTCGACGCGGTCGTCTTCTCTGGCAAGAGTGAACTGCAGCCACATCCAGTCTTCCACGCCTTGGCCCACGCCGTCGAGTCTTCTCCGGCTGAGATCACAGCGGCCGATGATCTTGTAGCATGCCATACGATACGGATCAATGGTGTTCTCGGGAGCATTGCGCAAACGTTGCTGGTACTCTCCGTTGATCTTCTGCTGCAGATCTCTGGGCAACCTTCTGTTTTGCGCGTACGTCGTCATATAGGTCACAAACTTGTGGTCGAGAGATCTGAATCCGGGATCCGAACTGACATATTCGGCCGCTTCGGTCACGAATCCGCTGCGAAGCAGGTAAAAGATCAGGATCCAACAATAGTCATCGCCGACGATCTGTAGCTCGGTCCCGTCGGGAGCAAGGTCTTTCCGGGCCGCACGGAGACGGATATAGGCACGGATCCTGTTGATGGTGGACGGAATGCCACCAATCTGGGCTTCTCGGGGGTTCTTGGCAATTGCGGCCTCGACTTCAGCGTAGAAGGCTTGCTCGAGATAAACCCGTGAGCCCTCAATGATTGCCTTCCTGAGTGCTGTCGCCTCCCTGGACGTGGTTGTCTCGTTTAGATAATCATTCGCAAAGCGTCTTTCTCTTAGTGCACCCGGATCCGCGAAACTCGACACATTGCGCACTTCCCCAGTGATTGATATTAGAGCATGATAAGCTTCTGCCAGTTGCCGTGGTACCTATACCCTGTTAGTTTGTTTAGCAAGACAATGTGGATGTATGAGCTTACATCGCCGTCGATGTGGTCCTCGACTTCTCCAAATTCATGGAGGATCGGGAACGGCCGATCCTCCATCCTGGCCTCGTTCAATCGGCGCACTTTCTCACCATACACGCCCATTTTCTCGCGCAAAAAGCGGTTGTCCGGGCTCTGAGACACCGAATCACCTCTTTCGGTGGGATCGGCAAACAACTGCGAACTTGCGATGGGATTTCCAGGCAGCCCAATAACGGATTTCTCCATAGCAGAGCGCCCAAAAACACTGCGAGTGCCCGCGGGTTTTGCTGCCTGCGTGGACCGACCGAAAGAGCCGCGTTTGGAAAAATCGCCATCTTTGGACGACAGGCCAAAGTGTTGAAATATCTTGTTGCGCTGGTCCTCCCAGTTCATATTCACTTTTTCTTCTAGGAAAGCGTCGAAATCGTGCTGGACGCGGGCTAAGCTCTCGGCGACCATGGCCTGGCGGCCGCGCTGTTGAATACTCCTCAGGAATTTTTCATTATCGGGGTCAAAACCGTCCATTTGTTTCAGGGGCGAGGGCGTGCCGGCTTGCGAGTCGAGCGCTTTGAGGTCGCGCAGGGCGGCGCTGGGCGAAATACCAGAAGCTGCGAGCAAGTAGTGTCTGCAGGGATAATCCATGTTTTAGTATTATAACAGCACTCGGGAAGGAAAACAAAATCAAGACAACATAAGATTCTAGAAGCCACGCACGCTTTTTGATCCCGACCTCCTTGATGAGATCTTTTGGGGTCGGGTTGGCCAAGCTCCCTGGCTTTCCGTCGGATATCATCGAGTCCTAATTGAAGGCTAGGCAGCTCCGCAAACCCAGTGTCCGGCGTAGCAGAAGCAGCAAACGATCGTTTTTTGCCCCGCTCCAGCAGGCTGTTGAAATAGGCCGGCTGGGTACTCTGGGTGGACTGCGAAAGCGAGGGTTGCTGTTGCGCCTGGCTGGCAGCTGCTTGCGGGGCTTGTTGCTGGGTGGTCTGTTGGCCTAGGATCGAGGTAATACCAGAAGACGGGGCAGGATTCGTGGCGGAGAAGATGCTGGTCGGTTGCTGCGACGCCGTGGAGGCACCTCCAGTATTTGCCCCGAACAACGAGCCCGAAAACGCGTTGGACGCCATTGTTGATGGGGAAATTTTGCAGTCCGTAGATGAGGCTCACCAATGAGGCGAGCAGCTGTCAGAAAGCAATCAGTATAGCGAATGACAAGAAAGCCCGACTGCTGCGAAGGAACCTCAACGCAGAGAGAGCGGGTAGGAAGCCTGCGAGGCTGGCTGGAATTAGTTTATATTGATTATGCGTTGTTGTTTTGCAGACGATCTACAAAGCTCAGTGCTCGACCGACGCCGACCGCACGGATCATTGATTCGCCGAATGCTTGCTGCACCCGGGGAACCAACTCCACGTGCTCGAGGGTCGTCACTTTTATTCTTTTTTTATTTTTATTTTTATTTTTTTTTTTTTGCCTACTTTTGCGATGTCCATCCTATGCTGACTCGGAGCACGCCGTTGATGAATTAGCATCATTGTCAGCATTGGAACTACCTTTTCCTGTGTCTACGCAGGCTGGCAGCCGTTTGACCGCGCTCGACCGGCATCAATGGAACGACACGATTCTTAGAAAATCCAAAAGAGAGAGAGAGACAGAGAAAGAAAGCAGCAGCAGCAGCAGCAGCAGCAGCAGCAATGCCGACCTTCCAGTCCAAAACCTTCCGGCGAACGCCGACAGCGTCCTCGTCGTTACGAGAACGATTGGGCGCGCTGTACAGATCGCAAGTGGTGCGACATCCGTTTGTTCTGTTCGGGCTCCCCTTTATTTCCGTGATTGTTGCAGCATCGTTTGTTCTTACCCCCGCCACGGCCTTGCGGTACGAGCGCCATGATCGCAAAGTGCGGCAGCTCAGCAGAGAAGAAGAACTGTCCCTCGGGCTCAAGGGCGAGGATGGTGGAGAAGGAATCACTCGAAATCCACGACGGCGTGTGGTTGGCAGTGAAAGGGACGAGTATTACGTGAGTACTGTTGCCTCTAGCCTGACTTGTTGATCCATTTCAAATTTCTATTATTTGTTTCTTTAAATAAAATTATTTTTTTATTTTTCTTTTTTTATTTGTTTATATTCCTCTATACCTGAGACTGGCTTACTACGGTGGTGGCTTACAAGAACAACAGCGGCTGATGGCCAAAGACCTGGATGACTGGGAGCAAAAGCGCGTGCAGCGATTCAAGGGCGAGCCTGATGGGCGGTTTTAGGCTGATGGGGCGTTGATATATATATATATATATATATATATGTATGTATATGTATATGGATGTATAACTGATTAGTTGTTGATATGTCAGCATCGCAGGGGTTCGGGTTCGTCATTGGCGCGAACAGAACATGTTTTCTGCCTGCTGGAGCCTGGATCGCTCGTGTTGGTTTGGTTCGTCAACCAAGGATTGTTCATGGTGATCATGTAACCGCCTCTTTCTCTTTCCGTCACTTGATCTGTTGCCCCAGGCACTCATGTCCTTGCAAGTATAATATATATATATATACATATACATATATGTTTATGTATAACCAATTATGCGGAGTACGTGATCTAAGATAACATCTAGTGGATCGATCGCGTCAAAAGTCCAGATAGGTCACACACACACACACACACACACACACACACACACACACACTAAGCGATTTAGAGCATCTAGAATCTACACAGCATTGTTGCGACCGGCTGAATCAGAAGACAGGAACTCGACGTATCGTAAGATCTGATACATACACATCAACCCTACATTTCCATATGCAGTCGGAATAGTAAAAACATGCCTCCAGCTGTCCTCTGCTAGCCTGTCCGTCCCAGCCGGAGAGATCTAGAACGGCGATCCCGGCGCATGCGGTCACTGATCGCCACCGCCGCACCGGTCGCGCCTGCCCTTTTCGTGGGCGGTTGCGGGATAACGTCATAACTGCCAGCCATGTATTTTTGTGGTTTTTCCGGGCGCCGGGTCCACTCCGCAGGGGATCCTCTCGCGGTCTCTCTCTCTCTCTGTGTGTGTGTGTGTGTGTGTGCTCGCAATGGTTTCTGGTCTCCTCTCGATCTTGGAACCGCTTCAGGCCCGCCTGGCCTTTGCTCGATGATCTCAGCCACTAGCATCAGCGTAACCTTCCACAAACATCATCAGCATCGCCTTCATCATCACTAGCATCATCGCTTCGTGCCGGCGCCGTGTCCTGTAGTTGGTCCTTGTTTGATCCCCGCGGTGCTGTCGTCAGCCTCTGTCGGCCTGTCCTCGGCCACTCAGAGCCAGCCTGTGATATCAGAACCCAGCCAGTTTTATTCCTCTTTCCCACCGCCCGCTCCGTCATAGGCTACTGTTTGCCTGCTCCTGGGTTTGCCTCTGGCCGGTGGGTGAACCACCAGCGCTGAACTGCCCGCATTGGTCGAATCTCTGCCAAAAGGACCCAGAGGAGCCAGGGAGATTATCCGTCGTCTGGTTCCGTAGGCAGAACTGCGCGTGGTGTTTCTTTTCATCTCTTCGATCTTGTCCTTCTGGTTCTTCTTCGTCTACTTCGTCTACTTCGTCTTCTTCGTCTTCTTCGTCTTCTTCTCTTTCGGCTGTCTTCCAGAATCAAAACGTACCTGCACAACTCTATCCTATTCACTACGAGAACAATCACCGTCAGAGCCATGTTTCCGTCTTGCTAGCCCAGTAGATCGCACAGTGACGCAAGATGGATATTCGATGATAAACTTTGTTATCCCTGCAATCATCTCTCATTGAACAGAGCTACTTCCTAGACCAGACTGCTCGCTCTTTCCCCGTCTGCCACCGGTTGTTCACCAGCCATGCAAGGACAGACTGCGTCCAGACAATCGCCGGGCTCGCCTTGGTCTGCCGACTTTCGTCCATATCAGCACGGAGAGGTCACATACACTCCCGCCGGCTACCCTGTGCAGTCGTCGGCGGGCAGCGGCTCCATGCCGTCACCGTTCCTCTTCCCAGGACACTCGTCAGAGAACTCGACCGCGAGTCCCAACTATTTTGGCTTTGTCGTCGACAACACCAGCAACCCACCTGGCTCTACGCCTGGTCCCTACATCAAGAGGAATTGGGATTCCATCGCCCAGGCGTCGTCGTCTCTGTCGAGTCCAGCGCCGCACCCCGTTTCACCAAACCATCAAACACACCAGAATTTCCTGTCCCTGACCGGATCGGTCAATGCCGGTCCAGAAAGTACCCAACCATTCCCCGCTCAGCAACCCACACCGTATATGGATACTTCAACCAGTCCTGCAATGCGCAAAGATGGAGGAGGCTTCTTTTCGTTGGCTCACAAAGACAGCCCACAGGAACATACCACGCAGCAGCAACAGAGTCAAACAACTGCCGGTGATTCATACTTTTTCAGTCCCAAGATGGACCTAAAGAGATCGTCATCGTCGCCGTTCACTCGGCCCCCCGGGACAGACTCGTCCGATCCTGCTTACGCGGACTCGCCCGCGAACAGCCCAGCCGTCAACACCAGGGACTCCCCTCCGTCGGGCAAGTTGCCACATGTCTCGTCTGCTGAGAACTCTCGACCGGCCGATTCTCCCCCAGCCCCAATGGGCCAGGATGCCACTAGCTTCATCTCTGCCGAGCAGTGTGCCGAGTTAATCCAGACAGCCTCTGACAAGCTCCTCCTGCTCGATGTGCGGCCGTTTCCGCAGTTTTCTCGCTCAAACATCGTGGAGTCCCTGAATCTGTGCATCCCAACGACCCTGCTCAAACGCCCTTCCTTCAATACCGACAAGCTCAAGGACACATTTGTCAGCGATTCCGAGAAACGCAAGTTCTCCACGTGGAAAAGCAGTGCGTATATAATCGTTTACGATTCGAACACCGATCATCCGCGAGACGCGATGCCGCTAGTGAATGTGTTCAAGAAGTTCCGATCCGAAGGCTGGCGTGGTGAGGCGCGAATTCTGCACGGAGGCTTCGCGGCCTTTGCCGGCCGGTTTCCGGATCTTGTTCGCGACCAGCGCCAAAACACAGAAACAGCGCCTGTGAAGCAACCGCGGTCGATGAGTCTAAGTCTGCCGTCCGTAGCACCAGTCGCTGGCGGTTGCTCGCTGCCGAACGTGTCAGCAGCCAACCCATTTTTCAGCAACATTCGCCAGAACATGGACCTGGTTGGCGGCGTCGGTCAAATGCCTGTCAAACTTCCGAACGGCTTGACGTCCAACGAAGCCGCAAAGTTGCCTCTATGGCTACGCAAAGCATCTGCTTCCGAAGACAAGGGCTACGAGGTATCCCAAAAGTTCCTCAAGATAGAGGAACGGGAACTACACCGGATGCGACAGGCATTGGCCTCCAGTGCCGATTATGAAGGACACTCTCCGAACAAATTCCGGGTGGCCGGAATCGAGAAGGGGTCCAAGAACCGATACAATGACATTTATCCGTTTGAACATTCCCGAGTCCGACTTCAAGATGTTGCTCCAGGCGACTGCGACTATATCAACGCCAGCCATGTGAAAGCCGAGCTCTCCAACAAGCACTATATTGCAACCCAAGCTCCTGTTCCAGCCACATTCGAGGTGGGTCTCCCCCCCCCCTTCCCCTTCCTGATGTCCTCTCGCCCCAAGAGACCTGACTAACTATCGTGTTCAGGATTTTTGGCGCACAGTATGGGAGCAAAATGTCCGCGTCCTCGTGGCTCTGACTGCCGAGGTGGAGCGCGGACAAGTCAAATGTCATCCATATTGGAAATCAGGCGACTACGGCCCATTCAAGGTCAAGATACTCGGCCAAAAGCGCGTGTTCTTGGATTCGAAACGGAGCGGCAGCCCGTCGCGGTCGCGAGAGAGCTCATTCGAACCTAGTCCGTCTCCCGGTTCTCGGGCAACGACAAAAGAGCCACATGCTGGAGACGAAGAAAGTCCGTTTATAACGGTGCGGCATTTCACCATCTTACACTCGTCGTATCCGTTTCAACCCATCCGGGAGGTCACGCAGCTTCAGTATCCTCACTGGCCGGATTTTGGAACGACGTCGCAGCCGGCTCATCTGCTCAAGCTTGTTGAACAATGCAACAAGATCACAAGGAAGCACAGTGGTCTGAGTCTGAATATGGACGATGCAGAACCTCCTGGGCAGAGACCGGTCTTGGTTCACTGCAGCGCCGGATGTGGACGCACTGGCACGTTTTGCACCGTTGACAGCGTCTTGGACACCCTGAAAAGGCAACGGCAGCACCAGGGTCAGCAGGATGACTCGGTTGATCTGATCGCCAAAACGGTCGAGGACTTTCGTCAACAGCGTCCCAGTATGATACAGAACCTGGGCCAGTTCGTTTTGTGCTATGAGAGCGTTTTGGAATGGGTTGTCACACGGAACTGAATTACCAGGCACTCATGACAACCTGGAGCATCTATCTATCGATCTATATCTATACACATATACACAAGCATGGCGCGTATGTAGAGGATACCCCCTTGTTATAACGTTGAAGCGTTTGGAGTACATAGCTCGCTTTGGACTAGCCAGTGACGATGTTGGAAGCTGGTCGCGTTTTTTTGAAAGATCTTCGATTTCTGTATTATTGTATGCCATTTGTTTGTCATTGCTTGGGAACAAGCTTTTCCTGATGATTGATGAAAAATGTGTTTGTTTGGAAATTCTGTTATCTTATTATACTGCATCGATCGATAAAGTGTACGATACTGGTGGGTAGTAACTGCCGGCAAGATGTACTTCATTCACTAGACTACGGACCACATAAAGCTAACATTGCACAGTAATGGTAAATATATGGGCACACCACCATCATCTTCCTTTGAGATCAACGTTATTGCAAAGCCTCTAAAACGGCCTCATTCCCAGGTGCCAAATCCGCTGCGATTTTGTTATCCTTATCCCGGACTAGAGGATCGATTCCTCGGTTTCGCAGATAGCGGCACCTCCATACGGTTCGTATATTATCGTGTGAGGCAGCGACATGCAACAGCGTCCTGCCCAGAGCGTCACGTTCATGCCAGTCAACGCCTGCCGCCTCAAATTGATCGAATACCTTGGCCTCGGTCTCGTCGGCAAGCTGCTCGACTTCCTTGGTGAAGTATACCGCAAACTCTTCCCCCCATCTTACGCGTTTTCCCATCCACGCACCGCCGCTATCGAGCAAGATGCGCATGGGGGTCTGCCCGGCCTGATTGCGAGCGTTGACATCGACCCCCTGGCCGAGTAGGATCTCGAGGAGACCCCGAGCTGCTGCCGGACGGCCGGTCGCCGCGCTCCATTGGTCACCAATGCTACGATCGATTTCAGTCAGACCGCTGTATTTCTCCATATCCCCCAAATCGGCGATATAGTGCAGTGCGTTGTTGCCATGTGCGTCCCGGACATGCGGATCAGCACCTGCGGCAATGAGATCAGCGACTGCGGACTCGGGCTCAGTGATTGGAAACCCTCGCGGCTTACGGAACCTTCGTACGCGTTGCATTGCCGTGTGCAGAGGGTATGTTCCCTTGGAGTCTGGTTGATTGACCAGGGCTGGGTACCGGGAGGCTAGAAAGCGGAGCGATAGTTGTATTCTCGGTGGCCCGTCTCTACCGTTGGCTTCCAAGAGATGATGGAGCACGTGTTTCCCTTCATTATCGACGGCTAGAGGATCGGCGCCCCGGTCCAGAAGGGTTCTGACCGCGGTAGGCGGAAGTGTACTCGTAGTGGCCCAGTCGGACGGGTTTGGGAAAGGGTCTGGGGAGACATATGACGAAGCGTAGGGGCGGGTAGGGTTAAGTTCAATGTTGTCAAGAAGGGCATCGGCACCAAGGGAACTTCGGCAGGCAGAGAGGAGCAGGGTTCGACCGTAGGGGTCCCGGTGCTCGAGGTCCAGAGTAACACTGGGATTGTCCAAGATAGGTTTGATGTAAAAGCCATCCTCGAGTATCGCATGGACTACTGAACGGAGAAGATATTCTCTCGGCCGTTCATCGTCTCTGCAATCGTCCTCATCCCCGTCATCCCCGAATTCCTCTTCATAACTGTACTTGAACGGCCAGTGCCCATGCTCTTCCCGGAAGATCCGACAATCCTCATCTGAAAGCCGAGGTGGAGCTACTGGGATGTCGACCCCTGGGAAAATGAAACGTGGAAACAGGCCATGAAGGACTGTTTGAGGAAAAACAGCGTACAGATCTGCTCCATGGCTGATTAGGTTGTCGATCATGCGTGAGAGGCCTTCTGGAGTGGTCCTTTTGGAATACTTCCTGTGATTGCAGGCTCGATAGAGAGGGTACCATCGGTTGTCGTCCCACATGTCCACTTCCCATCTAGTAACCTTAATACTTTTACAGTACGACTGAGCACCCGACAGATCATCCCCCTCGACAAGTCGTATATTCGGGCTGACCCCTTGTAAGAGCAAGTCGTTGACAATGTCGACATTCCCAAAGTCGGTTGCCGCTGCGAGGATGCGTGGAATTGCGCTGGGACCGTGCAACCGCAAGTACTCGCGCATTCGGTCCACGTCGACGATGTCCACCAGTGAACCCATGTTTGGATGGGTCAGTGTATTTTCTCTTTTAAAGTCGACTTGCAACCGAGATCACCGGCTTAGGGCTACTGATAGTAGAAATCTATCAACAAAGGAGAGGGGAGGCGGGGTGGACTGCTGTATTTAATTTCGCCAGAGTTACGGAACGTCTAAGACTTACCGTATTGTTTGGTAACGGACATCAAAGTAGACCTGTCGACAACAGGTTTCGCCATTCAGTCCAATTTTAGCCAGCTTCAGCCCCAAAACATATTTAAGGACCGGGCGCGACTGACGAGCAGGGGGATGGGTGGTTCACAGGTACATACGATTTTGGGCTGTGTTTGACTGCAGTAATAGTCTTTTGTTCTAACAACCGGACCACTGGCCCAGGAATCCTTCCTATCTCTTCTAGATCACAACTAACATTTACAACTCTGTACTCTGTACTCCGCTAAATTCCTCGCTTCTTCTTCAAATCCGTTGGCACAAAGCCCTTCGTGCACTGGCAGCCATTCATCGCCGCCTCAGCCGCATAGATAGCTTTGCTATGCGGACGGCCCTGGTCGGTCTGCAGATATCTCGCATTGACAACCTTCAACCGGTCTTCAATATCAGGAACCCTATCTTGGTTTTGCTCAATAGTCTTCTGGAAGTCTATCACCTCAATTTTCCGTTTTAGCTCCGTTTGGAGTTCTGTCTTCACTATCTTGGGCTCGGTATCTGCTGGCCATCCCTCGTATGTGGGCAGCCACTTTTTGAAATTCTGGATTCGATAAGTATCCGAGTCCGACCTTCGTAGTGCGCTCAACGCAGCGGTGGTCTCTTTGGCTCTCTGCCAAACCCTAGGATAATTAGGCTTCAATTTGCTCTTGTCTGTCTTGCTCACGGAATCGACAGTATCGCTGAACTTCTTGATCGGGTCGCCCATACGAGCCAGCACATCATAGTAATCACCAGCATCGGGCATCAGTTTCGACGAGTCGGTGAAGCATTCAAGGCCATGCCCAGTATTAAACTTGGCCGTGGCGACATAACCGAAGAATTGATTGACATTGAGATTAAGCGAGTTGATTTTTTTAGAAACATTCTCAGGGAGGTCGAACGAAACCGGCTTTTCCGTATCATGAGAGCCGGGGTTTTGGTTTTCAGACCAAATACTACTCGCTCGTCACCCATTAGCGAATGTCTTTTGTTCTCTTTTTTCCATACTATAAGAGAAAACGTACTGAAGCATAAGCTCCTCAAATGTACACCGCCCATTCTTTCCTGTGCAACCAGGCGCAACGGTGTACTTGTAGTCGGGATCCAGTTCCTTGATCTCAGTCTCGATCCAGTAATCGAACCAGTACAGCATCCTTACTTGACAGTCAGAATCACTTCACATTACATCCACCGCCTCAACACGATGAAAACTTACTTCTCTGCATAAGCCCGTTCTCCGCCAGCGACTACTGGGGTTAGGAACTGGCTGCATAGCAGAAGAGCTCCAAGCCATAAAGAGCGCATGGCGAAGCAGCTGCTGGCTCGCAATGGTTTTTATTTGTTTTGCTTGTCTGGAAAGTCGTGTGGCAGGAAACTATTGATCACCTTGCCCTTCACCAAAAGTGAGATTGTTTGACTTATCCTGAAAGACTGCTCGCCAACAGGGACTGGACCGCGTATACATGTACTGTAGATAGAAGGGGATAGTAACAGGGGCAATAACCCAGATATATTGTTTTAATCCCCGAGGCTGACCGAGCTGGAAATTACATGCACTGACTATGCTCTCCGGCAGTCGACTGCAGATACATTGCCGTACGCACAGAGCGTAGCTTTTAGCAGAACTCTCGCTTAAACTGGCAGCGTGATCCATATCACCTCCAGAACAAGCACGGGTCCAAATCAGATTAGAACCGGACCTGTTGGTTGCTAAATTGGTTCCGGGTTGGTTCCGGGCTCAAAAGTTCGGGTTGCCCTGCATGATGCCACACGCCGGCCACCATTCAGGGCTCCTACGGGGGCGATAAACAAGCCACATCGTTTCATCTCGCTTCGACCTCTTCTCGAAAACACGTTGGCTATGTGCTTTAAGCGTTTAGAAGGATATTTACGCGAGTTCGGATTTTGGGTTTCCTGTAGTCATTTTTATACCACGTGTTACTAGCGCGGCGCATGAGCCGAACTAGTTCATACACAAGGCTGCGCTAAGTTGAAATAGCTGCTGACTTACGAGATATTAGATCTATTATTTTTGCTTCTAGCAGTCTTTTTTGTCCTTGGCCCCCAATGAATAGACGCAGTGGCTTGCAGTCTAATTCGTTTGTGTAACCATTAATGCATATGTCCTGCGACGGCGTTGGGGGTCGCCATGTCGCTACGAACAATTCCTACCCAGCCGGCGCGTTGAACGTTTATCTAACTTAGCCTCCTAAGCAGATGCTGCACCATTTTTAGTATAATTAGTCGCTTCGCCTATGAGAAGCCTTTTGTGCTGACCGGACACTATCTAGAGGCTAGTTAAACAACTGGTCCGTCCCTGCAGAAAGCCACCAACAACATCCGCGGCGGCGTATACAGAGAGTACCTTGCAGCCAACACAGAGTCAACGAGCACCAGCTATTCGTTATGCGGTTGCCTTCATGTTGCATCGCTTAGCCATCACCAAAAAGTTAAAGGCTGAACAGTGAAAATGGCGTCTCGGCTTGCGGTGACAGCCTTTGAAGATAGTAAATTATTTAGATTACCAAAAATGGAAAGTTCCGGAAGTCGGGATATCCCTCAGCACCTGCCTCGTCAGCCGTGGAAAGAAACGGGTACATATAGAACATTGACGTTCTTCCAACATTCTCCGTTCTCCCTCTTTTGCTCTCTCCTATTACCGAGTATTACCAAGTGGTGAACACCATATTCACTCCTTCATATGATTATTATCGAGGTGTTTCACTCCCACTCTTTTTCATGCTCTCATATTCCCATCTAAACAGTCTATCGTTGAGTGTCGGCCGTTTCTTCTGTTGAGTTCGGGTCGAGCCTGGTAAAGACGGAATGTGGGTGCAGAGGGTTGCCACGGCCAGCTTGGTTGTGGCAACTGTTGCAACTGCAAGCGTTCTCCATGCCCCTGACAGCTTCTATGCCGAAGTTCAGCCTTGCCCCGGCCAGTGTGCAGGGACTCCAGAGCAATGGGATGTTTATTCGTCTACCTACCGTTTGGGTGTTTGTGATAAGCCCATGCTATTTGATTTCGCGATTCACAATCCTTTGGACGGTCCTTCCAGCACCGTGAGGCTGCGTGCTTGCACGGCTGCAACCAGCAACAACACATCTGAAGATGTTGACAAACACCCGTCATCTTCGACCTGCGTCGAAGATACCCAGAAAACCGAGCAGTCGTTGGAACTCTTCCAAAGTGGCACTGGAGGTTCAGCGCCATCTGAATATCGAGAGGAAGCATTGGACACCCTCTCGACGTATTTAGCGGATTCTACTCATTGTGACGCTCGCTTTCTGGCTACATACTACGGCAATGTCGTGGTTGGAGTCTATAGTGGTTCGGCTATCGACAACTCGAAGACAATCCCGTCAGTAATGAAACAGCTCAAGCAGCAGATATCAACAGCCTCAGGATCAGTGACAGCCCAGCTTTGTGGCCAGGGCCGCAATGCAGACTACACATTTGGGATTGTCATCGACACCGCCGGCAATCTTCCTTCGGTCCAGAAGGCTGTGAAGTCATGGAGCCAAGCGACTTGTGTCCCGAGTTCCCAACAGGCTACCAAGATCAACAATGTGGCCTGGTATGAGTCCCCGTTTTCACCCTCAGGGAATTCTGCAAACAGTACCTCAGAGCACCATGATTTACAAGGGCGAGACGGTACTTGCAAGACAATCAAGGTCGCCTCTGGTGATGGCTGCTATTCTCTGGCGCAGAAGTGCGGTATATCGAGCGATGATCTGGTAGATTTCAACCCCCAACATCCCGATTTGTGCGGCACCTCGCACCCCGTAACACCGGGCGAACGGCTCTGCTGTAACAAAGGAGGTCTGCCGGATATCAGTCCCAAACCCTATGCCAATGGGACCTGTTACACGTACACTGTACAACATGATGACTACTGTGACAAGATTGCGGCTGCCAACGAGCTCACTTCGCACCAAATAGACCAATACAACAACGGCACTACTTGGGGCTGGAATGGCTGTGGAGATCTTATGGCCGGGTTGAACATCTGTCTCAGTACTGGAGATCCCCCTCTGCCGGCGCCTGTTGCGAATGCCGTATGTGGGCCAACTGTGCCAGGGACAAAATTGCCAACCGGCAACGACTCACTCGCTGATGCAAACCCTTGTCCACTCAATGTCTGTTGCAATATTTGGGGCCAATGTGGCCAGACTCCTGATTTCTGTACCGCAGACACCGGCCCGGCAGGAAACCCAGGAACGGCTCCCAAAAACAAGAATGGCTGTGTCTCCAACTGTGGACTCGGTATTCATCACAAGTGAGCTGACCCCTTCTGACTACTATACCATTAAGAGAACTAAAGATTGTTTGCCACTCTTACAGTTCCGATAAACCGTCTTCCTTTTCAAAGGTGGGATACTATGAGTCTTGGAACTGGGACCGGCCATGTCTCCATTATTCTGTGAGCGATCTTGCCATTGCGGACTATACTCATGTGCACTGGGCATTTGCCTCAGTTAATGCCGATAACTACAGTGTCTATGTGAATGACACATACAAACAGTTCTCCAGCTTTCTCGAACTGCCGCAACAAAAGATCCTCTCCTTTGGCGGCTGGGGTATTTCCACTGACCCGCAAACTTACAATTTGCTTCGTTTCGCCATGGACCCCGATAATGTTGACACGTTTGTGAGCAACATTGTTGACTACATCAAGGATAACAAACTTGACGGCGTCGATATCGACTGGGAATATCCTGGAGTATGGACTCCCCATAGCCGTATACCTTTCCATTCCAGGAGATCATACTAAACCGGTTATACAGGCACCCGATCTCCCCGATATCCCACCCGGTTTAGAGTCAGACGCCCCCAACTACTTAAAATTCCTTCAGAAGCTCAGGGCAGCACTGCCCTCGGACACTACTCTATCCATTGCCGCGCCAGCCTCTTACTGGTATCTCAAAGCATTCCCTATTGCTGAAATGGCCAAGGAGCTCGACTACATCATCTACATGACATATGATCTCCATGGTACGTTTGACAGCCCCTTTGCTACCGCTATCTCTGTAGACTAACCAGTTCACTTTCTCCATGTCAGGTCAATGGGACTATGATAATAAATGGTCACAGGATGGTTGCGTGGAAGGAAACTGTCTTCGCAGTCATGGTACGTAAAGATAATCCTTTTATTTTTATTTTTTATTTTCTCCCCTCTCCGAGTTCTTCTACATGTACTCGAATGCTTGCTAATATCGAATTCTAGTCAATCTCACCGAGACAGTTTATGCTCTATCTATGAGTAAGATTCTCTGACTCTGGGCTCAGCACCTATTTCAGGGTTGGCATTGCTAATGCATGAACAGTAACCAAAGCCGGTGTCCCCGCCGAAAAGGTGGTCGTCGGACTTTCTAGCTATGGGCGGTCCTTTGGCATGAGCGATCCCGCCGCATGCCTAGACGACATCACCAGCCCGCACTGCAAGTTTACTGGAAAACCCTCTGGCGCTGCCAAAGGTATCTGCACCGGAACAGCAGGGTATATTTCTAATGCCGAAATCGATCAGTTACTGTGGAACAATGACAGCGCGATGTATCTGTTCGATCCAGGCAGCGACTCAGACATGCTGTTCAATGGCACGACCTGGATTGCGTACATGACAGACACTACAAAACGCACGCGCACCGACTTCTACCGCAGCCTCAATTTTGGAGGAATCATCGACTGGGCTGTTGACTTGGTCCAGTTCACCGGCGATGATGCAGCTCCATTAGGTATCGACGAGCTCCCAGACACTTCACCCATTGTGCCGTGTGACAAAAAGTATGACACGCTAGAGGATCTTGATGCTGCAGCGTCAGACATTCCAGGTCATTGTGTCCTGCCTTATACCCTGACAGCTCTCAATAACCTATTATCGGAGGCTATGGCCAACTACACAGAGCTGAATGACGACGGTTACGACTCCAAGTTCAAGACGTATTCCAAAGCTATTGCTGACAGTGCTGGATACAATATGCATAATTTTATTTACAAACACGGCACAAAATACTTCAGCTGTGTCGTAACGGAAGGGTCTCAATGCTGTTCTGTTTGCAAGAAAGACCAACCATCTGACCGGCCCTCCTACTGTGACTACTGCTTCGACAAGGGTGACTGCTATCGAACAGTACTCGATGACCGACATCCCATACGGGTACCAATCCTGAAGATGGTTAATGCGTCCGAACCGTGCCCACCAGATTATTCCAAACGTGGGTCGGGACCCGATGATCCTTATGAGCAGTCAGTTTACTGGACTTTGACCAACAGCTCTGGGTTTTATGCCGACCTGTACTCTGATTCTGGCATCCCAAAAAAGAAGACCAAGATTGGCAATTATGACCGGGGCAATGTCTGCGCGCCGAGTGCAAAGCCTGACGACGATTGCTGGGGGTTTTCAATGGACTTTGGTATCCCTGTCGTCGATGGCTACGCGCCCGAGGACGTGGCAAACCCCAAGGACGTCGTCAAGCAGGTCCGATCGAACATCACCCACCTTCCACCGCAGATTGCCAACATCCAGACTTTGCTCTCCATGGACGGGTGGTTTGGAAATGGGGACGATCTGATCGATTCTGTCAGCTTGCCCATCTTGATGCTTGCCCAGGCGACCGAGAATATGGCCCAGGTGGTGGAGGTTGCTGACAAGATTGAGGAAGAAGAGCGTAAAGCGCTCATCCTGGCCTTCCTGAGCGCCATCTTTCTGTTCCTTCCCATTATCGGCGAAATTGTGGGTTCTGTCGGCGCTCTGGCTGAAGTGGGCACCGTTCTTTCACTTCTCGGGGCCGCCGGGGAAGTGGGCACGGATATATATGGCGTGGTTAGCGACCCTGAAAACGCTCCGCTCATGATCATGGATCTGATCCTGATGCCGCTGTCTCTCGGTGAGCTTGGTAACATCGCCAAAGCTGCCAAGATTCGCCGCGGAATGTCTGAAGCTGAGATCGGTAAGCTGGGTAGCAAGGTTGGCAGCCGGATGAAGATCATTGAGAAAGTCAAGGGATCGTGTACCAAAGGATTGAAAGCCTGAGCAAGATGACTCGGCCTGAAGGGAAAAGGCCAACTTATTCAGTGTTACCATTCCATTTTCTCTTCGAGATGGAGATTCCTGTTTTGTAGGCTAAACGAAACACCAAAAGGAGGGGCTTTCAAAGATGACATGATAATCACCCATATCGTCAGAAATGCTATTTGGGAGAATTATCTGAAGTCATCACTCGTGTTTATAGAAATCTATGTCATACGTACGATTCTTTACATTGACAATGTTGAAGTTCCATCTGTTAGACATGAACCCCTGAGACTGTATAAGCACGGTGGTAGATGCAATGACCAGATCAAGAGAAAAAAAAAAAGACATCCTCAAAGCCTCCCCCACTTGATCAAATGAGGCTCTTAATGTTAAGTTTTGGTAAAGAGACGTACGTTATACGCTGTTGTTCCATGGACGTATTCAATGGCCGTTGTGATTAACGCGGATCCCGGACTGTGTGACTAGTGCGTTTCCTCAACTAGTTGGTTGTTTAGTCTCGGCCTTAGCCAGCCCGCAACAGCGACAGTTACATCTCTTCAGCCTTTCAAACGTACATACCCAGTTCAGTCCGTCAACTATTCCCATAGAGCAAGATGTCTTATTACTTGTAACTGTATGTCTTGGAGAGTGCCGACTCAACCACGAAAACTTAGCCATCAAAACGATCTCGGGGATGCTAGTCAAAACGATGAGCTATCTCTTGAATGTCTCAACGATTGCAGTTTTCCTAATACTCAGGACGACCAACAACACGCAATGCTCCTCAGATTACCTACCGAGTTGATTCAGACCATTCTTGGGTATACAAGCCCTCCAGCATATATCCAGGTAGCTATATCTTGTAAGAGACTGTATGCTATCGCCACCAGCTCGCGCCATCTGGTTATAGATCACCTCCAACGAACCCCAGGCGTGCTGTTGGATCCAGACTCGCACCCAACTCGCTATCTTTTCCGGGTGCTGCAGGCTCGCGTTGCCGAATTGCTGCTCAATGCAAGCTCGTATGCAGAGCGGACGACTTACACCTTTGATGGCAAAAGGCATGACATTGGAGCTTCGTCGATTGGTCATGTAGAAGAGTTTACGGTCGTTGCGCTCGTGCTGCCGAACGACTCTCGGGTGCATCTGCTATATACAGACTCCAGCGGAACTGTAGCCTTCCAGCAATCTGTTGATTGTTCTCCCCCGGCACTGGAAGAATGCCCTGGGACTGTGGTCAAAACTACTTTCTCAAAGAACGATTCCCTGGGCGTGCTAGTACGTGGCGCCACGGTACAAGATAAATTTGACGAGAACCACGTATTCAGTGAGGAATTGCGCAACTCGGATTCTTGTTATTACTATTTCTTTCATATTCCTTTGACCGGAGACCGTCCTCGCAGCGTGTGCAGGGTATATGAGCGATCTAATTTCGAGCCGACGGCGTTTGCATGTTCGAAGGAAACCGATATCTTCTTCGTCGTATCGTGGCGGGATCTCCTCGACGATACGCAACACGAGGTCGTGTTTTACTCTACGAAACCTGACTACTCGGAGGAGGAGGCCAGACCGGCTAATGTCCACTGTTCGTAACTCTGTCCATGAGGAATGATACCCTCTCACATACCACAAGCTAACAGCAGGACTTGTCTTTTTATAGTTCTGACATACAAGACGGAAACACTTGCCGATGAGCATGGCCACCGGAGAGATCTATATCGCGACCCAGCTTGGGTCATCTATGAACGGCCGCCGCTGTGGACACTCGGGCCAGTAACAGACATCAAAATAAGAAGCACGACCGTCTTGTTTTCCTACAAAGGATCCGCGCTTTTTGATTACTTCCAGGGATTCATCTTTGACGGAGACCTTTTCCTTAGTTGGGTCGAAAACCTAAGCGATGTGCGGTTCATTGACACCCCGCTTGCCGTGACTCCCCCATTCTTCAAACGGTTTGAAGGAGGAGAAGACCTGCGCTGTACCTGGTTCCTCTCCTTTGGAACATCAATCCAAGCGTGTGGACAGGGGACGGAAGCGTTTTTATTGAGGAGCGCGAGCGGGATCAACTTATCCCTGGACGACCACGACGAGTCTGACACAGCTTGGTATGAGATGTTGAGTACACGCCAATATATCCCCGTTGCTCGTCTTATGGGTTACCAGCAGCCGATGAGCACGATGAATTGTAGTCCGGCTGCTTCCCGCCAGGGCACCCGCTTCGCCGTTGCCAATTGGGACGTTGTTTACATCTGGGCTCTGAACCCGGTCGACCTGACGCAGAGACACATCCCGTCTAATGCTTTCTATCCGCACGAATGGCGGTCGTCCGAGTTCGATGGGGATGCCGTGGTGGTGGAACTGCATCCTGCAGTTGTACGCTTGGACGCGGTCTGTTTTCACATTGCCTTTACGGAAAACGAAGATATCCTGTCGGCATTGACGGATAAGGGCCTTGTGGTTGTTGACTTGCGGCCACAGGGACGCGGCCGGCGGCTGGCAACTGATATACCTATTCCATGAGCGTTTGGGACTACGAGGGGCTCCTTAGACTAACGAGCTAACAAGAATGTGAACGAGCACACCTCTTGCGCGTTGACTAGCGTACGCGTTATTATTTCTTCTTCTTCTTCTTCTTCTTCTTCTTCTTCTTCCAATTGTCAACCTTTGAAATATGCATTCATTGTTTATATTCGATAAGACCAAATCACCGTTGTCCTTCTTCGCCGCCGCCTCCGGACATGGCCAGAAAGGTAACGATCAAAAACACCCACCAGTATCTAGGGTCGACGTCAGGTTGATTTCCTCTTAGACATGTATAGTCGGAGGGGCGAACACTTACTTTTGGAAGAATGTTTTCTCAGGAGCCTCGGGGTTGGTGCCGTCCGGGCTAATGACAACCGGCTTGTTCAGTTCCGGCCGAGGACCGGGCTTCGAGAAGACTAGATCCGCTTCCAGAGCATCACCAGACTGATTATAATGAGGCGACAGCGAGACGTGGTACGGCGTGTCGGACGGACCGCCAACATATAAATGAAGTTGCTGTCGCTGGGTCGTCAGGGCTGCCTGGGATATCACGCTGCCAACCCATCGTTTGTTGTTGTTGTTGTTGTTGTTGTTGTTGTTGTTGTTATTGTTGTTGGCGCCCTCGACAAAGAAGCCTACGCGCACGAGGTCCTGGGCATCATTATCGCTGCTGCCGTCGTCTGCAGCGACTCGCGGCGGAGGAGGCGTATAGGACAGGACGTTGGTATCGAGCGTGTTGGGGTTGTATTCGATCTTGGCGAGGAGCGACGGTTGCGGCGATGCCACGGGCCAGTAGAAGATGTCGGCCGACGAAGAGGGGCTGACATCCTGGCAGAGGACAGCACCGATCTGAACGAAGACCGCCGGGAGCAGCGCTGTGAGAATGCGCATTTTTGGCCTGCTCTGTGGACGTATTTATTATAAGGAGTGACTGGCATTGGCCACGATATCTCAAGACAAAAAAGATGCGGACGTTGGCTGAAGCTCCGGCGGGGGGCTAACCCGAACTGTGCATAGCAGCGATTGTCCAACGGTTGCTCGAGCATTAATTAGGTTCACCAAGCCCGCGAACAAAAAATACTAAATTAACCATGTTAGGAAATTTTGTTTTAGTTTGCCCAGTGCGTAGCTCCCACCAATGAACAGCTGGAATCAGATCGGCTGCGAGTCTGTTTGCCCTGTTCTGGCAAGTTCCAGATTCTAGAAGGCGCTCTGTCGTCTTCTACTGTCACTCCTGCCACTCCTGCGCAGCAAGACACACCCAGTTCCGGAACATGGCTGAACGATCCAGTTGAGCAGCCTTGCACAGTTGCAGTCCCAGACACTACTTGAGCGACTCCATCGTGACTGACCAATTCACCAACGGTCTACCAGCTCAGCAGACAGCCCACTTGGGACACCCGCGCCAAGCGAGCGTTGTTGAGAAGTGTTGAGAGGGCCCGCTGGGGAAGCCGGAACAGGAAGCGTAAAGAGTCTAGAAAGGCGGGGATCGGCGCCCGCTATCAACCTTCACACCGCATCAGACGACCTGAAAAAGCTCTTCTCTTCCTCACTCGTTCTCTTCTCTCTTTCCTCTCTCTCCCTCTCTCACCTTGCTCAATTAAGTCTTCTGCTTCTTCGAGTAGCTTTTCGTTAGATGATGATAAGGTCCTTCTCCTCCAAATACCAACATCGCGGCATTACCTAGTTTCTTCCTTGCTCAGCTATTCCATTCTCGCTTTCATTGATTGACTCCTCGACGCCCCCTTGCGGTTGGTCTCTGCAATTGGTATCGTGCGTGTGTGTGTGTGTGTGTGTGTGTGTGTGTGTGTGTGTGTGTGTGTGTGTGTGTGTGTGTGTGTCTTTGTGTGTCCCAGTTAGCACCGAGAGAGCACGTGTTCTTGTTGCTGCTCTGACGTCGACTGTACCACCCGTTCAAACAGCTCGTGACCGTTCCACCACCACCAGCAGTAGCAGCAGTCATGGCTTCGCTTCCTTATCGCCGCCCTCCGTCGAGGCAGACCTCACGGCAAGCCTCCATGGACGACCGAGAGAGCATCCAGGTCCAGATGGATTACTATATTGGGATCGACGTCGGCACCGGAAGTGCTCGTGCTTGCATCATCGATGACAAGGGCGACATCGTGGGTCTGGCGTCCGAGAACATTGGTCTGTGGCAGCCGGAGCAGGGCTACTATGTATGTCACACCTGTTGCTTCCAATCTCACTAACCTCTAACCCATTGGGTTCTACCAGGAACAATCCACCACGGATATCTGGCGTTGCATCTGTATCTCGGTCCAAAGAGCTATCAGCCAGCACAACATCAACCCGGAGTGGGTTCGTGGCATCGGCTTTGACGCCACCTGCTCATTGACCCTCTTCAACGAAGACACCGACGAGCCTGTTTCCGTGACCGGCCCCAATTTCGACACTGATCGCAACGTTATCCTCTGGCTGGACCACCGCCCAGTCGAGGAAACCGAGAAGATCAACGCCACCAACCATAATCTGCTCCGCTACGTTGGCGGGAAGATGTCCATTGAAATGGAAATCCCAAAGGTGCTGTGGCTCAAGAACCATATGCCCAAGGAGCTGTTCGACAAGTGCAAGTTCTACGACCTGTCCGACGCCCTCACCCACATCGCCACAGGAAATGAGAAGCGGAGCTATTGCAGCGTTGTCTGCAAGCAAGGGTTCGTGCCCGTCGGTGTGGACGGCAGCGTCAAGGGGTGGCAAGATGACTTCCTGGTCGAGATCGGTCTGGAGGATCTCGTCACTGAGAACTATAAGCGCATGGGTGGAGTCAACGGGGTGGTGAGCCTTTTTCTTTTCGTTCTTTGTCATCTTGTCGTGTCCTTTGGTTCCTGCTTTCGGTTACACTTTTGGTTTGGTTCTTGTTGACAGAGTCTGACTAATCTTTTCTAATACAGAATGGTGAATACCTCAGTGCTGGAGAGCTCGCGGGCTATCTGTGCGAAAAGGCTGCGGCAGACTTGGGTCTCCCCAGCGGTATTGCAGTCGGTAGTGGTGTGATTGATGCTTATGCCGGGTGGATTGGCACGGTCGGCGCCAAAGTCAACCTGCAAGGTGACGAATTGGATCCCGACGTGGCCTCAAACGACCGTACCCAGGCCTTTAGTCGTTTGGCAGCCGTTGCTGGCACTTCGACCTGCCATCTTGCCATGTCCCCGGACCCGGTCTTCGTTCCCGGTGTATGGGGCCCATACCGTGACACCATCTTGCCTGGCTTCTGGATGGCCGAGGGAGGTCAATCGGCTACTGGAGAGCTCCTCCGGCACGTCATCGAGACCCATCCCGCCTTCAACCAGGCAATCTCCATCGCCGAGTCGTACCATACGAGCATCTACGAGTATCTTAACGAGCATCTGAAAGAGATGATGGAAGATCAACAGGCTCCTAGCATTTCCTACCTTGGTCGCCATTTCTTCTTTTACGGTGATTTATTTGGAAACCGCTCCCCCATTGCCGATCCGTCCATGTCCGGTGCCGTCATCGGCCTGACCAGTGACAAGTCGGTAGACAGCCTGTGCATTCATTATTATGCCACACTGGAGTTCATTGCACTGCAGACGAAACAAATCGTCGACACCCTCAACGATGCCGGCCACAACATCAACTCAATCTTTATGTCCGGTTCTCAATGCCAGAACGATATCCTGGTGAAGCTGATCGCGTCCGCCTGCAACATTCCTGTCCTGATTCCCCGCTACGTCCAGGCTGCGGTCTGCCACGGTGCTGCTATGCTAGGTGCCAAAGCGGCCAGTGCCGACTCGCAAGGCAAGACCGAAGACCTTTGGTCAATCATGGACAAGATGAGCAAGCCGGGCAAAAAGGTCGTACCGACCAAGGATGTTCATGAGAAGGCCCTCCTCGAGGCCAAATACAAGGTCTTCATAGAGCAATGCTACAAACAAAAGGAATACAGGAACCTCGTGGACAAGGCCATTGGGACATGGGGCAAGTAAACGAGGGGGAAGCGTATCGTCTTGACATGAACAGGCGAGCAGTGCCGCATACCATATCGTGTTACTAATAAGAATATTTGTGTTATAATTATGATTTACCGTAGCTTCGTGATGCTTATCGTCCGGTCATTCCAACGGTGCGATCCCTTTCTTTCAGCACACCGTCGCTCATGCCAGCGTTGCATATGCTTCTCCACAGTGAAATAGTGGGCAGGAGTGCAAGGCGGCTATGCGTCCAAATCGAACAGCCGACAGTTGTCATCCAAGCTGGAATCTCTCAGGTCTCATGTCATGTAGTCTGCCACGTTGTTCAAGCTAATCTCGGGAATTGACTTGTGTCAAAACTGAAAACCCAACCCAAAGATCAAGTAGCACCAGCAGATGCCGGGTCCCCAAGCTCAGCTAAAAGGTCATGAAGGTCATCGTTCTCATCCGGTACATCTCCTGTGTCTCCTCTTCGCTCGCCACCTTGATCGTTCGAATCGGCTGTCCGTTGTGCGGCGTCGGCAGCTAATGCAGTGTAGTCTCGCTGGCTGGGTTTATCTTCGTCGATCCATTCCCTACGCATAATCTGGACGCGTCTGGTGTGTCCTAGTCGTTCGATGATTTCAAGGCCGTCTGCGAACTTGGCGCGCGGGTATAGATCGTCGAGCCATAGTTGGTAAAAATTGAGAAGGCGGCCGAGGTCGGACAACTTTCAAAAAACAATAATTAGATGTCTCTAAGAGTACCTTGCAGCATGGGGATATTAGAGCATACCTCGTGGCCCTTACCCTTAAACCTCAGCTTCGTTCTGGCGTTCTTTCGTAGTTTGGGGATGCCGTTTTGTGAAAGTAAGCTACACACGTACAGGTTCAGGTCAATGTGGGTTATTGCGGCTAGACTCCCCGTTTGAAGGCTCACCGAGCTTCGTCAAGTTTGGCAACCGGCGCCCTCTGTCTGGTTGCCTTCAGATCTGCATCCAACCCTAGCACTGGTGTCGCATTGTCGCCACTTGCATCAACATCTTTAAATGTGTTCGCCGCGTTGTCTGGGGGAGGGGCAGTTGGCAAGTCATTCAGAATTTCGTCAAGCCCAACATCGTAGTCAAAGAGATCCCCATCTCCGTCAGTCATTTTTGTGTCGCAGGGCTCTAGATTGCTTCTTCACATTTGGTTCTTGAAAGTATGGGAATCGAGACTGTACCACCGACTATTGTCGTCGTTTTTATTGTCGCGTCCGGGCGTGTAGACGCGACCCAGATGCCATTTAACCGATTTTGTACTAGTGCATCTGGGCAAGCTAACCACACCCGCTAAGCCGAATACAGCTAGGTGGTACCAGGACCCGACACCACATCCCTCAGCGCCGGAACTCCATATCTCGACATCTGCATTCCTATCCTGACATTGCGGCCGCAACACGCTGTCCCAGGAGAGAAAATGGCCACCGAAACAAAGCCTTTGGTCCCCCCGAAGGGAGTGAAGACTGATTATCCGGTAATTGGACACTTCTATATCTGCTAAAAGAAAGGGAAACTGACAAATCTCATCGCACAGCTAATCGATTCTGATCCGTATGATTCCAAACGCCCGCGCTCTGTCCGTTACGAGAATTAGCTTCCTCTAACCAATTGACCGCAGGCATATCAAGAGAGTCTTTGGCTACGCTCGTCCATCCGATTATGCTGTCGGCGGCGGCATGGCGGCCGCTTCCCCGATCGCGTTCTGGCTGATGGAGCGAACCTCTCCGTCGCACGTCGGAAAGGCCGGTTTTGCGCCAGTGATGCGTCTGGCCACGGCAATTGGAATCCTCGGTGGACTTCACGTCTTTTTCCAGCGATCTTCAAGTAGGTTTTCCTCTGGTCTGGGTTTGGAAAGAGGTATGAGGACAACTTTCAGTGGCTGACCGGCTGCTTCAGACCGCTTTTATGGATTCACAGAGAATTCTCGAGAGGTCGAAATGGATATGCGGGAGATGGTGGACAAAGTGAAAAAAGGCGAACCCCTCTACGGCGTTTCTCAGTTGTCGGAGAACCTACAGGGAGTTGCTGCTCGGAATTCTCGATACTCCGGTTTGTTTGCTCATATCATTCCCTGGGTTAACATAGTCAATCACAACCAGGTAGGTTCTCTTGGAGGAAGTAGTTTAGTATCAAAAAGAGAGATTCTAACATCTCGCAGCATGGCGTGGACACGGCGAAATACTACCAACAAGCCGAGAGAGAGCTGGAGGCTGAACGTGTGGGCAAGTGAGGTGCAGAAGCTGCGACAGACTTATATGTTTATTGAACCGAAGAAAATTTCGTCATTTACAGTCGCATGTATTTATATTCTCGAATGTTCCGATCACCAGGTTGTCCAATGCCTAGCCTTTCTATGCTGCTACGATGTAGTATCATTGGAGCCTTGCGGCCGTCCATTTGTGGTCTCTCATTCCCTGCTGGCCATAGCCTCAACCTTGAGCGGGTGTTTTTCCTTTTTTAGATTCCTGTTCAAAATTCCATGTTCAATTCCCGATTTCTCTTTTGTTTTGGATTCGGTGCTGTAACAGTAACGATCAGTCATTGCTCAATTTGCAAGGTGTGTTCAACGGCCATAATTACCGTTTGCATTCTCTTGGATGTAGAATCGTCGCAGCAACATGATCGCTTCATTTCGGAATATACCTCCTGTCGAGGGATAGGGCCTGTCTATTCCAGAACTACCCGAGCCGCCGTTAGACATTTCGACAAGCAACAAAAGGTGCCGTATGGGCCACTAACTCTGAATGCAATGACAAAACACCGCCATTGCCACCAAACTTATCGTTGACACACCCAAAGTAAACCTGCCGAATATTGTATTGCCGCAACAGCGACGCACACATCACACAAGGCTCGACAGTTACATATAGATCAACCCGAGGGAAAATGGATTTGGGGTAGTTTTCAAGCACTTCTGCCACTGCCAGGAACTCCGCATGTCTTGTACCCTATATAACCATTTAATGTTTGTTTGCCACCGTAGAAGGCAGTTAAGCCTTTGGGAATCCATACGTTCATGGATCTGTTGGTATCATTCATTCCAGAGGCAATGATCTTGTCGTCGAAGACGAGAACGCAACCCACAGGGGTTTCTCCAACTTCTAGCGCCTTTTCTCCCTATAGGGCCACCCAAGTATTCTGTTAGTTTTATTCTGCGCTGCACCTTTTTCCTTCGAGCAGATTTTACGGGATTATACCATTAGTAGCGCTTGCCTCATGAAAAACTCTCGTTTCTTGACATTCTCGCCATCTTCCTTGCGGTTATCGTGGTCACCTCGATCCATTCCGATGGGGGTGTACTTCCCGGCTTCAAGTATTTTTTCAGAGTCGTTTAACAGGATACTCTGATGCTAGCTATAAGCTAACACACCGGAAAGCGAGCTTTGCAATAACGCGGGGGGCATCAAGTGAGGACTTTCGCTACCACCATTGAAACACATAAGAAAGGGCTAGTGTCTCATGCAGGTCGTCTGTAGCAAGAAAGAAAAAAAACTGTTGGTTTTCCAACAGTGCTTTTAAGTCATCAATGATGATAATGATGATAATATGCGACCTATAGTTACTTACACATGACAAAAGAAAAATTACGATTGGTGGGGCTCTCAGTTCTGCGGCGAATGGATAACCAAGTAATTTTCGTTTTTTATTGCCGCACTTCGCTTAGTCAATACGACAAAGTGCAGACGCTAGTAATGTTTATTTCAACGACTAATTGGTTTAGCGTGTCGCTCTTTCCATATCAGATTCAATCCAGTCTTGTTTGCAACTTGCATCTCCATCAACTTTCTCTCTCGCTCCGTTGGATCGTCCCCCATGGAATTGAGTAGTGGTGAAATATGGCCGGGACTGCACAACGAAGGTCCCGGGATGCGGATTTGGGGAATGAAAGCCTGCTCAAAAGCGCGGAGCCAACGTCGTCTATACTAGACGCGCACCAGCTTTCGGCAGAGGCACATGGCACTATCTCGCAACTACGAAAAGAGCTTGTCGAGAGAGCACCTGGAACAACGTTTCCACGCTCCGGGGAAAGCATCAAGAACACACTCTCGTTGATCTGTGTGGCACTAAGAGTTGCCTCTGATGATGTACCTCCGACGGGCGACTTCCCCCCAGGCAGCGAGACTGAACAGCATTTGTCAAATTGCCTCGAGATTATTCACCTATTGGTTGAACATGCGCCTCGTATCTTGCTAGACGAGCTCGGCCCCGAGCTTATAGAACGAGAAGCGCCACTGCCATTCTATGCTTGGCTGACTCTCCTCTTAGTCGAGCTGAGTGCTAAAGTACGGCTCGAAAATATAGAAGGCAGAATCAGTGACCTACTAGCTATCATGACACTCACCCAGCATAACATGTCGCGCTCATTCTCTCAGCGGCAGTCACTGTCGACGATGCTCCGATTTATAGCTACCGGTAGGCTGAAGCACTGTATAATACACTCACAAGGAGAACACCATCCACTAAGCTAGTCGTCTCGTATTAGATATCCTGAGTTCTCTGGAAACTACTTATCTATCAGAGTATGATAAAACGAAAGTCATGCTACCAAGCAGGACGGGGTCCGTGAGCGAGGAGCTCATGACCAAACTGGGTCTTCCTCGGCATGTTTTCACGACCTCGATCGTCCTTGGGGGCATTGATCAGGGAATCAAAGTGCTATTCTACTTGATTAATGCACTAATTCCGAGTGCAGTCTCTGATCTTCTCAATCTTTCAATCCCTAGCATCATCCAGGATTCTACAACAGCGTTGAATCTTTTCCGCAGAGCCTGGAATTGCACTCTTTCATGGCTGCGACAATATGAGACAACTAGAAAGCAACAAGTAGTGGACTTAGTTGCTCGATTTCTTCCCTTCTCTCAGATGCTAACCAAAAAATTGCTGACATTGCCAAACATAGGTTGCCTTAACGCTCAAGCTAGCAAACTGTATATTGAAACCCTTGTTGCGGTCCTATCCTCCCAGATAATCCAGTGTCTAGATATCGAACAACTGCTGTCTAATTGCCTTGATAACATGAAGGAACTCGAAAGCGCTTCTATTGCCTTAAAAACGGATGTTGAAGACACCCTTGTTCCAAAATTAGCAGACTTGCAGGCTGATGAGGAACTTTACCCCAAGACATCTGTTGCGTTCCAGGTATGTTCTTCGATCTATTTTCTCTACTTATCATCTCTAACCTAGCTCGGGAAAGAATACGGTACAATCATTACTCAGTGCCCACAATCTTGGCAAGGAAATAGATAACGGCAAACCGGAAGGCGAGTGCCACAAACATACTTGCATTAGCAATTGCTCACTGGTTCAAAATAGTGAAAGAACCAGCAGCCAAACGAATTCGACTAGCCACTTCCAATGCGTCATTGGATGGCAATTTTACTTGGTTTCAACATTTGCTGACAGGAATCTCCAAGCTGGTTGGATGTGAAGAACAAACGGAATTTGAAGAAATAATGAGAACCGCGAGGTAGGTTATGGACCAGTCACCCTCCCAAACCAACTAGCTCGAATCTAACCGTCAATGTGAAGGGAAAATTACGCAAGTTTTTCAGATGAAACAAGATTGAAACTGTTCAAATCAATAGCAAATATACCCTGCGCCGCGGTAGGACATCATTCCACGGCCAATCAGAAAGACGGGTCGTTTCACTGCAAAATCTGTGATTCAGAGCGAGTCTTCTCGGGTGCTGCAACACCCTGGAATAAGATTCAAGCAAAAGAGTTGCGGAATTTCTTCCATGAAGTGCTACCTGCAGTCTCAAGGAGTTCTTCCCTGCGTATAGTCGCTTTGCTTGCAGTCAGGCGGTTTCTCAACCATGGTCCAGAGACAAAACGCTTGTCCCTGAGGTCGTCTGTTCTTGGGGAAATGTGCATCCACTCGTTGAAAGCATCCTCGAGAGAGTTACGTATTGTAGCTGGGTATGCGTCCATTCTTATTTTTCTTCAAATCAACCATGTTTTAACGTTGAAAGGCATACACTACCCTGCTTTATCCGCAAGTCTGTGGATGCCGAGGTCCGGCGCCAAAATTTCGTTATCATTCTTGAATGTCTCAAGAGTGTCTCGGAACGGACTGACGTACCCTCTCAAGAAACTTGCGTCTTGACACTATGTAGATTAGCAGAGTACGTACACTTCTAACCGCTTTTATGCTAAAATTCTGGAAAGCTTACGATAGCAGGGTATGCGAGGACGAAGAGCTGAACATTATCCTTCTCCGTCTTCTCGAATATTTTGGTCATACAAACCCTTATATTTGTGCAGTATCCTACACAGAGGTAAGTTCTCAAGCGGCATTTGACGCACATCGTCTAATATCTGTAGCTTGTGAAAGTTGCGCAAAGGCTTTCCACTACGGTGGCGAGTTTGCTTCGTCCCTTTTGGGGATCATTGTCGATTACTGTTGTGAAGAACATTCGAAGTCGCCCGCACATGGCAGAACAACTATGTGATCTTCTAGGAATTTCCGTGGACTACTTTCTACGGAGTACAGAAACTCACACATTGCCATATCTCGTGTACACGCGAAGACAAGAAATAATCGCAAGAATAGCGGCCACCCATCCGTCCAAATCGTCGTTTGAGCTTTGCATGGAGCGGAACAACTTAGCAGCCATCATTGCTTTTCTCTTGAGTCAGCCTGCGCAAGATCATGACGGCATGATATACTCGCTTTTGGTGTCTGTTGATTCGAAATTCCAGAGTACTTCAGCCACGATGCTACTCAAAAGTGAACCGATTCCCATTACCCGTGAGCTTTTGAAGAACATAGGCGACGCTGGAGGAAACAAAGACTCCAAGGTAAACTAAACTTCTTTTCCTCATTTTTGTTACTATGTCCGATTGTTGTTGTTCTTGTTGTCTTGTGCTATAATTGCTAATACCTCGCAAGTTCAACGATGCACTTCGCCTTCTCGCCAGTTTAACCCCTCAGAAACAAAATGCTGGCTCAAAGTCATCGTTCGGAGTAGGACCTTTTATAGAAGAGCACCTTTTTGGTCTCATAACAGAGTTCGTGGATACTGTGAATGATTTGCATGCACGCTACCCAGTCATAGAAAAGAAGCGAAATATAGTAGCCATTGGCGAGATGATTAAACTTGCTCGAGATCATGTAAATGCAGCTATTCCACAGGTATGTACTCTGCCATCTTGACAATTTCGGAAGGTCGAATTAGACTAAAGTCTGATATAGATCTGTGCCTGTCTTAGATCTTCACTTGAGATCGAAGAATTGCGCGACCATGCCTTCTCGGTCTGGTGTATACTTATGACTTACCTTCAGCCCGAAGAAGTCGACGCTCTCACTGACCAGTCTGTCGCGATTATTCTCCAATACTGGAAAAATATGCAAGAAAGCAGCAAGCACGCGGCAGTGGCTCTTATAGATCACTTACTTCAGCATCATAACTATCAGCTGAAGGAAATATTTCAAACTTTGCCATCGCTGTTAGCAATTTCAGAGATGTCGCACTTTGATCGCCAGATTACCGACTTGAGAGGTGACACAGATATCAATGAGCGCTTGGTGGCTTTCAGCGTCCGTTGCCAAAGCGAAAGTGCAACTGTCGTTGAACAGAGTTTGAGAGAACTTGTTCCGTTTTTACAGGACAATGACGAGCTCATGCATAAAACATTCCTCAATGACCAGTATAATAGTGCACTTTCTCGATTGACAAGGTCGCTCCTTGACTGTTGCGTGAAGTTCCAGTCTGATTCTGACATGATCGCTCTTCTGTCTGCACGAGCTCTTGGGCTCATAGGTTGCTTGGACCCAAACCGGGTTGAAGTGACGCGAGAGAAAAATGATATCGTCGTTCTATCAAATTTTGCTCGAACAGAGGAGACCTTCAACTTCACAATGTACTTCTTACAACACGTTTTGGTTGATGCGTTCCTCTCTGCGTCCAACACACGAGCCCAGAGCTTCCTTGCCTATGGCATGCAAGCCCTTATGAGCGCAAGCCAGATTACCACAGAAATAACTGTACCATCTAACGATATTGAGAAAGATGAGAGGCATCAGAGATGGATCAGTTTACCTGAGATTGTGAGGAACACTGTCACGCCGTTCCTGACATCGAGATACGCCATAACCCTTGGCGCAACGAAGACTGAATGTGGTTATCCACTCTTCAAACCCACTATGAGCTATGGGGAATGGCTTTGTAAATTCGTGATAGACTTGCTACACAAATGCTATAGCCCAAATGTTCAAGTGATCTTCTCGGTCTGCGCAAGGATCATTCGCGGGCAAGATATACGGATTCCTTCGTTCATTTTGCCGTTTGCTGTGTTGAATGTGGCAGCAGATGGTCCCGAGGACCACAGGCGGGATGTACGAGAAGAGCTTATACGGGTACTATCTCACCCTTCACCTGATGATAGTTCTCGGATGAGAGAGAATATCTTACTGTGTAGTGAAGTGAGTTCTCCGTGAGCCCATATAGAGTCTACCCACGAACTGGATCCTAATTTCACTTTACAGAGCGTCTTTAATGTCTTGGATTATCTATCGAGATGGTTGCAGGGAAAGAAGAAACAACACGCCATGCTGGCCAACCATCCTTCAGCAAGTCGCGGACAAGCAGAAATGATACTCGAGCTTTCTTCGAATCAAATAAGGAATGTCGACCAAATCTTGTCATCTATACCTCCAGAGGTCATCTCGCAAAGGGCTGTTGAATGCAAATCCTTTTCCAGGGCTCTGTTCCATTGGGAACAATATATACGACAGCGAAAGAGCAAGGTTGAGGGGAAAAACGACACGCAGCTAGAGCCTCTCTATCAACGACTCCAATACATTTACACGCAGATAGACGAGCCAGATGGAATCGAGGGCATTTCTTCCCATTTGCATGTTTTCAATATAGACCAGCAAGTCCTCGAACATCGGACAACAGGTCGATGGGCAGCAGCGCAGAGCTGGTACGAGTTACAGCTGGATGAAGAGCCTAACAATAGTGATGCGCAGCTGAAGTTGCTCACCTGTCTGAAGGAGTCTGGCCAACAAGGTAAGATGCTGTTGGTTGTTACGTATGTAGTTGTTTTATGCTCACTTGAAACCGCCAGATGCTCTTCTAGACAAGTTCGAGACATTTAGGAGATCGGAAACTTACTCGTCAAGACTTCTTCCGTTCGCTGTGGAAGCTTCTCTATGGACTGCCAAGTGGGAAAAACTCGGTGAATATTTGATGCTCTGCCCCGAGGAGAGCACCAGTGATTTCACGATCGGTATAGCATCGGCACTGAATGCGCTCCGCAAGGGTGACAAGGCTGCATTCCATGAAACGGTTAAAGGCTTGAGGCTTAGCCGAGCGAAACAAATGACTTCTAACACGACATCATCTCTCCAATCGTGCCATGATGAGCTGTTGCAATTACATGCCCTTTCGGAGATCGAAGCAATTGTTGGTGCAGATGAACAAACACCAAGTGCCAGGGCAAAGCTTATCAATGCTCTGGACCACCGCCTAGACCTTTTGGGTGTCTACACATCTGAGAAGCAGTACCTTCTGGGTTTAAGAAGAGCTGCTATGAGACTCTCGTGAGCTAAACCTCGGTACTCAAATACCAATGAAAGGTATACTAACGAAAACTAGGAAGGTTTTCTCGGAACTAGACGTGGCAACGTCCTGGCTCACAAGTGCTCGTCTCTTCCGAAAAAATGGTCATATAGGACCGGCTTATAACGCTGTGATGCACGCGGCTCAGCTCAAAGCAAAGTCTGCTACCATTGAACATTCTCGTTTGCTTTGGAGAGATGGACACCACCGAAAGGCGATTCAGACCTTGAAGGGTGCGATAGCGGCTAACGCCTTCGTTTCCCACGACTATGAATTATCAGCCAGTGAATCCTTGGCAGTTACTGGTACTACCGGAGCGCAGAATATCTTTGCGGCCAAGGTATGTTATCTTACCTAGAATAAGCCAGGCGGATATTACTGACTTAAAAAGGCACATTTGTTGCTGGCAAAATGGACCGATCGCGCTGGCCAAACTCACTCCGACGTAATTATTCAGAGGTATCGAGAAGCGATCAAGTTGCATACCAGGTATGATTCAGAACGCTTTGCATCTGAGATCCTTTTTAATGACATTGCATAGGTGGGAAAAGGCACATTATTATCTTGGTAGGCACTATAACAAGATCATAGAGTCTGAAAGGGCCAAGCCTCCTGGAAAAGAAGCTCAAATCTAGTAAGTAGCCTGTGATGCTATGCTTCTGCTTCACCCCTAACTTTGCTCCAGCTTGAGTGGAGAAGCCTCGAAACTTGCTATAGACAGCTATCTAAGGTCACTCCAAAACGGAAACAAATTTGTTTTTCAAACGCTGCCAAAAGTCCTCACGTTGTGGCTGGAACATGCGTCTAATATAGATCAGCCTTTCGATCCTAGGCGAGGTAGCAATAGGTGAGAAATGAAAATGCACTCTATGGACGCAACTGCCGTTAACTTCTTTTCTTTCCTTTTAGTGATTTCCAGAAACAGATCTTTGCCCAGCGAAGGAAGACATTGGATGGTATGCATTCGCAGTTGAAAAAGTACCTCAATCAGATACCTGCTGAAGTGGTAAGATTGTCTTGTGCAGCGAAGATAGATCATTCCCATGCTGTTTCTAACATGTTACGAATAGCTCTTTACCGTGCTTGCCCAGGTCTTGGCTCGCATTTCACATTCAAATGCTACGGTTTCAGAGTTACTAACAAGGGTGGTTGTCAAAACTCTCACGCATTTTCCACGCCAAGGGCTTTGGTCTGTCCTCGCTTTGGTCAAGTCATCATCAAAAGAACGAGCATCCAAGGGTATGGCATGCCTTAACAAGACTATCGTACGTTGTGATCCCATGCTATGAAACTGAACGCTCTTAAAGACTGACTTGGCTCTCAAAAGGAGTCGAACAAAAAACTCAGCCGAAGCGATGTATCGCCATCTGACATTAGAGCGATGATAAATCAAGGCCAAAAGTTTTCGGAGGAATTGCTTGGACTATGCCTTGCTCCGGTAGAAGAAAAAGTGTCGAAGATCAGCTTAGCGCGGAACCTACGCTTCAATCACAGAGTGGCTCCGTGTCGTCTAGTTGTTCCGTTCCAAATCATGTTGACACCGATTTTACCCCCTTCACACGATAAATCGTTCCTTGAACACTTCCGTCCGTTCCCCGGGGACGTGGTCAGCATCGAAAGTCAGTTCTGGTCTTTATTGATACGTTCTACTCTCCGTGTCGTGCTAATTTTTCCGTAGGGGTTTTGGACGAAGCATTGGTTCTGAACTCATTGCAGAAACCACGGAAAATTAGTATTCAAGGGAGCGATGGAAAGGTGTACAGCCTTTTGTGCAAACCCAAGGACGATCTCAGGAAAGACCAACGTCTGATGGAGTTCAATAATATGATCAATGGATTTCTGAAAAGAAACGTCGAAGCTACTAAGAGACGCATGTGTAAGTATCTGCGAGATTCTGCTTCTTTATTGTTCTTTTCAAATTGACGTCAATCTTCGCAGATATCAAAACGTATGCTGTGACACCGCTGAACGAGGAATGCGGCATCATCGAGTGGGTTGATAATCTACGAACACTACGAGATATCGTCACCAAACTCTTGAGAGAGAGAGGAATCCAACTTAATGTAGGAAATAAACTTCCCAGATCCTCGGAAACACAACTTATTGAATTGGCAGTATAATGAGATCAGGCATTATCTGAACGAAGCTTGCTCTGACGACGCCAACTTACCATTGTTCTCAACCAAAGTACTAGCCAAGTAAGTGGGCTTCTGTCGTAGAGCAAGTGTGGAGGAATGCAATGGATGTTGGTTGACCGAATAAATCAGATTCCCTCCGGTCTTACATGAGTGGTTCGTCGAGATGTTTCCTGACCCGGACGCGTGGATGGCAGCGAGGATGAGGTATACTCGCACTAGTGCTGTGATGTCAATAGTTGGACATGTTCTTGGGTACGTCTATCGGACCGTTTTATTATTCTTATTTTTCCTACTTCCTTCTGACAAACTAACAACCACCAGTCTCGGGGATCGCCATGGCGAGAATATACTCTTTGAGGAAAGCACCGGAGGCATATTACATGTGGACTTTAATTGTCTTTTTGACAAGGTGATATCCGGTGATACGACACATGAGAGTTCTCAGCTAAACATACCTGCAGGGGTTAACATTCGATAAACCCGAGGTGGTCCCTTTTCGGTTGACTCACAACATGGTTGATGCTTTTGGAGCTTATGGCTATAATGGTGAGGCTCGACTCCCGCCCTCTCTCCACGCACCCTGCAGAAGCCAGTCTAGACGATCATAGCAATATAAGCATGGAAAGTTGATTGCAATATTAGGTCCGTTCCGAAGAACTTGTGAAATTACACTGAGTCAACTACGACAGAACGAGGACGCGCTGATGACAATCCTCGAGACATTTCTGTACGACCCGACAACGGATTTCATAGGAAGAAAGGTAAACGCAAGATTCGCCCCAAAGTCTCTTAATAATAGTACAGGATTCCACTAATACGCCAAATTTGAAAACGTGCAGAGAAGAACCCACAAAGATGTCCCAGATACGCCAGAAGGAGTTTTAGATTGCATAAGAAACAAAGTGAGAGGGTTGCTGCCTCGCCAGCCGGTACCTTTGTCTGTCGATGGTCATGTTGATGAATTGATAATGCAGGCCACGGATCTGAAGAATCTGGCTGCTATGTATATCGGCTGGTGCGCATTTTTCTGATATGTAACTGTCCAAGTCCCAATATAAGCGAAAGGTCCTCGTGAGAGCGAGAGGATCTTCGGGCTGTCAAATAAAAGAAATAGTCCATTTAGATAGTGAAAGTCGGGACAAGGCAGGCTTGGCTCGTTACATCATGTCATTGCAAATATGAGACTTGAATCATCTTCGTCTCCGAGATGATCTATGGCCTCTGCTCCTGCTTCGGCTACGACTTCTGCCAGACAGGCTGTCATCTCGCGAGCTGTAACTGCTGTAGCTCGGACTCCGACGTCGACGATACCGCGGGCTCCTTCTCGCGTCTCTTCTTCTTGGCTCGAGATCCGAGTCGGAGCGGGGAGAATAAGATCGGTGCCTGGAGCGCCGAGGGGATGGCGATCGGGACAAAGACGGGGGACGGTACGTGCCGTGTCTGCGGTATCCGCCGCCATTTGCCGGGCGCCTCGGCGACCGTCTTCGAGGCGGTGGTGAGTCGCGCGGAAAACCGGTTGGGCGATCATTGTACGGTCTCCCAGGAGGGTAGCCTCCGTCATCAGGCCCAGGCCGTCTGGCAGGCGGAGGGCTCCTTGAGAAAGCGCGTCGAGGCAGAACAATAGAGACCTTCAAAACAGCTCCGTCGACTTGGGCCTCGTGCATGCTGGAAACCGCAGCCTCAGCATCTGCGGCATTTTGATACAGGATATACGCAGTGCCCCGATTCGTCATGACTGAGGAGAGAAAAGACAGACAAAGGTCAGTTCTGAAAGATGGCGGGTGCCGAGAGTTGAAAAGACATAGAAAAGACATACAGGTTTTGTTCAAAGGGAGATCGACGCTCTGTATCGTTCCGAATGTCCCAAAAATATCGTACAAATGGCCTTCGGTGACATTTTTGGTCAATTTTTCGACGACGATCTATGCAATAACATGGGACACCGATTCAGTAATAACTCCACAGGACAGTGTTGTGTCAATTGAACAACAAACGTACCTTGGAGCTTCGTCTGGGGGGACTTCGTGGGCTGGGACTTCTCGTGTAGCTTCGGTCTCGTGGCCATCGACCAGCAGTGCCTGGGCGTCTCGGGCTCCGCGGCGACCCTGAGTCTCGCGAAAACGAACGACTTCTTGTCCTTCCACGCGTCTCGCTCGCATTGCGACTGTCGGGGTATCTGGGAGAACGCGGCGACACGGATCGGCGCGGTGAGCCCCTAGGGGACAATGCCGGCAGCGGCGACCTATCTCGCATGCTGGAATGTTTGCTATCTGAGGGGGCAACAAAGGTTCTTTTTTTTTTTCCGAGGCTGTTGATTGTTGAAAGCGCGTAGTGATACGAATGCTCTCGAGCAGATGAGTAGATGTCTGCGGAGAAAGAATGTCCAACGGGCCGCCGACAAGCTTGACTAGTCCAGTTGGAGCTTGCGCCGCAGACCCCGCCAAGCCGAAAACAGTCCCAGCCCTAACATGTATACGTACATTGTAGCCTCTGCTCCAATTATCTAAACAAACAGACACTGTGTATGTATATGGTATCTATATTTTCTACATATCTGATCATGACAGGGGCATGGTCTACCTATCCATCTCTCGGATTTAGAATGAAGATAACTTGCTCCACTCCTCATATTCCATGATGAGCTCGCTTGTCAGCTGGCTCTTGACGCGATTGAAAGCAACATCAAAGTGACGCTGCATGATGTCCTGGGGCTCGTTCGTCGTGTCTTCGTCGTCCAAAGCGGCCTCACCAGCAGTCTCACACAGACTGATTATTTCTGCTCCAGAGTACCCCTCTGCCCTTGTGGCAAGCTCGTCCACGTTGACGTCCGGGCCGATGACGGACTTGCTCATCCATATCGAGAAGATCTCTTTGCGAGCCTCCAAGTCAGGCGGTCCAACATATACAATGTTGTCCAAGCGTCCAGGTCGCATCAGCGCAGGGTCCAACACGTCCGGCTTGTTGGTTGCGGCCACAACAAGCACGTTTCGTAACTCCTCAATACCATCCATCTCGTTCAAGAGGGTGGTAAGCACGTTCACGCCCCCCTGGGCGCCGCTCCGTTTGGCCGCAATGGCGTCGATCTCGTCGAAAAAGATGATACTGGGTCGAGCTGCCCGGGCCTTTGAAAAGATGTCACGTAGGGCACGTTCGGACTCTCCAACATACTGGTTGAGTATCTCCGCACCTCGAACAGCGAGGAAATTGAGACCAGCCTCCGTTGCCAGAGCTTTCGCGACAAGTGTCTTTGAGCAACCTGGGGGGCCGTAGAGTAAGACGCCCTTTTTGCTTCTGACATTGAGCCTCTGCATTCTCTCGGGGAACTGCATAGAAGCTTTAGTTTGCAAGCAAATAAATAGACATCAAATCACAGTCATCGTACCTTCAATGGCCGCTCCACCACCTTTTTCAGGTGCTGTTTGAGCTCCTTCTGTCCACCAATATCGGTCCATCTCACTTTTGGTGTTTCCAGAAAGACTTCTCTCATAGCCGTAGGTTTAATTTCCTGCATGGCCTGGACGATATCGTCTTCGCGTAATCCGAACGAACGATGTTGCGGGTTGGCCTCGCTGGCTGGCTCTGAGCTCGAGCGCACCAAGACGTTGTCAAGCAGGATGCGGTCCCGTGCTTTGCGGCAAGACATTTGAAGAAGAGCGAAGAGATCGGCGCCGACATAGCCGTGCGTTTTCTCTGCCATGAGATCTATGAGACTGTCATTCGGTTCGGGTGCGTCTCCTCGAATTGCACACAGGATTTCCTTCCTGGCGGCCGCAGTCGGCACCGGTATTTCAATCTCCACCGCCAATCGATGAGGGGTCCGCAGAGCATCATCGACTTCGTTCGGGTGACGAGTTGCTGCCACTACAAGAACCTTGTCTGTGCCTAACGAATCGATGCATTCGCACAGGGCATGCGCCAACGAGGATGCTTCCCGGGCCGATGTTCGTTTTGGCGCAAGAGATTCGATTTGGTCGACGATGACCACACTGGGCTGCGTGCTGGACGCGTCCTTGAAGATTTTGCGGAGCTGTGCTTCACCATCCCCGATATTGGACTGCAGCAATGTTGACCGAACAGTGTAGGTGTTTTTCCATCCAGCAGAACCCACACGCTCCAGTAGGGAAGTCTTGCCTGTTCCCTTTGGGCCATGTATGAGGACTCCCCGATTCAGCCTGTAGAAAGCAGGCATAGCGGCGGAGAGTTCATGCGAGTTGAAGTCAACCAAGATCTGATTGATCTTACTGATCTGGCCGGACAGACCTCCCAGACCCGAGTCTACAACTTCCAGAGTTGCAGCAGACTGCTCGGTCGGTTCCGGAATGTCGCCGCCACCAATCTTGACGGCTGAACGGTCTGTGAAGCGGCATATCGTCTGGTTCGCAATATCCGGGGCTGATATCCTAGCCACCTTGAAGCTCCTGCGCTGTCCCTTGAGTTCAACATCAAACCCGAGGCCGACAGTGAGAATGTCGCTCTGCAAGAGCGGAAACGCCAGAGCCCATTCCCAATGGCCCAGATCGTGGTCTGATAATGGCCCATATTTAAGCACTCTATCTGGGACAGTGCATTCTTCCACAAACACCGTGTCTGCCTCACTCGGTGCACTCTCTACCTTGGTAATGGTAAGCTTATCTCCCAGTTTGATGCCGTATAGCTCCTGCAGAGTGCTCGATGCCTGCACCACAGTGTTTTTGATAGGTTCGACTGCATTCCATGCAATTGCAGTCTTTTCGGGTGCGCCCTCTACGTGGAGGGAACAGAGGTTCCCAGGGGATAGCTTCAGATAGGCCAATGATGAAGTCGACAGGTAGATGCGAAACGATTCACGCAGATCGCCGCGGGTTTGTTTCGACAGAGGCCGTACTGTGAAAATACGTGCCTCTGCCATCTTCTCGAGCTAAAGCCAGTCGAAAATGTCCTATCAGTGCTGGGCACATTGGAGGTGACTTTTTCCAGCCTCTGCCTCTCCCTCCCTTTTTTTCTTTTTTCTATTCTTTTAATATCCTTTCTCCGACAAGGTTGGAGAAAGTATATAGAATAAAAAAAATACAAATAAGAATAAAAGAGATTAGAAGAATAGAAGCATTACCAAGGCTTTTTTAGTGGAGATGATGGCAAGAGCTAGACTAGATGGATTCTTTGCAGCAAAAAAGTCCAATAAAAGGCGGCGGGGGAGAATTGCGGCGGGGGCGGCGCCGTGATTGGTCAGACGGGCTTGAATAATTAGTGGTGTATTGGTATTTTCAGGATGGATTCTTCAAGAGTATAGACCTAGATAACGCAGCCTTTGGTTTTTATAATCAATACCCGTACATGTTTATAGTTCTCGGTTTGCTTTGAGAAAAGAAAAGACAAGGCTGGGGATAAGACAGGTGCAGTAGAACGGAAACGAGAAGCCTCAAATAACAAACTAACTTCCTCAACAGAACCAGTCAACATAGTAGACGTCACATAACATAGGAAATTTAACAAAGGGAAAAACAACAGAAGATAAAAGAAGAGAGATGGAAGAAGTATTATGAACAGCGTGATAAGTTGAAAGAGGACCTGACTAATGACTTTGAAAGAAAAAAAAAAGTCTTCCGTCATATGCGGGATCTATAGCAAGAGATTGAGGATGAAGACAGGGAGGGAAAAGGAGTTTCGTCATCGTCTCCCTATCTTAGGCTTCACTTCAGGGACCCGGGATCAGCAGCATTTGCCACCGAGGTTGCTGTTTCCGCCAGCGCCATGCTGGTCTATGTTGACTCCGTGAGCGCCGGCTTGTTCCGATTTCGAGGTATCCATGACTTTCTTGATATCTGTCGCCAGGCTGTAGAAAGCTTTGTCGACATTGATATTGTTCTTTGCCGAAACTTCGAGAAAGGGGATACCTAGCTCGTCGGCGAGTTTCTGGCCTTGCTCGGTCGACACCGCTCGCTTCTCTTCCCAGTCGCACTTGTTGCCGATGAGAATCTTATGGACGCCTTCGCTTGCATGCTGCTCAACATTGGAAAACCAGGTTCGGATGTCTAGAAAGCATCGGTTAGCCTTGGTAGCCTCGCAAATTCCTCGTTCTTGTTGTAGGTCTTACTGTTGAAAGATCGCTCATCTGTGACATCGTAAACCAAAAGGATGCCCATGGCGCCCCTGTAGTAGGCGGTTGTAATGGTTCTAAACCGTTCCTGACCGGCCGTGTCCCATATCTGCAGTTTGACGCGCTTGCCGTCTAGCTCGATTGTGCGAATCTTGAAGTCAATTCCGATGGTGGTGATGAAGGACGGGGTGAACGAGTCCTCGCTGAACCGAAGCAGGCAGCACGATTTACCGACGCCGGAATCGCCGATGAGGAGCAGTTTGATCTAGCACGGCGCAAAAACCCCATTAGCCACAATAAACACAAAAACACAAGGAGACGACGACAGAGGGTTTCTTACTAGGAAGTCGTAGTTCCTCGTGCCCGCCATGATGGAAAGTGTAGGCGCCCCCAGGAATGATCTCGATCTCACGGGTGACGTAGAGTTGGAAAAGGGCGTGGTCAACCGAGTCCAAAAAGTGACTATACCGGTGCCGTAGTCGATGACGGCGACTGTCAACAAAGGTTCAGCGTCTGTGGATCGACAGATGTGACGAAGCTGGCCCAGCCTCCTTGACCCAGGGGCTATTTCTCGAGGCGGCGTCAGGAACTTGCACGACCCCGGAAAAACGCAGGCAGTCAGTGTCGAGAGCAGCCAGTTAAATAGTGAAAGTGTGACAGGCAGCGCAAATTCCTCGATACCCAGCGTGCTCTGTCAAGGCGTGTTTTTGTTGAGGTGCTTGAAACGGTCGCGCGGTCGGCCGGTAACAAGAGAGTTGGTTGTCTGGCAAGCTGGTTGTCGATAACCGGATTCCGCTCTTAGCGCCTCGCTGTGACCGACAACCTTAATCAGAACAGATAGTGAGATACACCACTCACGTTTTCGATGTTTCTTGAATATTTTATGCTGTTGCCTGGACAGGCAACAAAACAGTACTCTTCCGGCTATTCTCCTTGGTAATGACAAAGAATTCATAGGCGTTTGACTTGATCTGTCTTGGTCCATCTTCACTATTGCCACATGCTTGCGCTCTCTTTGCTGCATTGTTGCTCCGTTGACAACAAGATCTAACACGACGAGTTCCCGCCAAAAAGTACAGAAACACGTTCGTTGTTGGGTTAGCTTCAGAATTTGTTTATTTATCATGTCTATCTTTATTTTCTGCTAGCTTTCATGATCCATTATGCCGCTTTCTAGTCTCAGAAAAGCTGCAGTGACTGTCGCGCCCTCACTGTACATATTGCCCTCGCTATGCTAACATGAAAACACAATTTCTCTCAAGTCATCATCATCACATCCATTTCGAGTACATCCACTGAATGCGACTAAGCACATTAACCTGGGCCGCCACGCCCCTGCTGACATCCATCAGGTCGGCTAGGTCCTCCTTGAAATCGTTCAACACGGACCTGGGAAGCGTATAACGGGAACAGTAATTCATCACATGTGTCTCGGATATAAACAGTCCGTAGTCTTTGTATGACAGCACGCCATTTGACGTTGAGGAGGCGGTATTCAGAATAGTGTTGACGTTGCTATTATCCGTGGATGGACAGGTCAGCAGCATCCACGAAGAAGAGGCGGTGAATCCAGAGTATCTTACCGGATAGCCCGTCTGAGCCGATGTCTCTCAGAACCCGCTCGAATGCCCCTCCTGTTATCGAAAAAGCTGGCGGTTCCCCGGACAGTGGCATAGGATACAAAGATGCCTGGAGTTAGCCCGACAAATCTATAGAATCAATGTCAGCTTCATTTGAAAGTTCCCTGCAGACGTTGGTCCAACGAACCCAAACACAAGCTCTTGGCTTTTGAGAAGCGAGTCGATCCCGCCAATGGCTAATTCCACGTCCACCTTGGTTTTTTGAATCTGGATGAGAAGAGCTCGTACGAGGTCACCCCTCACAGTGCCCACGAAAGGCTTGCGCAAGTCTCTCTCGTAAGCTGTCAGGACTGCAGTTAGGTCCCCTTCTTTGACCTGGGCCGTGATCGTCTGGATATCAGGCGGGGTGGTTTCAGTAGATGAACGATGATCAGTAACAAAGTCTACCACCATTCTTTCCAAACTTTGCTGGTCTGCTTTCAAACTGTTCCTGCTGACCAGCGCGATTTCGCTCTGTTCATCATGCCGTATAGTCCCAATAAGTCCCTCGATTGGCTTCAGGACCCAGTTGCCCCAGAAGTCGCGTACGGTCACACCAAATTCCGAGATCCAGGTAAGGAGCTCTGTTTTTCGGCTCGTGATAATGCGAAGCAGCGAGCTTAACGAGAGCAACAGAGCCGTCACCGGGAGCCAGTAACGAACAATAGCAGACGGACGGCCATGTTGGCCAATGAATGCATGCGTGGACGCAGCATTCTCCGGTATTTGACTTCGTAAGACAGCAGTCAAGGACCCGATTACTTCACCGGGCAAGGGGATATAGTCTCGAGTGGCGTCATGTCGCTCCTGGGTCTGGGTAGCGACAGAATCAAAAATGCCATCCTCGAACTCCTTCACCGAGACTGGGGAATTAGTGAGTTCTTGGAGGATAGTACCCATCAGCAGGGCGCTTCTATGTAGGCTGTTGCACCATTCGGAAATAGTCACAGCCGCCTTCCCCGACAACTGATCACCGTCGCTCAGGGTGAAGCACTCTTCGAGCAAGATGCCAATGGCACTCGCGTACAGGTCTCGGAGTAATTTGAGCGACTTCGTTTTCTGGCGGACCTCCATGCGGCTTCGGGAGAAGGGCGAGATGACAGCGTTGATGGCGTTTCGCCTGAGGTTATCCTGAGCATTGCGCCTCACAATTTGGTAGAATTGGGCCCATGTTCTGGTGGCAGAGTAAGAGTACTGATCGCGTTCAGAGAAGGCGGTGGCTTCCAAGGCAATGTAAGCATCATGGACGCGCTTCCACACTCTTGCTGGCGCTGTCTGTAGAGTATAGCAGCCTGTGTAGAAATTCGAGGTCAGAACGCTATCCCAGTACTCGATCTCGCTATTGAGAAGGGAGAGACGATTGAGCAGCGTTTTCAGCACGACCCCCAGTGTTTGGGTGGTTGCTTTTCCGACAAAAAACCATATTAGCTGGTGGGCGTTTTCGTCGAAATATATTCCCGTGTCGCGAAACAAGATATCTTGATGCAAGTTCTGGGCGCGACTCAGGATATCAAGCAACTTGTACTGGTGCAAGAGGCCTCTGGAGTCGGTCGACAACGATCGAACGGTTGGCCGGAGCCTGTTGATTATTCGTAGGGGCTCATTGGGATCGGCGACGCGGCCTTGCTCACGAGCTTCCTGCGCAACATCGTGTGCGTCGCCGAGCCGAAGCTGGACCTTGCCGATGCTGACGTCGAGACGCGAAACGATCCTGATGCCGCCCTATTAGTAAAAAGAAAGAGAACATCAACCAGGCACACAGCTGACGGATCAAAGACTCTCGTACTCTTCGACGATTGACATCTCGTATCTCGGCGGACGGTCAGTTGGGCAGAACAACCAAAGGCAGGAGCGACTTCTCGCTGTGCTTTGATGTTGCCAGTGCGATCATTGCGTCATGTGCTGCAAACAGAGCAAACACTGCACGGGCTGCTTTCTACACTAGTTCCTATCAGGCAGTCTTCAAAAAACAGCAAACAAGCAGCCAAAAAAAAAGTCGCGGTCTGTGCTGTGGGGCAAGCGTATAGGGCTAGCCCTCAGCACCGAATAGGCAAACTCACCTGATGCCGGGAATTGCAGTGCCGGGATCCCCCGGATCAACGATGTTCCGGCTGCAGCTCACGCCGGCAGTCGCGCCACTCGGACCGGTCAATCTCCAGGTACGCAGCCAATCACGCGCCCGCTATTCACGATCCACTCCTCCTTTTATAAAACTCCCTGGTTCCCCGTCCTTTCTGCAGTTACACTCCCTAAGGATAGGAATAAAATAAATAAAGCTTCCTGGGATTGGGAAGTCTCTCTACCTTTTCAAATACGGCCTACCCTTCGCAAAGATTATTCTTTGCGTTTGTCTTCTATCAGGATGTACGTTGATTCACTGAACTCGGTTCAAACAATGAAGTAGCTTGGCTAACAGAATTTTCTTTTCCGCAGGAATTCAACACTTGCCTCCTTCCAGGGGCCGACTGACTACTGGAGCCAGTTTGACGAGATCTCCAAATACAATATTCACCTCAATCTGGCCGAAAGACTTTGGGCGGCTTGGTACGCCTACATGCAGAACGACGTCCTCGCCACCGGGATTTTGTCGTTCACCATGCACGAATTAGTCTACTTTGGCCGCTCTCTTCCCTGGATCATCATCGATGCGTTTGGCCTGTTCCGGAAGTATAAGATTCAGAGCGTAAGCAAAATGCCCCCGGGGTTGTAATCAGATCGAATAGTCCGGTACTCACGCCATTGCAGAACAAGGTCCCTACCGCCAAAGAACAGTGGGACTGCGCCAAACTCGTGCTTCTCAGTCATTTCACCGTGGAACTACCGCAAATCTGGTGAGTACTGCGGCCATTGCAACGTTTCCGGCCCGTCTAACCTGTTACAATTATCACAGGCTCTTTCACCCCATGGCCCAGTATTTTGGACTCGCCACTACCGCGCCTTTCCCGTCTTTGTTCACCATGGCTTACCAGATCGCCATCTTCTTCGTTCTAGAGGACACCTGGCACTATTTCTCTCACCGGGCGCTTCACTGGGGCCCGCTGTACAAGGCAATCCACAAGATCCATCACCAGTATTCGGCTCCCTTTGGTTTGGCGGCCGAATATGCGTCTCCCATCGAAGTCATGTCTCTGGGCCTGGGTACCGTGGGCAGTCCCATCCTTTGGTGCGCCATCACTGGTGATTTGCACATCTTGACCATGTATCTCTGGATCGTTTTCCGCTTGTTCCAGGCCATCGACGCTCACAGCGGCTACGAGTTCCCGTGGAGTCTTCACCATTTCCTGCCATTCTGGGCTGGTGCCGACCACCACGATGTCCACCATGAGAAATTTGTTGGAAACTACGCCAGCAGCTTCCGCTGGTGGGATTATTTGCTGGACACTGAATACAGCCCGGAATCAGTGAAGCGCTGGCGCGAGAAGAAACTCGCCAAGAAAGCGAACTAGACAGAGAGGCACCCTGCCCGTTATCTACCAGTCTGAAGATGATACGGGTCGCTCGCTCGTATCCGCTACTTTCTTTCACGCGACAAGGAGTTTTTGGTGATCATGAGATGAACTTGCACAAACAGCCCATCGGAGATGCTTTGTTGTGTTATACGGCACCGGTTTATTAGACTAATACTTAATCATATGTACATAGAAAAACAGCAATTCGACAAAGAGCCCTTTAGCATCACGTCTAGCAAGCTCCTTAATATAAACCCTCGCAATATTTGACAGTATTTACGCATGTAGAACAGTGCTTGTGCTACCAAGCAGCTGACTATATTGGGCCAGTAGTGGACGATAACATGGAACCAGCCAATAAGCTTATCAATGCCTACGTTTTTGCTTGTTTGCTATTTACATTGTCAAGTACGCAGAACGATGTGGTCACTGAATTTTAGAAGCAGAACCATTCAAAATTGCGTGTGATGATAGCGAACGCTCTTGAGTGATAAATGGCGGTGACACAAAGGGTTTCGAATAATTGAAGCTTACCGGAGACCACCTCGGGATTAGCTGAATGCTACCAAGCAGAAGACTTGTTTCGTCTTTCCGCCTTCACCAGTTGATGGTTTCTCATACAAGATCACTTGTCAATCCATTCTCTGCGCCAGCTCGTCGGGCTTTAGCAGGGCTTGCCGAGCTACAGGTGTTCAGCTTAACTTGACTTCTTTTTTTTTTGGTGTTATATATGATTCCAATTATTCCGAAACTTGTCCGAATATAGAAAATTAAAAATTAAAATAAGTAAGGTTCGTAACCCTCGTGAATGACATAGTAACCCGTCAACAACCCCAATGTCAATAACCCAGAATGTTCTTCACCCATTCCGAACTATACATATCCCACACAAAAAGCGTCAAAAAAAAAAAAAAAATGAAATCAATAAAACGCAAATATCGAGTACCAGCAAGGCTCAAAAAGCTGCAGGCACACAAGGTCGTAAGCGTACATAACGCAAGCTCGTCAATGGTCGTTGTTCCTTGATCTAGTCTAGACGTGATAGCGTCCAGTCCAGTATCCAAGACGTTGTTGGCTGTCGTATCCCACATGTCAGTAACAAGAATGGAGAGTGAAACAATGATACGATTGGGACTTACTCGGCGCGCCAGACATAAAACAGACCGACAAAACCAGGGACCAGCCAGACTATAGCCGACAGAAAGGAAAAGGCGACAGTGACTTTCCATTGTGTGCACTCGAGGCTCGAAATGTCCCGTCCACACACAGTGGCCTCGAGCGCGTTGATCAGGGTACCGAAAGCAGCGAACCAGGCCAGACTGAAGAGAATGTCGACTTCATATACCAGTTAGCGCGAGAGAAAAATCCAATGGCAAATCCACCGAACCTCGGGGGTTCACATACTCGGCCATACAAAGTAGCCATGCAAAAGCGGCACCATCAACACCACACCGAAGATGATGGCAAGCGCAGCCACGACTTCGACGTAAATCCATCTGCCCAGGATCCCATCGCCACTATCCAAGCTCAAAAAGTGGCCGACGAGACCAGCAACGATCTGTAGAGCGGACACGGTCAGTTGAATGTTAAACGACACTTGCACGGATTGCTATATAGGAGACGACGAACAGTAGCAAATGCGACTTGCGCTGAGCGCAACAAGAAGCGTAGCGGAATCGCAATTGAGCGTCGAACGATAGGGTCAGAGTCAGCCATTGTTACTCTATTTGATCCAATCACACTATGCTAGACTATTGAGGTTCTGAGATTGTGATCAAAGACAAAAACGGAGGGCGAAAAATTTCTTGTCCGGTATATTCGTAAGCTAGAAAGGATGACCTGCGAACAGCATAGAGAACTTGCCTAGGTAGTTATAGTTATAGAACCTTCATTAAAGTATATCGCCACATGCTGCGACCCAATATAGGAACGGGTAAGGGGAACAGCGCGAAAAAAACAAACAGGGGATTTCCTGTTCTGGAAGTTACCTCGGCCAATCTCGTGACGTTATCAAGACATTATGTCCTAAAAGAGTAGAAAAGTAAGAAACTCGGATTCGTGTCGATCGCTGTGGAGCCATGTTCACCATAGATGGAGAGAGAAAAAAGTCTTAGGGTTCGGCACATGAAAGATTTTTGTTTGTTGTGCCGAGGATCATCGAGGAACTATAGTTAGTTCGGCTGGCGACAAGGCTTCCTATTGGGCCTTTGAGAGTCTAGAAAACGTGTTTTTGTTGGGTTTTTCACTTTTCATCATGATTCAATAGTTACGTTATTTCCTGACTCGAAAAGAAATTGTAGCAGCGATCGATCTGCGTTGTTGTCCGTTTAGTCCTCTTGGTTCCAGACACCATCACAAGGCTGCCCAGAGGCAAAGGATTGCCTAGTGAGCACACGATTTTAGAATCCCAATACGGATGGCGACTTCACTCATGATGATGCACGAGCCTGTCGCCCGAATGCTGCTCGGTTTGCAGTGTTCTGCCAAGTTGTAATCAGACTAAGACTAACCAATTTTACTTTATAGTGTACTTGGAGGTCACACTTGGATTAGCCTGGGCCTCTCGAGGTTCTTTGCTAGAGATTACTACGCAAGCTTCCAGACTTGACTAATGATTAGTTACTGGGTCTGGCTTGTGTCTGTGGCCTAGCCCTATGAAGGGCTCCAGACTGCGCTGACTAGATCGTATCTCGAGTTATGTCTATATATGCCCGAGAAAGACAGGTACTACATCTTTAGAAGTAGGCCCCAAAATCCCGAAAGACCTTTTCAATCATAACATTACAGAAAGGAAAAAGAAAAAACGACCTGGCTTTTTTTGTGCTCCTGAACGAAAAAGTCTTCTGTGTTGCTGCATACGGAAGTTGCACAAGGCTCGATAATTGCCCAGAGCAGAATGTTCTGGCAATATCTATCTTGTGTCATCAGCCAAGTGTCTCAAGATTTCCTGCTACTACTCAAGAAAAGCTGGTTGCGTTCTCCAGCCTCCAATATAAACCACCGGCTATCAAAGACTAACGAACTATGGCCGGTTCGTTTTTGATACCGTCAAGCACTGTACCGATCGATGACACCGTCTGCAGCATCTTTGTTGGGATGCTGTGCTGTCAACAACGTCTACTTGGCGGCTCCAGAGTCTACCTTGGCAGTAAAGAATCGCTAAATGGAACTTACAACCTGAAGATGGTGGCGATAAACAAATTGAATAGCACGATAGCGGATATCATATTAGCAAACAACGAAGTATCGGGACATTCTCCTATGATAAACTGCGTTATAACCGGAATGAATCCGAATGTCAAGAGACATTATATATCAGTCGACACCAGCCTTTAACAAGAAACATGGACAAATTCGCTTGCCATACAATCCTATTTTTCATGGCCACAGAATCTCTCCACTTAATGGAGGCTGCTCCGACGTGTTCGCAAACCGACCGAGCGCCATCATGGGATAGTAATGCGAAGAGAAAGAAGGACTTGCGAAAGGATGGTTTTGGGGGTAATATTGCTCCTCTAGCCAAGTCGCTCCTTTGGCACTTGTTTTGGTCTGCGCTCTCAGCAGATATCCTACCCCCTTTTGTATTGCCTGAGCTGACCGAGGTAGATAAGGGAGAAGTCCCATGAGTGCCCAGGCGGATTGGACCGATCTGGTCAGGTCTGCGCGTAAGCAATGCCTACAGGCATGTGGCGTCTCTCCCCAGCTACCGTCACCGTGTTGCGATGCTTGCAGCCAACCTACTGCCTGGGACACGGCGTCATAGATGGCATCGTCTTTCTCCGACCAACCGTTATCGCCCCTGACACCTACAAAATAAGCCAGTCCGGTGAGAACGGCAGACGTTCCGTATGTGTGATTGCAATACCAATGCCCGTACCAAGCGCCACACGGCTCCTGCATAGCAGACAAGCAATAGATGGCCCTTTGCGAGGCCAGTGCAAGTCTATCAAGCAGGCCAAAATGCTCGCTGTGTGGGCTGAACTGTCTGCTGATCTCAAGAACAAGCCCAAATGCTTCAAGGACATGGCCACTGGCATCTGGAGTGGACGGCAAGCACCAGCTTTCTGCGTCACATGGTTCGATATGTTTGAAGAATAGACAGCCGTTCTCGTTGCAGGAAAGTTCACCCCATCCACCATCTCTATTCTGCATCGCCAGAAGCCGATTCAGAGCGTTGACAATGGGGAGCGAATATAAAGAGAACCGATCCTGCCGGACCATTGCCACAATAGCAGCCGCGATGCTGCTCACTCCTAGGTACGGGGTAGTAAAACCCTTAAAGCGAAACTTGGCAGTCTCGTGATTGCCACAAGATCGTTGAAGCTGCCCATGCAGCCACGTCAGGGACGGGACGAGCCAGGGCCTATTCGCGCCGGGTGCGGCATCCAGAAGCCCAATAATCATCAGACTGGTATCACGAAAAGCGTCTAACTTCTTTTGCTGTTTTTCTCCTTGGGCGGGCAAGATGTAGCCCTGGGCAGGCTCTAACTCTCGGTGGAAGAGCTCTGAATGTAACCTGTGCCCCTCCAGACTGAGGGCAAGAATAGTTCCATGCAAAGGCAAAGCTGTGTCCTCGTTCCCTTCCGTTCTTTCATGATAGTCGTAGATCCAGTCGATGCATTTGTGAATTGCGTATTGACGCAGTAGGCCAAGTAGCCTTAAGCCCCCCAAGCAACGCAAAAAATATTGTATGAAAACCAAAGCTAGAGCAACTAAATCTGGTCTTCCAAACTTCCAGAGACCGCCCCTGTGTGGAACGATTTCGTCGGTTGATGGACTATATCCCAGATCGTCGAGGTATTTGCTAAACTTCTTATTGTTATAAACAGGGCGGTGGTGGGAAATGATGAGGAACGGAACGATGTTATCTTCCGCCCAGATGGACCATTGGCAGCCCATAGCAGACAGCATCGATGGCGCCAATATTATTTCTGGAGGCATTTCGGGCACTGATACCCATGGACAGATGCGGAACATAGCGAGATACATCCGGGTGACAACTCGAACTTTAGCAATACCGCCGGTTACCTTGATGTAGCCTCGCGCATTGCGCATTTGCGGACTGGCACTCGGAACACTCAGTAGCTTTAAAGCTAGATAGACCTCCACAGTGATTGAGAGGTCGCCCGGATGCTGTGGGAGAATTCCCCAAGAGCCATCAGGGTTCTGTAAAGAAAGAAGCCAGGAGACTAGTTCTTCCGTGTCTTCCTTGAAATTAAAGTCTAGAGCATGGTGTAGAAGAATGTATCGTGCAGTAGAAATTGCATCTCTCCTGACATTGCCAGACCAGAGACCGTCAGACCGTCTCTGGTCTCTGCTGTATTGAGATGCACGGTTCAGCGTTTGGATGAGATCGAGTCGAAACGACTCATCTTGAGTACTGTTGACAAGGCCTATATTGTGCACCTCAACGACTTGTGACATTTCTTTTATCCGAGCAATAACATTCAAGATATCTTAACGGAGGGCACAAACGGAATCTTCCCCAAAATCTCCTAGCTCTTTGCTACGCAAGCTGGCATCGGTTTTTGGTTTTTAGGCTCCTCACGATGGCCGAGAGTGATGATGGCGAATGAATGCATGTTTGTATATTGATGCGAGATGCATATGTTATACACTCTAGTGCTACCCGTAGTGATGGAGGAGTTCAATCATGGCCTAGGCAGTGCAATGTCGCCGTTTTCAGGTTTATAAATCTTACAAAAGGTATCTCCGTATCTGCCCGTCGACTATGGTGGACAATGACGGACGGGCCTAGATCCTATTTATTGCGAGTCAGGAGACTCACGAGATACTGCTACATGCCCAAGAGTACGAAATATTCATTTTAAAAACTTCCGCATCAAGCAACACTCGTTTCATGGGGTGATGTCCTAGTGGATGGGAAGAAGAGATGGCGGAGAGTAAGGTGGAGCGTATCTGGGGACATGAGTAATGCACACAGCAAACGTGGGCGTAGGAACCAAAAGACATCATGGTCCCCTCAATCAGGATACTGGACGCTGCTACATGGGAGATTGACTATACAACGATTCCCACGCCGAGCTAAACGGAGTGTGTCTCTTGATCTCGATTTATACAGTCGCCCATCAACTTACTGCACTTATTCGAGAGAAAAGCTACACTTTGATATACACGTCGAGCTCGAAATTATACGAACACGCTCCTTGACTCACTTGGCGACAGCAATCGCAGGGAAGGGCCAGAATAACCTGCCGGTACTGAACCGTCTGAGCTGCACAAGGTTAAAATATTTCAACAGTATTGCTGGCACGCCGTTCCAATACCATGTTTCCGGGACTAGAAGGTCTGGCTAGACGTCTCCGCGGGTATTTCCTGCGCTATGAATTCTCGTGCAACGTTGAGACTTGCATGACTTAATTGTGACGGGCAAATCCTTTCGTACTTTGTTTGATACATGTAATATGTAATGATACACCAGCTCCATGCTTTCCGGACTTTTCCAATAGTACAAAAGTCACGCCATTGTTTTCTTTGCAGCAATGGGAAGCGTACTTTGTAGGTTCATAACACTTGTCCGGTGACGTGAGCTTGACAACTACACAAAAATTTTCTTGAGAAATGAGCCTGGCTACAACAATGGCATATCAGGAGATTAGGTCTCGGGGCTTGCAATTACGTTCGAGACCCTTAATAAGAGATAGTCGTAACAGGAGTCCTTGCTAAGTTTACTCCTGGTGCCAGGCTTCTGGTACGCGTCTCGTACTTTCTGGCAGAACAAAATCAAAATATCTTATGTTACCGTGCCACTCGTAACGCAAGCCGAGCATAGCTCAATCTCTCACGGAAGTTTTACTGTAGGACCAGGAACTCGTTAGGAAGTTAGGTTTCTTCCTTTTATCAGCTGGTTTCAATACGGTTTTGTTACACTTTGAAATTTACTGTCTCTCGATATAATCTCGTTGTCGATCAATGATTCACAGAAAGCTGATAAAAGTACAAAATGAGACTCTTAGATTGAGACGACTGACAACGAATACTTTTCTTTTGTATTCTTAATTACTTTCGATCATTGCTCTCAGTAAAAGACTCTATTACCAGGAAGCTAAGATGGATAGTACGACCACAACATACAAACACGAGAAAAAGGTGGGCGATCAGAATCCTAATCATGCACCTGGGAGGTTGTGATGAATGCCGCCTAGTAAATGTCATCCCAACACACCAAAATAGCTGCTAGGAAAAATGCTAAGAGAGCAAGCAGAGCCTGATGGGAAGACATAATCGTGCTGTGGCCGCGAAAGTGCAACCAACCAGGAGCTTCTTTCGTCGCGAAGCCTGCAAAGTCCACCACAACACTATGAGCAATAATCTTCGACACTATATCAACCGACAACTGCGTCAAGTGCGGTAGGATGTAGCGACCAAAGTAGGTCGTAAGTATACCGTCGGAAGCCTGGAATCGGGCCGTAAACCTTGACATGCGATCGATGTCTTTTACGCGACTTAGACGAGCGCGTGAGAATTCCTCGAGGAGACTGTGCAGTGTTGTTGCGGAATCTTCACCCATACGCTTGCCTTTGCACCCCGATGTGTAAGCATGGAGGATATTAGCCAAGGCAGCAGCATCTTCAATGGCAAGGTTAGCTCCCTGTCCAAAGTGCGGAGCTACCTGATCTCTTGATGATTAGCAAGAATCGTATGCTCCAGCTCTCCGGTAGTTTCAAGCTTCATAGAAAGGTTGCAACATACCTTATGCATGCTATCACCAATGCAGACTATATTGCGATACTGCCATGTTTGAAACAGTCCTTCCTCCAGAGGCACCAAGGTCGCGCACATCCGGTTGTCCCAGATATCTTGGAAGTATATTGCATCTCTTACCCTCATGTTGGAGAAACGCAGAGAAACGGCCGAGACATCACCCGGGGAGAAGCACGGGACATCAGGGTATACATATTTCTTTGGTAGCTTGACGAAAAGGAACCAAAATAGGCAATCTTTTCCCTGAATGATGTAGAAGCTCTCACCATGTCCAACAACATTGATATGCTCACCTACATCCATCTCTTTTGAAGCGAACGATTTACCGAAAACGCACGCATATTCAATAGTCATTCCTTCTGCGCGGCTGCTCCCTAAGAAACAATTTAGTGGTTCCTTGATTCAAACCCCCTGAAAAGTTTTTATCTACTTACAGAATACTCCATTAGTCTCCAAGTGCACCGGCCTGGGTGTGTTGGCGGCCTTCCACATCTCGGTTCGAACATGACTGTGGACACCGTCGGCACCGACCACGAGGTTCCCTTCATAATAGTCTCCATCTTCCGTATAGACTTTGGAGATGTCTCTATCATCAAGTTCAATACGAACAACCTTTTTGCCGCATTGAACACGATCCCGGCCTGGGAGTGACGAGTAGAGGGTCTGCACAAGTTGTCCTCGATCCAGAATAGCGATTGGGAAGCCAAATCTATAAGTCAATTTAGCATGATTCAGTAAAAGTACCTCAGGCTCTTTGTATGAAAGTCTTACCGCTGGTGGACAATTGCAGGAAGCTCAACTCTAAATGAAAATCCGTCTGGGTAGAAAATGTAGGTTTGGTTTATTGCTACGGCATGATCCTCTATTTGATGCCAGATACCTAACTGCTGGAGAATCCGCCCCCCATTAGGCATGATCGACAATCCGGCACCAACATCGCCGCCAATATTATTGTGCTTCTCGAGAACAACGTAATCGATACCGGCCTTCTGCAGTCCATGAGCTAAAGTCAAGCCTGCAACAGAGCCCCCGACGATGATAACTCTGAAGGACGAGTCGACCATCACGCGGACTAGGTTACCAAATCTCTATTCGAAATTCGGGCCAGTCGGCTTACTGGAACTATGATTTCAATGTTGGTTTCTGCAGAACATACAATTCCAAAGGGAGAAGTTTAGTATTATACTTGTTATGATTCTAGTCACGTCGCAGGCGTATCGCAGTATCAAGATACGAGACCAATAACAAACTCACTCACTCACAAGAAAGAAGGAAAGAAAACAACCAAGAACAAGGCAAGCAAACGGAAAGGAAACAAACAATAACGGAAACAAGAGCAGAAAAAAAAATAAAAATGATGAACAAAATGGCAAAAATGACTCGTCAATTTCTGGCAGAATTCAGGAGTATTCTTAGGCTAGTACAACTATGTTGGATGAGGCACAGTCCGTATGAACGGTAGAAGTTACACTTGGTATGGTTGCTCCATGGTGAGGTAACATAAACAGTTTGGGTAACGTCGATATATTAGAGTAAGTATTTAGGTCGTGCTTCAGGCATGTTACATTCCCATAAACTTGTTTCAACTTCATTCCATCATCTCATCTCAGCTCACAAACTCCACACCAGATCTTGCGCCTTGCCTCTCGAATGAAGCGATATTATCTCTTTCAACCTGGACCGGGATATTCAGTTACCGTTAACGGTTTTTAAAAACGATGATCCCCAGAGCAATACACCTTCTACCAAAGCTATCGGATTTGACATTCTATGTTGTATTGGCCCTACCAGCACGAGTTCTGGGTCACCTACAGCTATATACTTCGAGGCGTCATACTCGCATCGCAATGGGACACAGAGTCTCGGTCTATCTACGGTCTTCCTTGTAGTTAATGGGAGGGTTTGTCTCGATCTGGGGCTTTATGCTCTCTATTTCTGTGGTCTGATGGATTCTCTGTGAAGGATAAAAGTGCTGGGATCTTCAGGTCTGGGTCATACGCCTAACTTGTTTGTGAAGCAGGTATACCCTTTTCATGACGACACTCATGGTTACACCCAGTAACAGCCCATAGTATTTTAGTCTCCTTGCACCGATTGGGTAATACGGCGTCTTCGTACTGTTATACTTAGCATCACATTTTCCTCCGCAAGAGAACTGATTGAGAACTCTTTAACACCAGCTCATGTTAATCCCAGCTCGTGAGGTATTGGCTCTTCCTATCAAGGCTTTACTGTCTCTAGCAACGGTTGTTCCACAGCTACATACGTAAAAGCCCTTCTTGAGAACAGGCGCGGTAGTAGCTTGGTGGTTGGCTCCTTTGGCTCTGTAAAGTTCACAGTTTACTGTGCGCCATAGCAGAAAAATCATTTTGCATAGTTTCGCTCGGGCTGCTCGGCTGCAAAAACCCATAATATCATTACACCATGCCTGAGACTATGCTATCTCGTGCGCCACAATTGCCTATCTCGTCGTAGGGTCACTTCCAACGCTATAGGCTTCTTTTCCGTGGATTCTTAGGGCCCAATGTCATCCATTCTCTCGCTCTGGCTAGGATATGCTACCCACTTCTCCTTGACCATCTCTCCGCGCTTGCTCCCTTAGCCAAGGGCGCGTGTGGATTTTGCACTGGAGCCAAACGACAGCGTCCCCTACAACGGCAAAGCGAGAAAATCCCATTGATGGCCTTTGTCTGACAAGGAAACCACATCTAAGACATTTCTCCAAGTTTGGCAGCATCCGCCAGAGTCCTGCTATGGGGGAAAGATGATCTAATGCCAGCTTTTACTCACGAGGACAGTATTCTCTGAATTATATAGATAGATGTATTACTCATTCAGTAACAATCCTAGGCAACGGCAGAAATTATTACATCGGGTGATCTCATTCACTCCAGAAATGGCCGAAAGCAGAAGTCAAAAGGGCTAGCCTTCAATGACTCTGTGGGACTTGGAGATGGGAGAGGGTTGTCAGACTTGAATGGGCACATAACTCTTCCTACGTAACAACATCGTTTGACCACAGCCAAACCGAGAATTATAACCGTACAACTTTAATCTTAGGGTTACACCCACGGCCTTCTGCCAATTAAAATCTGATGCAAGGAGCTGTAACTAAAGTGGCGTCACATTTGAATGAAGCGGCATTGTTCCGTAAAATCCTCAGTACCCATGCATATTTGCCTTGCTCCCACTCTACAAGATTCGAGCTATACACCTTGTGAGACCTTTAATCCCCCGTGGCTGCCGAAGACATCTGTCCCAACTACTACTGCTTCTCATAAAAATGCCTCCAGACTCCGTTTACAAAGCTCCTCAGCATGTCGCCGCAAAAGCACGGCATTCTCTGCATTCTGCATCCGTTTATTCATTCAGACGACAACATGACGATGGCCATTGGTGCGGTGAAATAAAGCACGATCCAACTCTGACCGCTGAGGTTGTCATGCTCCAGCAAGCCTTAGGCTTAGACATGTCGGCTGATCGTGACGAGATAATATCATGGCTCCTGTCAGAACAGCGGGAGGACGGTTCCTGGGGCTGGGCCCCTGGGCTCCCGGGTGATGTGTCGCCGACAGTCGAAGCCTACTTTGCGCTAAAGTTGCTGGGAATAAACCCTGATACGGCTCCCATGTGCCGTGCCCGTCGGTTTGTTCAGGACGTCGGCGGAGTGGCCAAAGTGCGCATTTTTACAAGGATCTATCTCGCCATTTTTGGCCTTTTCCCGTGGGACTCAATTCCTGAACTTCCCCCAGAATTGATTCTATTGCCCCCAGTTGGGCCAATCAACATATATCGTCTGGCTGCATGGGCTCGTCTAGCCATTATACCGCTTCTTATTGTGAGCCATCATCGCCCTATCTTCGCTCTGCCTAATGGCCGGTTTCAAGCAAACGACTATCTTGATGAGCTGTGGTGCAACCCTGCGCGGAAGACGATTCCATATTCCCAACCTCTTCAATCTCTGTTGAGGACTGACTTTGTGGCTTTCGTATTTGCAATCACGGACAAGATACTCTCCTTTGCAGGAGGGCTGAGGAACTCTCCTACCCGGGGGTATGCGCGCACAAAGTGTATCGAATGGATCCTAGATCATCAAGAAGAAAAGGGAGATATAGGGGGAATGTTCCCCGGGTTAGTATTCAGTATTCTTGCCTTACGCCTTGAGGGATACCAACTGGGTGACCCTCCACTATACAAGGCAATGAAAGCCCTAGAGCGGTTCTCTTGGGAAGATGAGACCGGGAAGCGATACCAGTCGTGCAAGGGTCCCGTATGGGATTCAATCCTTATGACTATTGCCCTGTGTGATGCAGGCGTTCCCAGAGAGAAGCTAACCAAGACTATGAATTGGATCTTGAGCCGTCAATCTCTGGATCTCACTAGTGACTGGAGGGTTTTCCGCCCTCAAACCGCAGCTGGCGGTTTCGGGTTCTTTGAATCTGTGTCCAGATACCCGGACGCCGACGACACTTCCGCAGCTATCATTGCGATGCTCAAATATTGTGAAAGAATTGATGAAAGCCAACAGGAGCTAGTATCGGTCACCAAAGCGACTGAATGGCTCCTAGGCATGCAGAATGATGATGGCGGATGGGGAGCATTTGATGCAGACAATGACTACGTATTCTGGAACAAGGCTCCATTTAGCGATATGGATGCTCTTTCTGATCCCTCCTCTTGCGATGTTACGGGAAGAATCCTGGAAGCGTTTGGAATGCTTCTTCGGGCTGGCTGTCTGGAAAGATCGTCACCAGGTCTGGTTGATAGGGTGAAAACTGCCCGTAACCGCGCCATTGCTTACCTTGTTGGCACGCAAGAGCCTACAGGAGCCTGGTACGGCCGCTGGGGCACCAATTACATCTATGGGACCAGTCATGTTCTCTGTGGTCTGGCCAAGCTTTCGGACCTCTCTTCGAATCAGCGTATGCTTATCAAGGGCCCTGTTCAGAGAGGAATCTCATGGATGAAAGCTCGACAAAATGCGGATGGTGGTTGGGGCGAGACATGTATGTCCTACAATAACCCTAGTCTGGCTGGCCAAGGATTATCGACGGCGTCTCAGACGGCTTGGGCGCTCCTGGCTTTAATGGCCCATTGTCCTGTTGACGATGATTCTATTCGCGATGGGATTTTGTTTCTGTCTGAAGCTCAGACTCTATCGAAGGACAATGATGCGGCCTCGTGGCCCACAGACCGTTGGACTGGAACTGGGTTCCCCGGGAAAATGTACCTCGGTTACACATTCTACTCTCATTACTTTCCAATGATGGCTTTGGGAAGATATCTGCAAAAGACTAAGCATTGAAAAGCGAATGTTGTATACGTCAAAATAGTTAGATTAACTCTAGCAGCTAATGGCGATACAAACGACTCAGGAGCAATCTACTCTTTTTCCCGCACTTAAACGGGAATGTTGGCCGTGCCGTCAGCTACATTGGAACTTTTCTGGCGATCTTGCATGCTGCGTCTTTTGAACCAAACCATGGTATTTCGTTTTGGAATGTTGAGATCCCCTATAAGAATGTTGCTGGGGCGGTTTTCCAGAGGTTTCGCGTCGTAACTCATCGTTATGTAGGCAACGATCAACTTCATCGTATGAGCAGCAAAGAAACGCCCGGTACTGTGGTGATGCAAGATTTAGCACAACAGGATTCAGATCACTAATTGAACAGTGAAAACATTGCTGCAACACTCACCACGCATGCGGGCCGTGACCGAATGGCACATAGATTTCACTTGTCGCCGGTATTGTACATGCCGTCTGCTTATTTGAAGCATTTGGATTTGCGAATCGGAGAGCATCGTATTGGTGGCCGTCCTGGTAGAAAACTTCATCTCTCTGAACGTTTGCTGCAAAGCTGATCGTACTGCCTTTAGAAACATGAACCCCATCGGGAAGAATAACGCCATCTTTTGCCATCACTTGCCGAGAGAGAAGCCGTGTACCAGGAGGATTCAGCCTCAATGACTCCCTAATAGCACTATCCGCATAGGCAAGCTTCGCCGATTCCAAACTACTAGCCCACTTGGGCGACGCAAAGGTCGCTTCAGCCTCTTTTCGCAAGATATAATAGTACCTCAGCTCTTGGTCGGAGCTCAACAAGTCGAGGAAGCTGTTTGTCAGAGGGCCTGTCATGCTGAGAAAACCTGCCATGGTCTACAGAGATTAGCCTATATCACATATAGGGATACAAAATCTATGAAACACTGAAACCCAAAGGATATATATAGGAGGGAAGGCCTCACCATCGTGACGAAGATAGATGTGACAGAATCGAGGTGTGTAACCCCCCCCTGTCTCCCTCTCTGTTTTAGATAGGCGTCTACCGCAATGGACGGTATATCTCCGTCCTTTTCAGCATCGTCACCAGTGTGTAATCCTTTCTCTATTGCTCTCTTGCAACGTTCATCGAACAAAATCGAAAGATGAGCTTTAACTCGGCCATGGAAGTATCTGACAATAGGCCCTATAAGCCAAGCCATTATCTGTCTAAAAGGCCATGGAGTGAGTTGTCCAACAAGCATGCTACCAATTCCAAATGCCCTAGAGTACTGCGTCACACACGCACCGAATGTCTCATCGTGACTCAGATTTGGTCCCATAAACACCCGAAGAGTAACTTTTCTCAGGACCACTTCAAGAAATGAGGCTAGGTTGACTGGTTTCCAGACGTCATCAGCGCCTAAGAGGGAGTCCACTGTTTGCTGAATCTCGTCAAACATGTCTTCCTGGATCTTATCGAGTTTCTGCGTAAGGCCGCGGCGGAGAGCTAATTTCAATATAGCTAGATCAGACATGGAATAACGAGGTAGCACGTATTTGAGTGCTTGCCTTTCCCGTAGAGCTTCATGAGAGGACGCAATAGAAGATGGGAGGGAAATGAGCCACTTCACGTGCTTATGTGGAACTATGACATGGTCCCGGAAACTGATATCTGGTATCAGGAAGGACTGCCCTTGAGCTCCGAACTACAGCTTGTCAGTCAATGCAGGCGAGATAGGCTGCTTATAATACATACTTTAGTATAGCCTTCCGTGATTGCCTTTGCGCCGGGCCAATACTCGCGAAGATTCGCCCGTGTCCACGAGAACCATTCATCACGTCGTCCAGCCCATGGCAATGAAGGGGATCCATTTCGGTGCCAGCGACACAGTATGACCAGAGAAAATACTGATATCAACATCAGCGGTAAAGAGCTCCATGCCTCAGGATTTACGGAACTGTGGGTTTCCTGTTTTCCCATTGTAGTCTCAGATTTCTCACAATGCTGTGTGGTCAAAACGAAAATACGGTAGTTGAAAGTTAGGTAATATCTACGAGCGTTGGGTAGACGGACAATCGAGCGGATAAATATATGCTTTTGTGAAACAAAGGATAAGATGCTTACGGGACTCGTGATCAAAGTAGACCCATGAACCCTCTATTGCAAATCCATAGGAGTAATGTGACGGTTCCGTAGTTATTGCTTGTTTCAAATGGCCGCAAACCGTAAAATGTGTTCACTCGATAAAAAGCGCTACAGCCCTGGCCTCCCGCCTTTTCGTGGTCTAACCAGGCTGTTCGTCTTGATAATCAATGAAACTCTAATTATGACAGAAGAACGATATCTGCGTTGTGTTACTAAGCCGAGCGACGTAGCAACAACCTATGTTGTCGCCAGGCAAGTAGCCGGAAATGTTTGTAAAGCAGCTGTTCCTTGACAGGTAGGCATAGGTGGAGGCATTTCCAAGAGAGCGTGTCATTCCAGGATGCAGACGGAAAGGCCGTGATGATCATCTTGAAATGATACGGTATGATCAGCTGTCTCCGGTATATGGCCTGGATTCCTAGGCGGATTCCTCCGATTGCATATTCTTATAGTGATTAATGGCTTGTCTTTTAGCTTGTTCCTTCCATGGATCGGAAAATAGGATTGACGAATAATATCTCGCGGATACTATATGACATTCTTACCAGGTAGCTAGAAGAATGTCCGCAAAGGAATATTGCCCGACAGCTAGAACTCATACAATATGTGGAAAGGATACTGGTGATTACGGTAATCGGTGATTTACCCGCCCATTTCGACACACGACGCACCTATGATTTGTTAATGGTTCACTTGTAACCTAATGGGCTTTAAATTTTCGAAGATAGGTTATCACTCACTCATTCTATCGAAACTCTAATACGTCCCCAATAGAACAGTTTCCGCGGGTTGATGAAGACTAGAGCCTTGGTTGATGATATATAAGAACTGTTTGTTATACGAGGATCAATTTGACATGACATTACAGAACTTGCGCAGAATGGGACCTAATCCGTACTGGCTCACATTTTTATAGCACTACTTCCTGATCCCGTATACAATTCCGGTAAATCTTCGCCAAGTCACATAACCAAAGAGCTACTTCTTAGACTGGCAATTCGGTGATGTTAGCATCTAATGATTTATGTACACCAACTGCTCTGAATGTTAAATGCCTGCTGAGATCTGAGCAGTCAAATTGACGGTGCGTTTCCACCTTTGCCAACTCCAGGACGAGGCCGACAGCTTTGTGGTTCTCAGTAACCTTCGGGCGGCCCTTCGCAAAATAATGCGCATACTTCACTAATGACCAGTAGCAGCCAGCAACATTAACCAAGTTGAGGCTGAGTTTGTACAGTATCTATTCACAGATCAGGCATGATACACAACGTTTTCGGGCAAAACACTTACAAAATAGCCAATTATGCTCCAGCCAACATGCTCGTTTCTCGGGCGAAGATGGACCTCGTTGAAGAGGATGATCTGAAGCAAACATATTGCCAGCGTTACGATCATGAGGCCAACGAAGAACCATGGCCGAACGAGCAAGGAAATAGGAAGAGCAAATGGAATGAGTAAGCTCAGAATAGTTTCGTAGACCTTATTAGTCATGAGCGAGACGAACTATTGCGTGGTATAAAAGAAGGGAGGAATAGGAGAATGGAAGTAACAGACATACCTCTTGCCAAACGAATATCTTAGCGCCTAATTCCCACTTTCCCAGTTTCCACGAGCAAATGATATAGGTCAGGTTATACCGTAGACAGTATACAGAGAAAAAGTTCCACCGGGAAAATCTCTGCTGACAAACTGTCCTCTCGCCAAAGCCGCCTCTTTTTGTGGCTTGATTCCTCGAATCTTTCAGGAAAAGTGTCGCAGGAGTAGTAGTCTCAACAAAAACTGAACTACACATTTGGATCCGCCCTCCTAGACTCCGACAACTATGCCCCATAAACCAGTCCTCACTTATGGCAAACCCTGGATGATGCCCTAATAAGCTTTTCAGGAAGGACCTTTCCCACAGGGATATAGCCCCGTGAGGAAAGGTGGTACTGCCGATCCGCCCGGCGAAAGAGCGCTGTAATCCAGAAAGTTTGTATTCTAGGTCTTGAGCTTGCTGACAATACGAGCCGATTGTAGAGCCTGCACCCACAGATTTGATAGTATACCCGATACAGCGAACCTGCTCGGTTATTCGCGAAGTAGCTAAAGGAAAATTCCTGGGAAGAATACAGTCATCATCAATAAGGAGGATATAATTGTACCTTTTTCGGATCGCATAGGAGCCGACGAACAGAGCAACGATTTTTGAGGCGACCGGACACCATATATGATTCACACCATATTCAGCACAGACTGCTGCCGTATTGTCCAAAGGTTCGGGAGAGTCGCCATTTGCAACCACATAGATCTGAGAGGCAGGGAAAATATTCAATGCTGCTTCGATGGTTCGACCGATGAATGAGGCGGAACGGTGGCACGGAATGAGAAGAGCTGTCTTGGGGACAGCCCTCGCATTTATGTACGAACGATGATAAGACAGTGGCATTGGAGCTTCCTTTTCAAATGGTATCAAGAGAGGCATATAAGAGGACCTGCATAGTGGAGCAATTAGTGTGCAAACCTACGGTGTTCATTTCTTCTTGCCAGTGTATCAATGAGATTAGGGTACTCACACTGTAAGCAAAACAATAAAAAGGGCCCATCCGCCCTGGAAAATAGCTTTCTTCTTCATTAAACAGTACAACCAATAAACAGCCCCCTTCCATAGAGGTTGCCCTATCAAGAAGAGGTAGGAAAAGAGGGTCAAAACGATATATAGACCGTATTCGAACAGCTTCCTGTACCAATACTTTCGCCGATGTCTGATGTCGACTAAGCTGGCCAAATTGTACTCACTCCATTGGCTGTCATTGCTGGAACGTTTCTGAAAGACATGGCCAGCCGTCCTGGCAGGTACCGGTGTCTGAAAGTCTGTTTCTTGGGCCGGCCGGCGCGTTTCATCAAGTTGGGCACCATTACGGTGGGAATGGGGCTCTGCATCAATGACTGTAAGGTTATTAGCCTCGAAACCCAGTTGGCCCGTTGGGAAATGCTCTCGATGACTTGCCAAGTTCTATCGGTGTCTGCCTGCTCTTCGTGACAGTAACCTCGTCTGCCGGGCTTGAGGAAACACGATGATACGGCAATCCATTCTGACCTTTTTCAGACCATGACTGTATTGCTCCAGATGCAAGAAGAGATTCAGGGACCAGAATATTCAGATCTCTATTTTCATCACTTATGAAAGCCATAACGGTATTTTCAGACTGTTGGCATGGATTGCATCCGCGCAATATGAAGTAGCTGCGAAAAGCGTATTATAGTAATAATATGGTAGACACTTCCTGTTACACCATCGCCATCATGGAATCGTGAACATATATAGACTACTCTTTACTAATTTTACCACAACGAAATGTATAACTGGAAAGCCTTTCAGCAAATCAAAATTAACCAGCAAATCAGTGAGGGGATCTCAGATTCTTCACCGGTATATTTTTTTCATTTTCTGGAATGATAAACGCAAAGTGATACATTAACTGCTCCTTTCCAGACGTTGTGGCCTTCTGAAGACTGGGCGGTTTATTGGCCACATCTTCCGTTTTTTTCCCTTGTCCGTTCTCGACTCCAATTGGTACTTTTTCCCTCTTGTTACACAACTTGACCCCCGGAGGAGATAGCAGTATTTCCTCAAAATTATGAATTATCTTGTCAAATTGTTCTGATTGATATGCAGCGTATCCCCGCTCTTGTCAAAAGTGAAAGTGGAATAAATTTGCCCATCCATCAGTTGCGGAGCTGATGGCAATCTATGTACAATATTCCTCCGCTGAATATTATAGCCCCCTTTACTCTTATGCTAACTAAACAACGACTTCTTATCGGGACCCAATTGTGATCAAAAGCAATGCATAAACGTTTGTTTAATAAGTAGATGTTTTGGTTCCAGCAACGAGCCTTAACGCTGAACCGATCAGTTGTCCTTCCTGGTATATACAATCAAAAGACTCTTAGTAGCTTATTGTTGGCCACAACATGAAATGTTGATTACGGAAAAGATACAACAGGTACTAAGGCAGGTTTAACACAGAGATTCTATCGCCGCTGTCCATACGCGGAATGTTACTTCGACGTATAATTTAGAGATATTATTCAATACCAAGTAACACAGTTACTTGCAGCATTCTTGGCATAAAGCTCCGAGACTATTCTGAAACTCGCACACGACAGAAAAAAGAAGCTGAAAAGAGACGAAGTAACTGCTTATATGCTACTAGGCATATCTTAACCGCCGCGTCAATGTTTCTTCTCTAGAAAAAAGCGTAATCACGTTCTTTCTTTCCATTGGTATCTTTAGAACTCTAATGCTGCTCAGTCTTAGGTTTGTTCTATTATCTAACCTCAACCTTAAAGTTTCATCGCAGTCCTAGTCCCCACCAGAGAGTTTACAGTAATGGGGTAACATTCTTTTCTCTTATGTTATAGTAAACATTCATGATTACCTGGGATTTCCTAACCTATTTGAACTGTTGTTCTTGTTAAACTGGTGACAAGTTCTCGAGATACCAATGAACCGCTGAAAATACCACATCATTCTTTTCCGCGGGTCAAGGTGTTACAGGGGATATAATGTTATCATTGCTTGGTCATGAACATTTTGCGGAATGTGACAGAGTGGGTCTAAACGTCTTTTCTTGGCCTTCGGTGTCAGTTCTGTGCTTTGCGCCTCCATAACTGCTACTCGACGGACTCCATAAAAGTGGGGTATGGTACTAATTAACTCAACATAGTTCTGGTGCGACGTATCTGGACCCACTGGGAGTTCATCGGGATTGGTTCCCGAGCTCAGCGTAGTGCTGGTTCGGCGTATAGAAGTCCACCTTATTACTCGCCGGGACTGGTTTCCGTGCCGTTACGCCGAGCCAAATATTTAACGTCGCCCCACCCGGCTGTCATTGACTCTTGACAGTTGGCTCCAGTGTAAGCCCCGATGCAGCCAATCACATCACTTGATGCCATCCATACCCTTTCCGTGAGCAGCGCCAGACAGCGCAATGACAAGTGTTTTCATCCTTACTTCCCGATGAAATCTGTCTTCATAGATCAGTCAGGACACTCCCAATGTCTATCATGTCACCAAGTCATGCTGTTCACCTTCCTGGCGCCGGCTTCCGGTTACTTGGGATCGAAGACTCGAACCCAGCTCATCGCACCTAGAGACGTCTGCCAAAGCATCCAACGATTTTGCATTGCTTAGTTAGAAGTTTTGGAATGTGTTATGCACATTGTTTGATTGGCGGACTTGATGTAAATGGATTAAGGTAAGTGTTTTGCGACTATGCAGCTGGTAATTCACAGAGACGAAATCAGCCCGTCCCCGTCACCTCCCCCATAGTCTTGGCCGATTTTCCGTCTTCAACTGCCACTTCAGCATCATTGATTACAGTATTTTCTAGTCAATGTTAGCTACGACTTGTATCGTGTATGTGTATCGCATAATTGAGAATTGTTAAAGCACAAGGGAACATTCAGAGAAACAAAATGCGTTCTTACCGATGCACCACTCCTTCAAAAGAGAGAATCCACAGCCTGGCCCTATCGCACAATATTCCGATAATATAGGAGCCAATTATGTGCATCGCAATAACTTGCGGAAATAACCAGAAGATAGCGAGTCCAAATATAAGCACGCCTGTATTAACACCAAGTTTTATACGATCGGAATCGAGACTGGATGAGTATGAAAGTACCATCTTTAATCAAATCCTTGGCTTTTATCTTTTGTCATCATGGATTATGTATAACCGTGTATTTACGGAGCTGCTGGATATCAAAAGACTTTATCATAACATATAGAGAAATGCCTTGAGTAAAGGCTCTCCAGGTACACATGACCTCGTTATTGATGTCATCTATTACAGTCGATAAAACAACAACAGCGTATTCCGTCGACTTTACATCACTTTTATCTTGATTATCCCCTTCTGTACAGCCAAGGCAAGGCATCACGAGACGGATTGTCCTCAAAGCATCAACGTTCTATTACTTCAAGGACTCTTTCTAATATTCTCCTTTTGATAGATAAAAAGGAAAAGTCTATATATGCAGGACCCAAAGTATCGCACAACCAATTTCAGAAGCCGGAACCGGCGATACGAAGCCAGCCTAGACCATCAACCACTATGCCAAATGGTTACATTGTCATATGGCAGTTACCAAAAATTAATTCCAGTGACCGGTCTATAGCAAGCCACAGTTTTACGTCGCAATGTGCTCACATGTTATTGAAGTATGTTGGGAGTCACTATGTTTGGCCCACCAGTTTACCGTTCAATTACATTCGCCCAGAAATCTCGCACACTATGGGAGAAACGCTACAGTTTGAGAAGGGCTTTACCAAAGGGCCCCGGTGATAATAGAACTCTCAACAAATATTTCTTCACTCATATCACTAGTCAACGTTAGTTTAATTAGGGAACTAGAAAAGATTCAGAGAGTTCCCCTATATCCAAACACCCCCCCCCAAGTGACTTGAAGACACTATTAGCTAGAGTTTAGGAGGATGTATCTTTTTATCCTAGGAGAACTTCCGTCCTGCCAGATGCCGCACATTCACGTGACTATTTATTCATGAGGCTATAATGCTTTCAGTACTTGGTTCCACTCTCAATGTCAAATAACAAGCTAAATTTGTCTCTACAATAACTTGTCAAAATCACGCCTCGTTTCCTAGTTATCATAGCAGAATTCTTGTCCGACTTGTATAATCCGACCACCCATTTCACCTTTCTAAGCCCCTGTCGTGCCTTGATATAGGGCACGACATCATTTTCTGGCTCCATAACAAAGACAGCAACATTCGTGTTTGCAGCAGTGGGGAACGTATACAACCCCTCTCTACAGGCGTAATGCCTAGTCTCGCCATAGAAAACGGCGACTACAGCGAGAACCTCATTATTCGAAATAGGATTAGAACGGAGCATCTTGCCATCATCAAAGTATGGATAACAACATCGAGTGGACGGTCCTCACATCAGCGAGGAGAAGTGGCGCGGATTGGGGTCGGCGACGGTGAAGCCTCAAAGGCTGACGTCTTGGTGAACAATAGCCATACTTCAGTGCTAGGTTAATTCTACAGCCGTGAAAACTCCGATTTCAGAATGCGATAAATTATGCAAAGGTTTCATTAGAGAAATCTGTCTGCATACATCGACCAGCCTTTTGTCATATGGCAGAAATATAGCTTTTGACCTGACAACCCTATTCGTTTTGCATTGTCTGACCATTCAAGTGTGGATAAGGCAGCGCGTGTCTTTCGACACATTTGTATCCTTGATCAAAATGAAGTTGCTGAGAAGCTGAGGCGCGATTTCCCCAAGGTCATGCTGTATCTTCCATCCGGATATCTAATACGAGAAAAGAAAAGACACGAACAAACCTCCATAAGACTGCAACTATTTCCGTGGCAAGTCTTCCCAAGAATGCACATGCTGAAAAGTGGAATCTGATGTTACCAAGGAAACGGGTCGCCTACCGACATGTCTTCAAGAAAACAGAACGAATGGTAACCGATGATGGCACGCAGAAGGAATATCGGGCCACAGCATTCTCTTTGTCTCCGGTGATACGCTGGGTAGAGTGATGTGAGTCTATTACCCAGAATTCGTGGACTTGGAATCTCACAAACCGTCTATTCAGTACAGATCACTTAACACTACCTACTAAAACATAACTTCCTCGCGCTAACATTTACATCTGAAACGTTCACCCAGGCTTTCAGCATTTGCTATGACCTTGATGGCTTGCCGAAGCAAATATTATGCGAAGAGCCTCTCACTGTCACGGGGGGTATCACAGGACAGGCATTCAATGAAAATTTAGACAGATGACCGCGAATCGTCAAGTCTACAGCAATTGGAGCAAAATCGGGCTGTTCAAATCATGGTGTGTAATTCCAGAAGTTGCTTTAAAAATTTGTTAATCCATGTATCAGTTTTATTGCAATTCCTTAGGGTCGGCTACCAAATGATACAGTGCCTTCGGAAGTCGGTATCACCACGTGTGCTTTTTCAACTTTGCTCAAAAACCGTTGCCAGGAAAGAGTAGACTTGATCTAATATAGTTCATCACACGGAGAATATGTATTATATAGTTCACGTATCATAACCTTTCAAGACTGTTAAGTACAATGACTGTGTCCCTTCTACTTGAAAACAGTGCCACTGTTTGGGGTTCGGTAACTATCCTTCGTTGAAAGTAGTTCTAATTCGAATTCCAATTTGGCGATCGATCAGACTGCACAGCATCCACTTTTCAACAGTTTTATACCAAAGCAAGCAACCGAATGATAGTGAAGCTGATCTCTCCGTGTATTGGAAAGTCAGGATATTGTCAGTCTTTCTTGTCACTGCCAGTCTCCGCAATTGTCTAGAGACAAGAGGTAGACTTCTCTCATAGCTCTAAGAACCATACATAGTTATATTTAGTTATGGGGCAGTAATGGTCTGATTTACTAACAGGCAGTGGGGTGTCCTCTTGAGAATGGCTTCTACTGTAGTTGCCGCTTTGAACACACGAGTAGAGGCGGAATTATAGGTGAGTGTCTTCTGGAGCCTTCTTGAAGTTCTTCGTTCTCAGCGTTGAGGATGCAATTCCGTAAGCGTCAAGCGGGGAGTGCGTAAAGAGGCTTATATAACCTTTGTAATTAGACTGTCAGATCCTATAGCCCAGAATATGCGTACTAAGCGTAAAGCTATTGTTGATTTCAGGCTTTCCAGGTGGCCTGGTCGTCTAAATGTTAGCCTGAAATCGGAATGTCTCGCCACACGAATCCTACATCCTTTTAGGAGATTCAACCACCAGCATTAACGCTTGTGTTTGAACTCAGATAGCCAGCTGATTACCGCGTTCAAGAATGGGGAAAAACAGAACTGAGTTTTGCTTTGCGAGTCTTCATGACCTACAATGCGAGCTGCTTGGCCATCCATCAATCATAGTCCTAGAATATTGTTGCTAGGTTGGCTAGCTATATCTGCCAGCGTGTTAGGATGGTTTACACCAAACTTTAGACTTTGTCCTGCGAGCATCTGCAACCCGCATTCGAAGCTCCTCAGTTTCCTTTCATTGACCTCGGTTCCAATAACCTAAGCAAAATTGTTCATACTGTTTGGTGTATTAAAGTAATTCAGATCAAGCCTGTCGTATGAATCTCCATAAACTGTGTTACAAGCTCCTAAGTATCCTTCCGTCAACCCTAGTTCCGAAATATTGACCCTAGGTTGGCTATGTTCGACAGCGTGGATGGGTTGTGCGGGATAAAGGCCTACCACTGGAGCTGCTCGGCCGAGTCTCTTCGATGCCCTTAATGATAGATGATTGCAAATATCTCATCATAAAAGTCCTACCAATTCTGCGTCTTTTGTTTCACGGAAATCAATACCCCTTGTATCAGAAGATACCCTATCAAGTGCTGACGAAAATCTGACACGAAATTGTTTTCTACGACTGGTAAGCATGCAGCAAGCACAGAACTAGTAACCTTTCCAATCACCTTGTACTTTCAATGAAAGGTTGTAACGGGCAAGGACTTTCGAACTTTCGAACTTTATCGATTAAATAGTCACTCCATTGTCTCTTCTTTTTTTTTTTTTTTGGAATGAGCTACTATACCTCAACATCAAATATGTCCCTTAGCTCTTTATCAACAGTTAATAAATTGAGATTTTCTATGTTGGAAATCCCATTCTGAATGATGGAACCATTGAATTAGGACAAAGACGTCATAATCTGTCCAGGCTGGATTTGAGCGTAATCTTCGCCGTTTTCTAGTCCTGCGGCCTTGAAGAGTATTCCGACCCGCACGTGGAATCATGCGCGTCTTCCTCTCTGGTGGCGGGTTCCTTTACGAGGGGCTCTTCTCCGACGTCCTGCGGAAGCGGTTCGGCTTCCCACACGGCCAATGCTGGTTCGCTTGGCCCGTCGGCCGCAGTCTCGATGCCGCACATCGCCTCCAATGAGGTGTGCTTGATTGGGGTGAGAGACTCCTGTTGAGCCACATGGGCACAGTTCCCATTACCCGCCAGTAGCTGGAGAGATTCCGTTCAGATATTGGGGTAGGGTAAGGGGGCCTATATCACGGCCACCTTAGAGGGCCCTCTGAGACTGAGATATCTCAGTGAGACCGGTCTCAGGTCTTATTTTAGTCTCGGTTTGGGATTTCTCATTAAGGTAGGGTGAGAAATGAGACTACTTGGGATGAGACCAACCCGCCTGAGACCGCCTGAGACCGTTCTCACGGCCACCCTAGCTATAAAGCTATAAAAATTACTTTAATTCAATTTATCTCTAGATATATCTTTTATTAATAGATAATATCTTTAACTTAGAGTGAGTACTGTGGTGGAATGAGTAGGGTTTAGGTACGGGTTTTCGGGTTATGACCCGACCCGTGAGCAACTCTATTTATAATCTATTAAGAAATAGATATAGGTCGGGTTCGAGTTACCAAGGAAAATTGTAATCTATATCTAACCTAATCTATCTATTTCTTAGTAATCTAAACCCGACCCGTATCTATTTCTTAGTAGATTATAAAGTACTCTATAATCTGCTAAGAAATAGATATAAATTGGGTTTAGATTACTAAGAAATAGATAGATTAGGTTAGATTAGATCTTTATAGAAGATAGTTTATAGAGTAGAGTTATTAGTATAAAGGATCTATCTTTATCTATAGAAGATTAATGTTACGGGCTAGGTCCCGCCGTACTGTTCTAGGATAGATACAGGAATTTGAGTAGATTCGAACATAGAGAAGAGAAAGAAAAGGAAAGGAAAGGATCGTGAAGGTACGCGGTAGATATGAGGTGTGTTAGTCCTCAGGCGCTATTTCGGATAAAGTATAGCGCCCATTATCAGGGGCTTCTTTAGGTCTATTAGCGCAGGCAGTTCTACAAAGGCGACGCTCGAGTATCTCTTAGGCTAGAACTCTAATATTACTTCTCTTCTTCTGTAGATATAGCATAGTATAACTATTGGTTAAGGGCTTTAGTATCTTCTAGAGTATACGCAGGCTTCTATATAGGTTGTGCATATCCGGTCCATTTCACAAGGTATTACTTAGCGTATCCGCAGCCTCTGCGCATAGACTGTTCGTCCATTATTTTATTGATATAGTATTCTTTATAGTTATCGACAAGTTATATAGGTGGTTAGTAGTTATTTTGTATTTGTGAGGGAAATAGCCATATACCTATAGGGCATAATAATAATATATAGAAGATATCGTAGATTATTCTGGGAATATCTAGTCTATATATATGCGATCTAATTTTCTCTAGTATTATATACTTTATATATTGGGCGTTGAGTTTCTTAGAGGGTCGTTCTGTACGGATATTCCAGAGGTCTAGCTATACTTTTTATCCTATCTTATAATCTGGAGATATTTCTCGGCGGCGATTTGCGTTATCTTCTATTTATTATTATATAGCTATAAATTCTATTTGGGCAATATCGAAAGCTTATTATAATTTATGAATGATTTCGTCGGCATATTCTTTGGGGGTCTTACGTGGTTCTGAAGTAGTAGTAGGGGTATTAAGTTATATTAAATCTATATAATAACTATATATTAGATAGAAAGGGCTAATATCTATTAAAGTAGTATTATATCTATTAATTATTAATTACACTATAGTGGTTAGAGAACTCCAGTTATTCTGAAAATGGTTATAGAAGTTTCATAGATACTCCTTAACTACTGTATTAGTATATTCTATCTAACTATTAGTCTGGGAATAATATATAGTTAATAGTTATTGGGTTATTTTTAAGTATATATAAACTCCTATCTATAGATTATTAATAAATTATATACTATAGTCAGATACTATACTATCTAGTAGGCTATATTTGCGTATAAACCAGTCAATAAACTTATTTATAATTATTAGGATATTAATATACTTGTATAGGATGAGGATAACGCCCTTTTCTAGTCGGTTAACTATAACTAGGAGATTGATATTTCCATTGGAGATAGGCAGTTTTTCAATAAAATCTATACTAATATCTCATTATACTTATATAGAGATAGGTAATGGTTTTAATAGTCCTTATTGGCGTTATCTCTAGATAGTATTTATATTATATTTATTGTAGTTATCCATAAATCGTTGAATATCATTAGATAGATTTAGCCAGTATTATTATCGAGCTATAATAGTATATATTATAGTTTATAGTGTGGTGGAATGAGAGCACCCAATCGAACTGGGCGTGTGCGAGGTATGGCACGGCCTTGGAGAAGCAGGAACCTTGCCAGACTGACTTTGGCAAACCAAGAACAAACACACACGCGCTTTGTAAAGAAACAAGGAAACACTCAAAGAACCATAGCACAAACGAATGTATTGCATCTCCCGTTGAGATGTGTGTTGTGTTGTGTCCCGATAGCTAAGTACAAAGCAAAGACATATGAAAGCCGCAACAGAACCCGGCCGGATTATCTCATAAGCCGAGCCGGCCATGTGCGTGGTATCACCACCACAATATATAGTATTACCACTATATTTTCGACCCAACCTAAAAGTAACGATCTCATTATAAATTAAAACACTAAAACAAAACAAATAAGATATATAGAGAATAAGAAAAAGTAATATATCTATATAAATCTAATTACCCTAGTAATAGTCCCCTATTTCTTCGGAGATAGGCTAGAGCTCACTAAGTAAGAGCTCCTTATCTTCCCTTAACAATCTAGTAGAACAAGGAGACTAGATAGTGTCCCTATCCTAATTTAGAAAGTAGGAGTTCTCACTGAAAACCTAACGCTCCTCCTTCTATACTATTTTCTATACTTCCTTGACTGCAATTACTAACTTCTTCTAGAATTTAAGTCGTAAATTTTATATATCTCTAAATTGTCCTTCCTAATAGATTTAGATATAGGTCTGCGTCAGAGAGTTATCTTATCTATGACACCCTACTAAAGTATCGCTAATGGATTCTAAGCCTTATAGAATAACCACTATAGAAAACTGAAACAGGATAGTATCATAGTAATTATATAGGCTAGATAGAGATATAGGGCTAGAAACAAGGTCATAGTACGCGGTAGTAAGCTATTTCTATATATCTATCTTAGTTATATCTAATATTGAATGGTCGTCTTAGATACTGTGGTGGAATGAGAGTACCCAATCGAACTGGGCGTGTGCGAGGTATGGCACGGCCTTGGAGAAGCAGGAACCTTGCCAGACTGACTTTGGCAAACCAAGAACAAACACACACGCACTTTATAAAGAAACAAGGAAACACTCAAAGAACCATAGTACAAACGAATGTATTGCATCTCCCGTTGAGATGTGTGTCATGTTGTGTCTTTTTCTCTGATAGCTAAGTATAAAGCGAAGACATATGAAAGCCGCAACAGAACCCGGCCGGATTATCTCATAAGCCGGGCCGGCCATGTGCGTGGTATCACCACCACAATACCTATAAACTATAGTAGTATGGTATATTGGATACTGTTAGTAGGGCCTCGGAAACTATAGGGCACTCTCGGATTGGTTACGCGAATATTGAAGGCATTATATTTAATATCAATCTAATTAGTCTCAAAATAGGATGTGTCGGTATTAATCTATATCTAGAGCTTAATTCTATATATAAATCTATCTATCTTAAGATCTCGGTTAACTATGTAGCGCTTCCACTATTTAGCTAATTTAAGATAGATACCTAGTAAAATCTATATATAATTCTTAGAAGTCTTATTATCTAGGCTTAAGGAACCTTGAATGGCTTGCTTACCTTGTCTAGTCTCAATATAGAAAGGAATATTAATATCGATATACCTAAAGAAAGTCTGGTTCTCTAGCTTAGTATACTTAGCGTAGTATAAATAGAAGATTAACTAGTAGTAGTTATTAGATTAGAGAGCTATATAAATTATCTAGTATATTAGATTCTAATATATAGCCTATTAGGCTAAGAAATAATATATTATATATAATTAACTATAGTTTAGGTATCTATCTAGCTTCTATAGATACTAGTTATATATCTTAAATTCTTTATAGAAGATAGCTATTAATCTATAGAATTCCTACTAGAATATTATCTTTAGAAAGATAATAGATCTAGTCTTTATCTAAGTAGCCTATATATTCTAGGCTTAATACTTAGAAAAGAAATTAATCTTAATAACTTTAGCAATCTATATAATCTATTTCACTATTATTAAATATATTATTAAGAATAGAATAGAGATCTCTATTAGAAACTTATAGATATCTAGGGTATCTTTAGATTATATTAGATAAATAGTGATTTAGAACTACTTATATATTTCTTTTCTAGTTATTAGAATAGATAGATTATTATAATACTTAATAATCTTAACTATATAGTAAGCTAATATTAAGTGATTATAGTATATTTATAATTCTACTAGACTAGCTAGGACTTTTAGATATTAATAATAAAGATATAATATAATCTGCGGGATTAGAGCTTATATATAGTTATAATATTTAGTAAATATATCTAAGGTCCTTTTTATCTCTACTATTAATATAGTTTATCTTAGATAAAGTATCTATAGAAACCCTAATAGTATACTATAATATTTATAAATAACTATAGAGAGTTCTTTACCTAGTATATTATATATAGTAGCTAGTGACTGAGAGCGGAAATATTTATATATATTATCTTTTATAAGTTTAGTATTATCTTTAAGATAGAGATTTTAGGCTACTATAATAGCCTTCTTAATAGTAATTATAGTAATATACTTTATATAGATTATTAAAGGCGGTGGGGTAGATCTCTTAATACTATTAGTTAACTGATATCGATATTCTACGCTTAGTTTAATATATAGATTTCTAGAAATGGCGGCTTCTAATTGGTCAGAGGATTTTATCTTTTTAGGAAGGCAAAATTATAGCTAATTAGTAATAAGATTTTATATAGTATAGTTAAGTTATAGTATTAGACTATAGCTTATCTCTAGTGCTTCTTCTAGTAAGATAAACTATATACTAGATATTTCTGACACTCAAGATACTATAGATATTAATTAAGAATAGATCTATAGAATATAAGATAATATACTATATATAAAAGGATTATTAAGGTAGCCTACTTTCTAGGATTAGCTAGATAATATTCTAACTAATATCTCGCTCCTAGTTAATAATATTAATAATCTAGATAAAGTAGATAAAAGAGGCAGAGAGCTAGCTTAAACTATTTATCGCGATATTAATTATATCTATCTATTTAGACTAATTTCTAAATTACTCTACTTAAGGAGTTAGTAACTAATTAATCTATTATCTATATCTATAAGTATTTTATTAATATTATTAATTAGAAAAACTAATACTATTAATATATCTTATTAAGAATATACTACTTATTATATAATAGCTTTATTTACTTAGTTAATAAATTATTTATATATAACCCTCTCTCTTAGCAGTTTTCTTAGTTATTTAGCTATCTATATTATCTTTATCTATATAAATATTATATCTATTTTCTTCTTTCTCTAACTCTCTACTATAATTTTATAAATTAGCGCGATCTTCTTCTTATTATCTCTTATCTATTTAGAGATCTTCTATATATATCTCTATACTATCTAATATACTTCTTATATAATAACTCCTTATTAAAGTCTAGTATCTTATATATAGTTAGTTAATCTAGTAATCTAATTATTATACTTCTTATATAGATTTATTAGCTAATTTAGAATTGTAATAGAGTATTTATAATATATCTACTAATTATTAATACTTCTTAGATAGTTAATAATCTTCTTAATACTTCTAAAGACTTACCCTTCTATTTATACTAGAACTGCACCCTTAGAGAGTCTCTTAGTTATAGTCTTTTATTTCTTAGATACTAGATGGATTAGTCAAAAAGATATAATATCTTAGTGGCTTGGTAACCTAGTATATTTATATAGTATTATTCTAATAGTCTTAGAATGCTTATAAGAAAAGAATATAGATAAATTTCTAATAAAAAAGAGAAAGAGCAAAAGATAGAAAAACAATCTAAGAGAGAGATAAAGGATCCTCTATGATACTGCTAGTGAATATTCTCAATTGTCCCTTTTCAACAGCCTCCTTATTTGGATGGGGCGTTAACCATACCACTGGGAGGGGATCCCTTGCAATCTAAAGAAAACAAAGAAGTATAATAGAACCTGCGGGTCCTTTGCAGTCTCACTGGTGCGCTTATGTGTGCTCTGGCGTTCTCCAATATCCTTATTTAAATGCAATAATAATAGATTCACTATATGGCGATGGTAGACCCACTATATAGCGACGATAGATCTATTATATGGCGACGATAGACCTACTATATAGTGACGATAGACCCGCCAGGGTTCCTTGCAAAGAAAAATAGGAAAACAGAATAGATAAAGAAAAATAAAAGAGATAGCGGGTCTCTTCTTCCCTGCTTCTACATCCTACGCGTAGAATTTTTCTATAGTTTTCTAGTTTAAGTATAGGGATAGCGGTATTATTACTGTAAAGTCCTAATTTAGAGGAATTACCTCACAATTTCCTAAGTGGAAAATTGTGAATGCTTCCCCCCCCTTATTATTCTTAGATGTTTCTAGGAGGCCAAAAGAATCTTCTTTAGGCGATTTAGGAATATCAATTAGATCTTATATATAATACTTTTTTAACTAGTTAGTATTAAAAATCCCTCGCAATAATATACTATCTAGTTCTTTAATAGTATAGGATTCTTATATATTTATCTATACTATCTAATATAGCTCTAGCTATCTCTATAGTAGTTTTACCTTTATTAATATATTATAAGATTATAATATATTATATAATAAGACTAGATCTTCTATCTCTAGATACTTATATCGAAGTTCTTATATATTTCTAAATTAGTTATAATTATATTTTTACTACTATTTAATACTATCTATTACTTTGTTAATATCAATATTTCTTCTATTAAATTATATTATTTATAAGATAATGAGATTCAGAGTAATATAGATAGATTTCTAAGGCAGTATTCTCTATATTAATATATTAGCTTTAATAGATAGAATAATATAGTATTCTATATTTATATAATATAGAGATAGATTTATCAATCGATAAGTGATAATCCAGTCTATAAATAGAATTAGTGGCAGATTAGTAATCTAATCTATATTTAATTCTCTGGTTCTAAGCTTAGATAATATATCCTTAATAATCTTATAACTATTTTTAATAAATCTATTTATTTAAGGATAGTAGAATAAGATAATAGAGATCTTTATCCTATATTTATCTAATAGATATATCTCTAGATCTTAATTCTTTAGTTTCCAATCTATAATAATTATTACTGGTACCCCCTATTAATAAATAATATCCTCCTATAGAAAATTATCTACTATCTATATTAATATATATTATAAGGCCCTGGCTTCTATCTATTCTAATAGATCCTTATATATAATTATAAGATACTTTTTACCTTAATTCTTCAGTATATAGATAATATCTATTATAACTCTTCTCTATAATATAAAGACTAAACCTAGTTATAGTTCTTTCTCTTATCTCTTTACTAAGCGAAACTAATACTTATAATATTCTTAAATCTACTTCGCGATATTCTAAAATATATCTTTCTATTAATAGATAGATTGAATCTATCAATAAATCTCTTCTTAGCCTTAATATTCTATATTATTATATAAGCTTTATACTATCTACTTCTATTTAGTCTTATTATATATAATCTACTTTAGTACCGTGTTTTTCTCTTTTCTATATTAAAAGAGATAGTTATTTTATACTAGAAAGCGTAGAGTCTTCTTCTTAAAGATTCTAAATTCTCTATAAGATAGGCTAGAGAATCTTTATAAGATAGTTAGATATACTATTATCTACTTATAGATCTTAATATAAGATTTATATAGAATTCTATTTAGTACTTTATCTATTATTACTAATAGAAGTATAACCTTAATATTTATAAACTATATCTATATATAATTATTAATTTTAGCTTTATCTTTCTAATTTACTAGTTCTCTCTTTATCATAAATCTATAAGATAGTCTATCTATAGCTATATATTTTTTCTCTAATATATACTTTACTATAAAATTAAATAGTTATATCTATATTAGCTAACTTATTATAAGTATTCTAGATAGATCTATAGTAGAATAATTTAGTTAAACTATTAAAATATTATTATCTATCTTTAATATAAAGTATATACTATAGATCTAGTGTCTAAACTTTTTTAGAATCTTTAAAATAGCTCTATATTCCTGCTTCTCTATATTATATTTATATTTAGTATCAGTCTAAACCCCTAATTTATATCTTATAGAGTGGCGTTTTCTATTAAAGATCTATATAAGAATATCACTATATTTTTCTTTACTAATATTAATAGCTATAATAATTATTAGTAATTCTATATAATAGTTTAATAGCTAGATATAGGGTAATTCTAATAGATATATCTTTAAGATATTAAATACTGTATCCTCTTTAGCTTCTTATTTCTATTCCGCTTTTCTCTTTAGTAGATAATAGAGAGAAGAGACTATAATTATAAAATAGAATATTATAATCTAGAAGAAGATAGCTATTCTAATAAAGCTTTATACTTTCTTAATATTATTTAGAACTAGCTAGTTAACTATCTTTTCTATCTTAGCTATATTAAAGTATTAACTATTATAGTTATAGATCTATTCTATAATCTTAAAACTATTTATAATAAATTAAGACTTCTCCCTAGATATAATAAGCTCTACTAATTCTATAAACTATAGTATATAGTCTAGATTCTATATATATTTTAGTATAAATTATTAGATATCTAGTAGGCTCTCTTTATTATTATATCTACTATATAGATCTTTAATTCTAAAGTTGTCAAGGAAGATATATATCTTCTTAGAGATTATCTCTTTCAAGACCTTTATAATAATATATTAAAACTATAATATAGAGTTTATACTATCTTAGATAATTATAGTATATCTAAGTAGTCCAATAGATATTATTATTACTATTATATCTCTATTCTAAATATCTAAGAAAATCTAGTTATATCCTAAAAAGAGATCTATAAATAATACTACTGCTAGACCTATAAATTTCTCTATAAATTTATTATAATCTAGTGATATATTAATATTCTTAATAGTTATCTAGTTCTCCTATTATATTATTAATATAATCTAGTACTTACTATTCTTTTTATATATTAGGAACTAAGGATTTCAGTATAGTCTATAATATCTCTCTATTATTTTAATCTTTAGTTATTTCTAAAATATCTCTATTATAACTAGGAATAGTATCTTAGATATCTTAAATCTAGCTATTTATTATATATTATAAGGAATTATCTAAATTCTTTATAGAGAGGCCACTTCTAGTTAATATCTTCTAATCTCTAATCACTCCTATACTAAAGTATCTTCTCTCTAATATAATATCTCTAGTAGGAACTCTTTTTTATATAGCTAAAGATCCTTCTCTATTAGTATTTTTATATTTCTTTTAGTTATTAGTCTAGTTTCTCTAAAAAATATAATAATATATAGTTAAAGCTATATACTAAATCTTACTAATAGATCTAGAGCCCTCACTTATCTACTATAATATTTATCTAGGCACTTTTATATCTAATTATTATCTTCCCTAGATACTTCCCCGCTAGATAGGCCTTCTAAATCTATTAGGTTAACCTTATTAGCTTTCCACTTATATAGTATATTAATAAATATTTCTATAGCTACTAGATCTAGTTATTATATATATTATTTTAAATTCTATATAGTTATCTTGCTAGAGATACACTACTCTAATTTCACTATTAGAGGCCCTTAGAGATTATTAAAAATGCATTGAAATTTGAAAAATAATATTATATTCTCTAATTAGCTAGTTAATTTTATCTTCTTAGAAAGATAAAAAACTAATTAATTAGAAGATACTATTTTCTACTACTCTATATTATCTTCTACTTTTATTTTTAATAGTCTAACTATATCTAATTCTAAGAAAGTAGCCTTTTTAATAGATATACTCTTAGATTTATATCTATTTAATCTTTTAATATATCTTTAGACTAAATCTATCTAGCTAACTTTCTATTTATATCTAGAATATAGATCTTAAATATAATTTTTCTAGACTAATTATAGTTAAAGATAATATTATATATTATATCTTTAGATAAGATTATAAACTATAAGTAGATAGCTTTCTACTAGAGATAATCTAGAATTAGATTCTAATTTTCTCTAGATACTATAAAGATAGATATATATATAATAATATTCTCTATTTAAACTAGTATATCCTTATAGTATCCTATATATATTTAAGAGTATCTATTCTAACTAACTATATCTAGACTAGAATCTAAATATATCTCTAAATATATTTTCTAGATTAGCTTAGATAAGATAATACTTATCTAGACTTTAATATCTAATACTATACTCTATAATATATTATTTATAGAGATTATAGTCTAAATTATATCTACTATATAAATAACTTTCCTTCTAAAGATAGAGATTAATATTATATTAAGATTATTTATAGCTACTTTAGAGGCTTTAATTATCTTTAAGATCTAGTCTTTCTTCTTCCTTAGCTATAATAGAGAATATCTAATATTTATAGAATTATATAGTAGATTTTCTACTATTAGCCCTTTAATAATCTATTTTAGAATCTTTTTATATATAGTACTATTTATATTACTCTATTTAACTATCTATAGTAAGATATCTTTAGTCTATCTAGAATATATAAATACTATATTATAGTCTACTAGGACTAATATCTCCAAAAAGACCATATTCTTTATTACTATATCTTTTTCTTTAATATCTTCTATCTTTAGATTTAAAGAATTCTTAATATATTATTAAAGCTAATTATAGATATTAAAGACTTATATCTTAATTAAGATAGATTACTATCTTCTTTTTCTTATTATCTAAAATAGCTATTTAATAGATATTAATCTTAATACTAGCTAGATCTAGATCTTATTTCTTATCTAAGCTCTTATCTATATTAAGATATATCTTATTTAAATAGCTAGATAATCTAATAGTTAATATTTCTATAATATTTATCTCTATTATATTTAATATCTTAACTAATCTAGATATAATTTATTAATTATATATCTATTCTATAGTAGTCTTCTTAGCTATTCTAGATTTAAAGAAGATAAGAGAATCCTATTTACTAGCTAGACTAATCTAAAGATATTAATTCTTATCCTTATAAATAATACTCTAATTTATTATCTATTACTTCTAGTTATATTTCTACTTAAAGTATCCTAATATATAATAATAGAAGTATTTCTATTTATAGCTTAATATAGAATTTAATCTAAAGGCCTTTTATATCTAGCTAGAATAGTATAGAATAGATAATTAGATTTATTACTATCTCTACTATTACTATATATTAAGAATAAGGCTTAATATAGATATTTGCTAATTTAGCTTATATAGCTATTCCACTATCTTTCTCTACTTCTTATAAGTATTATTAATAGAAGTATATCTTATCTTCTCTAGATTATTAAATTATTAATAAGATAGTTATTAGTATTAATAGCTAACTAGCTACTTCTACTTAGATTAATATATTTTTAAAAGATATTCTATACTTTATAAACTATACTAGATATCCTACTCTATAGTATAGTATCTTTTTTTTTATAGTTTCTATACTATATCTATTAATCTATTAAAAGAGATATTCTATAGGTTTTCTAGATTAATATTCTCTCTATCTATAATCTTTTTATATAGTTCTATTAGGAGTCCTCTTAGAAATTAGTTACTCTATATTAATTTATCTAGAAATCCTTAGATCTTAATCTACTCTAAAATAGTAGTATACTTATATAGATAGATAGTAGTATTCTTATTCTAGTCTTACTTAATATTTTTATATACTTTTAAAAAGATATAAAAGTAGATAGTCTATTCTAAATTATACTAGCTATATTTTTTATAGAGTTTATACTTTAAAGCTAGCTAATTATCTACTATAAATTCTAATAATATCTAAATCTAGATACTAATTATAGAGTTATAGTAATTTAATAGAAGTATTATAGTTTCTCTAATATTCTTATAGTTATAATTACTATAAATCTATTTAAACTATATAAAGAACTAAGATATCTTAGTACTGGTAAAGTTTAGTATATTTAGTGTATAAGAGACTAATATAGACTAATATAATATATATCTTATAAAGAATCTAGAGCCTATTAGAGAAATATTTATACTCTCTATTAGTAGAGTTACTATAGAAGAATCTTTAGAGAATTCTATCTTAGATATAAGACTAGAAATACTATTAGATATTAAAGCTAGAATATTTATTATAGTAGTATTATAATAGATTTTATTAGAGTATTATATTTTACTTTCTTAATAACTATATATATTATTAGATATATTATTAATACTATATTTATCTATAAGTTAATTTTCTAGAGAGACTAACCGCGAGTATTCTTTCTAGCGATAATAAGATAGTAGCTTCTTTATAGAAACTAGCCTAATAGAATAATATTTAATAATCCTCGGTATAGTTAGTAATAGCTTCTTAAAAAATAGAATAGTAGTCGCGAGGCCCTTAGATATTAATATCTCTTTACTATCTGTATCGCTAGTAGACTTCTTATCTTACTAATAATCCTTATCTATACTAGTAGTATTCTTTCTATTATATTATAATTCTTATTATAATAATATAAAAACTAACAAAAGACTTTTAAAAATTGGTGTTTTCTAAAATAAAAGAATAAATATATATACCTACTATATAATATAGTATTATATCTTAATATATAGATAGATTAATGCTTTAATCCACTTAGTATACTTATACTATTCTAATTATATTATAGCGGTATCTAATGGGGTCTGACCTTCCTTCTTAGATCCTGAAGGTTTTCCCCAAATTAATATAGATATCCTTATTTTTAAAGCTATACTTCTAGCTATAGTATCTATACTTTTAATAGTGTCTCTCTCTGCTCTACCATAGATTTCTTTTTCTTAGCTATCGAAGCTTCGCAATTTTCAGGGTTAAACCGATGCCTCTAATTCTTAGGCCCTACTCTTATACCAGTATATCATATTTATTAATATAAATTTTCATTCCCTATGCGGATCTCTAGAAATGTAATGGAATAAAAGTACCCAATCGAACTAGATATATATAAGGTATAGTATGGCCTTGGAGAAGTAGGAATCTTGCTAGACTGACTTTGGCAAACCAAGAATAAACATACACGCGCTTTGTAAAGAAACAAGGAAACACTCAAAGAACCATAGCACAAATGAATGTATTGCATCTCCCGTTGAGATATGTATTGTGTGTTAGCTAAGTACAAAGCGAAGACATATGAAAGCCGCAACAGAACCCGGCCGGATTATCTCATAAGCCGGGCCGGCCATGTGCGTGGTATCACCACCACAATATATAGGAATAGCTTGCTACCGTGTACCATAATCTTATTCGTGGCCCCGTATCTTTATCTAGCCTATATAATCACTATAGTATTATCTTATTTCAGTTTCCCGCAGTAATTACTTTATAAGGCTTGAGATCTATTAGCGATACTTTAGTAGAGTATTATAGATAGGATAATCCTCTAACGCAGATCTATATCTAAATCTATTAGAAAGGGTAATTTAGAGATATATAAGATCTATAATTTGAGTTCTAGAAGAAATTAGCGATTACAGTAGAGAAAATATAAAAGATAGTATAGAAGGAGGAGCATCAGGTTTTCAGTGAGAACTTCTACTTTCTGAACTGGGATAGAGGCACTACCTAGTCTTCTTATTTTACTAGATTATTAAGGGAAGATAAGAAGCTCTTGCTTAGTAAACTCCAGCCTATCTCAGAAGAAATAGGGGATTATTACTAGGGTAATTAGATTTATATAGATATATTACTTTTTCTTATTCTCTATATATCTTATTTGTTTTATTTTAGTGTTTTGATTTGCAACGAGGTCGTTACTTCTAGGTTGGGTCAAAAATATAGTAGTAATATCACGTATATAGCCAGCCCAGCTTATAAGATAATCCGGCCGGGTTCTGTTGCGGCTTTCATATGTCTTCGCTTTGTACTTAGCTATAAAATATATTATTATTATTATTACTTAATCAAGGCTTAACGTCCATGCCCAAACCGGTGGTTTATGACGGACAGCGTGTCGAGTGGGGTAGCCTAGCGTATAGGGGTCGCCCCCTATAAGCTAGTGCCACTACCCCCTATTGGAGCCTGGCGTTATAATAATTCTGGCGCTTTCCTCGCCCCAAGCCGCTTATATGCGCAGGACGATTTGGGGGCTTATAGTGGGTGACATGCCCACAACCCCTCCTTAATACTAGACGTTAGGGCGTAGCCTATAGTAATGGGCCGCCCGGCCACCGCTACCCTTCCCCCTCGCGTTCCCCCTCGTCTAGGGCCTCTATGCCCCAATTATCCCCCCTATTAGCCTCCTCTACCGCCTATCGGTGGTCCTCGCGCTCCCTAATTACCCCTAAAAAGTCTATTAACGCTTTAGTGGCTTTAGGGTCTTCAAATAGGCGTGCTTCGGGGCACCACTCGCTTTCCTTCGGGGCTTCCACCCCTGCGTCTTTAAGGGCTGCGTACAGCCTATCCTACTAATAACGCCATTAGCGGCAACTTATAAGGATGTACTTAACTGTCTCAGTGCCACTGGAACACTCTAAGCACGCCCTGGAGTCCTAGGTACCTATTAGATATAGATAGGCGCCAATTGGGGCATAGCTAATCTTATATTGGTAGTAACGCCGCGCCAGCCGCTTGGGTGTGGCGGCCGCCCTAGGGTCAAGCTTCCATCCCTGGGGGGGGGGGCGATAGGCTTGGCCTATGCGGTTTGGGCGCTCTGCAAGCATTTTAGTAAGCCAGTCGGCCCTGGAGGCTCTATGTGCTTCGGTGCAGGACCGCCGGGCATGCGCTAAGGAGATCCCCGAATATTTGCCTATAGGGGGTCTCCCAGCGGCCTTCTTAGCGGCCTTATCGGCTTCCTCGTTCCCTGGGACGCCCTTATGGCCTGGCACCCAGCATATAGTGACCCTGTGGCCAGTTGCCAGTAGTTTTCTAGCCAAATCATGCGAACGCAGTGTCAGGGCCTGCCCCGGGCCAGGGCGGGCGTGTTGCAGGCGGCTTATAGCGGCCTGCGCATCTAGGAATACCCTAATATGCCCTGTAAGGTTCTCTGCTAGCGCCCACTCCAGGGCCTCGACCACCCCGACAAGCTCTGCGTCAAAGACTTCGAAGCCTGCGCCCAGGGGGGAAACAATAGTCTATAAAACTAAGACTACTCAGAATAGCTTTATAATAAATAGATTAGTACTATTTAATCTAGATTAAATATATTAATAGCCTATAAATTAAGACCCCTTTATCTTCTCTAAGTCGATCAAGCAATTTGTAATTATTTTATTTATAGATATCTTAAAATCTATATCTATTTAAGTATTAATTAATAATAATTAAAAGATATATAAGCTAATAAATATAGAGGGAGTCCTTCTAGTTCGGTCAATAAGTTATTTAACTAGATATCTGAACTTTATAACTATAAATAATCTTATACTTCTTAGAAAGGAAGTCTATAATTTACAAGCTATATATAAAAAAGACAAGCACAAATACAGAAAATCTAGAAAGTAAAAATCTTATAAGAAATCACCAGAGAAGAAGCTTAGATACTTATATAAAGTTAGATTAAGATATCTTAAAGTACTTCTACTATCCTGGCTAAGCCTAAGCTTTAGAGTTGCTCACGGGTCGGGTCATAACCTGAAAACCCGTACCTGAACCCGTACTACGGGTCGGGTTCAGGTTGCCAAGAGAAATTATAACCCGAACCCGATCCAATCTGTGGTCAACTTTACTAAGCTTCTAGACTTTCAATTATTTATATGCCGCCAATTCGGTGCAGCGAGTGCAATATTCTTAGATATAGAAGGTCTTAATGCCCTGATCGTACTGATAATTTATTTTTTATATATAATTATATAGCGTTGGAATCCAAGATTCAAATTCAATATAGAGCGGGTTTCGGGACGGAAGTGGCCACTCACTTACAGTGGCCGCTTGCTTACCGATTACGTTACTATAAAAGAAAATAATTAGCTACTTCTTGATTAAGGGAATGCCAAAACAAAACATATATTTATCTATATTAAGATCCTATTTATTAAGTAACCCTCTTTGGATTAGATTAATCTATATCTATTGATATATATTTTAGCTTAATATATTATATTACTAGCTTGATTTTATTAACTATAGGATTTTATAAATATTCACTTATTATAAAAAGTATAGTTTGCTATTTACAAGATTAGAAATAGCCAATAAGATGTTTTCTTCTTGCTTAGCTGAATTTTTCTCATTTTAATTATAATTTGGTGGTATATTAACGCATTGAAATATGCGGTATTAGGAAGAGAGCGTTGTGCGGGAGAGGTGGCTAGCTCGCTTTCTGATTACGTTAAATATACAACCCTATGGGTATATCTTATTAAACTCTACTTTCATTAGTAAGCTCATATAACTATTCTCTCTTTGTTAAGACTCTATGCCCTATATTATATATTCGATAGTAAAGTGCTAAAAGATAGTAATATGATATATACTATATAAGTCTAGCCATAAGTAGCCTAATATAAAGACGACATATCCTTTTAATAAACAGCTATTCTAGATATTAATTATAAGATTCAATAGCTATTAGATTTGTAATCGTTTAACTATTTCTATAACGTAACCGGTAAGCGAGCGGCCACTGTAAGCGAGTGGCCACTTCCGCCCCAATAATGCGTCAATATTAATTTTGAATCTCAATATCTAACCTTATATTATGATTATATACAAAAAATTAATTATCAGTTCGCTTAGGGCATTGAGGCCTTCTATATCTAAGAATATTATACTTACTGCACCGGAATTGGCGGCATATAAATGGTTGAGAGTCTAGAAGCTCAAACTCAGCCAAGGCAGTAGAAACACTTTGAGATACCTCAACCTGACTTTGTATAAGTACTTGAGCTTCTTCTCTTGTAATATCTTACTTATAAGATATTTGCTTTCTAGATTGTCTGCGTTTTTGCTTCTCCTTTTTATATATAGCTTGTAAATCATGGACTTCCTTCCCTAGAAATATAACGTTATTTGAGGTTATCTTATATACTTTAGATATTTAGTTAATTATCTTATCAACTGAACTAGAAGGACTCCCTATATACTAGCTTATATGCCTCTTTATAGTCATTATTTGACGTTTAAATTGACGTGGATTTTGAGATATTTGTAAGTAAGATAATTATGAATTGCTTGATCGACTTAGAGAAGGTAAGGGAGTCTTAATTTAAATGATAAGCTATTAATAGACTCGATTTAGATTAAATAGCACTAATCCACTTGCTACGAAGCCATTCTAAATAGTCTCAGCTTTATATACTATTATTTGGGCTTCTAGGAATGCCATAAGAAAGTTAATCTTGTCGATATAATTGAATCCAAGCCTTATCCGCTGTTCAATAAGCTGCCTATATTGCCGTTTTAAGACTGTAAAACAGCTAATATCAAGAGGTTGTAAAAGATATGAGGAATGCGGTGGCATGCAGATTGGAATAATATTATTCTCAATGTAAATCCGGTCGAATTCTGCAGTTAAATGGCTTCTATGACCATCAAGAATAAGCATTCGATATTTTTCTTTAATGCGATCATTTATATAAGGAATGAAATGGTTCTGAAGCCAATCTAGGCCAAATTTATCAGTTATCTATCTATTATCACTGATATTGATTTTCCAATCACTTAGAAGAGATTTAAACCAGCCTTCTTAAGAGTATTTTATCGCTTTAAAAATAATATATGACGGTAAAGCCCATCCAGTAGAATTGACTGCCTCAATTGAGGTAACCCATTCGCGATTACCAGGTTATAATAGCTTTGGATAAGAATATCGATCACTTCTAGTAATAACTTTTGCAGTTGCATAGAGTCCCATTATAAAGCTAGTTTTATCAAAGTTATAGATATCTTTTAATAGGATACTATACTTCAATATAGCTTCTTATATATAGTTGAAATATTCTTAAATTATCTTTGGAACTTCGCATTTAGCACGTTCATAATTATATCTTCTTGAAAATCGCGATTTAATCTCTGGGCGACGTTAAACTAGATTAAATACCCATTTCTCTCTAACTTGTTGGTTTCTATATTGAGATAGAAGATAGTTAGCCATATCTCGTATAAGAGATAGACGGGGAGGTAATCCTTATTTATCTAGATCTAATATCCATTTAATAAGCGATTTCTCTTTATATTCAGTCAATTTATAATTATTGACGCGTATTTAAGATCTTTCTTTAATGCCTTGTAATCTGCGCCATAGAGTTGTTCGAGGGACATTGTAAATCTTTGCTGCTTGTCCAATATTGGTAATTTTTTGATTCTGTAAATCGGAAATAGCCAATAATATTCTTCCTTCTTGTTCCTGAGAATTTGACACGTTTTTATTGCGAATTGGTGGCATATTGGCGCGTTAAGTTATATGAAATTGTCAAGAGACGCGTTGTGGGAACGGAAATGGCCACTCGCTTACAGTGGCCGCTCGCTTACCGGTTACGTTAATAATAGATAGATAACTAATAAAATTGGCCTAGATTAGCTTTAGAATTATTTTATTCCTTATATAAATAATTATATTAAAGGAAAATATCGAATACTTATTCTTGATAGTTATAGAAGCTATTTAACTATAGAATTCGACCGGATTTACATTAAGAATAATATTATTCTAATCTATATGTCACCGCATTCCTTATATCTTTTACAACCTCTTAATATTAGCTATTTTATAGTCTTAAAACGGCAATATAGGTAGCTTATTAAATAGTGGATAAGGCTTGGATTTAATTATATTGATAAGATTGACTTTCTTATAGTATTCCTAGAAGCCTAAATAATAATATATAAAGCTAAGACTATTCAGAATAGCTTTATAGTAAGTGGATTAGTGCTATTTAATCTAAATTATATCTATTAATAGCTTACTATTTAAATTAAGACTCTTTTATCTCCTCTAAGTCAATCAAGTAATTTATAATTATCTTATTTATAAATACCTTAAAATCTATATTAATTTAAATATCAAATAATAACTATAAAGAGATATATAAGCTAGTATATAGAGAGTTCTTCTAGTTTAGTTAATAAGATAATTAACTGAATATCTAAAGTATATAAGATAACCATAAATAATATTATATTCCTAGAGAAGGAAGTCCATGATTTACAAGCTATATATAAAAAGGAGAAGCAAAAACGCAGATAATCTAGAAAGCAAATATCTTATAAGCAAGATATTATAAGAGAAGAAGCTTAAGTACTTATATAAAGTCAGGTTGAGATATCTCAAAGTATTTCTATTACTATGGCTGAGTTTGAGCTTCTAGACTCTTAACTACTAATATACTGCTAATTCCAGTGCAGTAAGTATAATATTCTTAGATATAGAAGGCCTCAATGCCCTAAGCGAACTGATAATTGATTTTTTATATATAATCATAATATAAGGTTAGATATTGAGATTCAAAATTAATATTGACGCATTATTGGGGCGGAAGTGGCCACTCGCTTACAGTGGCCGCTCGCTTACCGGTTACGTTAAGTAAATGATATAGAACAAACTATAGTACAACTTTATTAAATATGAATCCTATATATAAATTATTCTACTTGAGCTTATCATTAACTACTACATTAAAATAATAGCTTCAGATACATATAATATATTCCTAGTATTAACTTAAAAATTATAAAATCCTACTATAAAGCCTTTATTAGAGTTTTAGATTGTTTCTCATAAGGAATTTGAACTATTTCTAAATTATTTTTGGATCTTTATATTTAGTATATTTTTTCATTTTTTTAAAGATCGTAAACAACTCTCTAGACAATATTGAAGTAGCTTGAATTTCCATTTCTCTCTGACCTACTGGTCTATATATTAGAAAAAGAACATGAGTCATTTTTTATGTTTAAGAGAGATTGAGAGATTCATCATTTTAGAGTAATAAAGCCAGAGGTTTGTTTGAAGGTGATGGATATTTTAGTATAACAAAAAAAGGTAAATATTTAACATATGAATTAGGTATTGAACTTTCAATAAGAGATATTCAACTAATATATAAAATTAAGCGTTTATTAGGTATAAGTTTTATTGTTATAGAATCAAATAGAAATAATTAATTTTCAGTTAAAAACTTAGGCTTACTCTAAACAAAATAAAAAACTTCAGATAAATGTTATGAGAACAACAAAGTCTGTAGACTTTCTTGAAGAGTTATGTTGTTAAAGAAAGTTAATCTCAAGTAAATCAAAGGATAAAACGCATAGAAAAATTTATACAGATATTACAGTGTTAATCTAATATATTTTAGAAAATGATATATAGATAGACTATATAAACTAACGGTGCTAGTTAGACAAGCTAGTCGAGCTAGAATAGCGGAGGCCTCGAGGATCACATAACCAGAGCAATGAAAACCCACGGGCTCAGTGAAATACGCTAGAATATTACGGATACACTTAAAGAGAATACACTGGGCAATTGCACTTACACCAGATGAGAAGTGAGAATACAACTATACAGACATAGACCAAGGGTACCGAGAATATATAATATATGCAGCCTACTAAGCGAACTGATGGAATAATCAGAAGAGTCAGATATAATATACTAACTGAAGAATATAAACGATCACAAGGGTTCAAAAGAGAAATTACTGTATTATGATATTTATCTGCTATATTATATCTAGTATATTTGAATTTAATCACTAGTTATTTCACTATCTTTAGATAATTGCTCTATAATTATCTATCATATACTTATAGCATATGTATTTCTGATATCCCTTTTCATTTATTTCCCGACAGAATCATACTAAGCGTGTTTATCTTTATAGTAAGAAATGGTCGATGATACCATAATGAAAACGCACTAAGTGATCTAAGGATGACATTGGATAGTCATCTCTTAATAGGAACTAAAATAGTAGGAAACAATAACATAACTACAGTGGGAAACCAGCGTGCTACTTAAGCTATTATCAAATAACAATAGCGCTATACTAAGATCTAGTACATTGATAAAGAGCACTATGAGTTATATACTGTAATGGAGAAATACATGAGAGAATAGCAGAATATATTAATACCCTTCCCAATATAAAATAGAAAAAGACAACTAAAGCAGAGAGAGAAATTCAAACAAAGGCAAGATTTTTAGTATATTAATTAATAATAGCCGTAATAGTAGTTGGAGAAAATTTCGAAAGTTATGATTTTTCACTGAGAATTTAAAAACTGCCAAGCAACCAGACCTAATCTAAAAATGAAAGTCTAATATCATAATAGAAGAACAGTATAATAATTACATAGGAATCAAATTATCTTATCTTCGGATATATGGAAACTTGTTTATATAAATGTGAAAATTTTGACAGAGTTATCAGACAATATTTACAGTGTATGTTGTTAAACTTCGTTAAAGATTTGTGAAAGACAAGTGTATGCTATATAAGAAAGTAGAAGTGCAAGTTAACATATACTATCAAATCAACAGCCACCCTTTTAAAAACGGAGATTTGAACCATATATTGTAATTCCTGGCTGAACATGCAATAAATATCATAAGGAACCATAACTAAAAGTATAAATAAATACTACGAAACCGTCAGTAAAAAATGTATTATCTACGGATTTATCAATTTAATATAGATAAAGGATAGGGGTAGGTACTACTTAACGTGGAATGATACATATTCATATACACTAGCTATTAAATAGGTTTTATATATACACGTATAGATTGGGTCTTTCGTATTATCATCATACTATTAAATACTATTGCTTACAATAATAGTAAGAGAAAGAATAAAACAATCATAACAAAAAAATGAGAAATTTGAAAAAATACCTGAGAGATCTTCCAATATATCATTAACTTCTGTAACCTTATAAAGAATGTTCACAGGTCTTTAAGTAATAAAAATAAGACAATGGATGTTAAACATAGCATTGGAATATATGAACGTTGCTTTCATGGGTCAATAATAACGAAACACCTTTTTATTTATAAGTATATATATTCTATTATACATTCAATTATATAGAAGTTCCCATGGCGCAAGTGCTAATGAAGTTTATAGTGTCATTGCAATATTTTTTTGAGATAAGGTTGATGTATGATTACATTTAATTTCTCAGTATAAAGCTCGACTCTGAATCAAAGAATCCTACCTTAAGGAGAAATAACATAAGTTATAATAATTCAGTCAAACACTACTAGGGACATGATTATAGCCTTTCTCATTAAAGGGATCAAAAGCTATTGATAGGTTATCACAAAGAAGGGCAAAACGAAAAGGAACAAAATGAAAAGGGTATCCTGATAGGAAAGAAATCTTTTAAAATTCATATTATTTTTTGTCATATATATATATACTGGTCTTATAATATCAAACGTCAGTATATTATCAATAGAAACCAAAAAGTTGGAAGGATAAAAAAAAACATACATATTACATAATATATCTTAACGTAATCCACCACCCATCCGATCAACCCTTCCGAAACGTGTACGCCATAATTATTTGATTATTTTGACACGTCACTATGCCACCAACACCAACACAGTCAGAACGCGCTAATGGCCTCAAACTTTCAAAATTCGAAGAGGAATCACTTAAAAAGTGGATTCTTGATTTGGATAAGCTAGGATTATCTCCCCGGCCTACTCTTATACAAGTTATAGCTAATATTCTTCTTTCTTAATATGGAACTCAACTAATTGGTAAGAACTGGGTTTATCGATTTATTCAACGTCGCTCAGAGCTTAAATCGCGATTCTCTCGAAGATATAAGTATAAATATGCTAAATGCGAAGATCCAAAGATAATCTAAGAATATTTTAGCTACATATAAGAAGCTATATTAAAGTATAATAGTTATCTTACTAGAAGATATCTATAACTTCAATGAGACTAGCTTTACTATAGGACTTTATATAACTGCAAAAGTTATAACTAGAAGTAATTAATATATATATCTAAAGTTATTATAGCCTAGTAATTAAAAATAGATAACTATTATTGAGAGAGTTAACTCTACTAGATATACTATACTCTTATAGGTGATTTTTAGAGCAATAAAATACTCCCAAGAAGACTAATTTAAATCTCCTCTAAATAATTGGAAAGTCAATATTAGTAATAATAGATAGATAACTAATAAGATTGATTTAGATTAGCTTCAAAATCACTTCATTCTTATATAAATAGCCGCATAATAGAATGATATCGAATACTTATTCTTAATAGCTATAGAAGTTATTTAACTATAGAATTTAACTATATATACTTAGAATAATATTATTTAAATTAGCATACTTCTATATTTATCCTATCTTTTACAGCCTCTAAATATTAGCTTTTTATAGTTTTAAAACGATAATATAGATATCTTATTAAATAGTAGATAAGACTTAGTTTTAATTATATCGATAAAGTTAACTTTCTTACTATATTTCTGGAAGCTTATATAATAATATATAAAGCTGAAACTAGTTAGAATAGCTTTTTTATAACTAGATTAATACTATATAATCTAGATCAAGTTTATTAATAGCTGACTATCTAACTTAAGACTTCTCTACCTTCTCTAAATTAATAAAGTGATATATAGTTATTCTACTTATAAATATTTTAAATTCTATATCAATTCAAATATTAATTAACTATAATTAAGAGATAAATAAATTGATATATAAGAAGTCTATCTAAAGTTATCGATAATATAGCTAATTAAATATCAAAGGCTTATAAGATAAATATTAATAAGCTTCTAATTATATAGAAGTTTATTATCTGCGGGCTTTATATAAGGAGAAGCAAAAACGCAGACAGTCTAGAAAACTGATATCTCATAATTAAGGAATTACTAGAGGAGGCTTAGACGCTTATATAAAATCAGATTAAGATATCTTAAACTGATACTACTGCTCCGGCTGAGCCAGAGCTTCTAGCCTCTCAATCATCTATACAACGTCAATTTCAATATAGTGATTGTGGAATTGCAGGGCATAAAATGACGGGATACCTAATCGTCCTAGTAGTTAACCTTTTCTATATAACTATTATTTTGGGTTGGCAATTGAAGTTTGAAATCAATATAGCATAGTTGTTCGGAGCCGCTGATCGGGTGGGTGGTGGATGACGTTAATAATTTATATTAACGTAATCGGCAAGCGAGCGGCCACTTCCGTCCCGATACCCGCTCTGTAATATTCTTGGATCTTGGATTCCAACGCTATATATTAATTATATATAACAAATAAATTACCAATATAATAAGGGCATTGAGGCCTTCTATATCCAAGAATACTGCACTCGCTGCACCGAAATTGGCGGCGTATAAGTGGTTGAAACTCTGGAAGCTCGGGCTTAGCCAGGGCAGTAGAAGCAAGCAGTTTAAGATACCTCAATCTAACTTTATATAAGTATCTGAGCTTCTCTAGTAATTGCTTATAAGATATTTACCTTCTAGAGGATTTTCTGAATTTTTACTCTTTTTTTTACATAGCTTGTAAATCATAGACTTCGTTTTTAAGAAGTATAAGATTATTTGCAGTTATCTTATATATCTTAGATATCTAGCTAATTATCTTATTAATTAAACTAGAAGGACTCTCTATATACTAGCTTGTATATCTTTTATTTATAATTATTGATACTTAAATTGACGTGGATTTTGAGATATTTATAGTTAAGATAATCATAAATTACTTAATTGACTTAGAGAAGGGTAAAGCAGTGTTAATTTAAATAGTAAGCTATCAATAGATTTTTAATATAGCTTCTTGTTCGCAGTTGAAATATTCCTGAGTTATCTTCGGATCTTCGCATTGGGCACGTTTATAGTTATAACTTCTCGATAATCGCAATTTTATCTCTGGACGACGACCAAGTCTAAAAATCAAGAGATATGCTTATATAAAGAGCGTCCTTTCAGTTCAATTAATGAGATGATTGATCGAATATTCAATATAACTGCAAATAATATTATATCTCTAGAAAAGAAAGTATAATTATAAGCTATATAAAAAACCCAGCAGTAAAAATATAGGTAATCTAGAAAGCAAATATCTTATAAAAAATCACTAGAGAAGAAGCTCCGATAGTAATATAAAGTCTGATTAACATATCTTAAAAGCGTTTCTACTGCACTAGCTAAAGCTGAGCTTCCAGACTTTTAACCACTTATATACCACCAAATTCGGTGCAGGAACTGTAATATTCTTGTACATAGAAGACCTCAATGCCCTAATTGTACTGATTATTGGGCTTTTATATATAATTATATAATAGGATTGGAACTCAAGTTTCAAAATAAATAAAGCGCGGGTTTCGGGACGGAAGTAGCCGGCCGCTTACTGATTACGTTACGATTCTGAAGATCCAGAAACAATCAAGAATATACCTGATAAGAAGCTATAGACTATAGTAGATCAGAAGATATCTACAATTTTTATAAAATTAGCTTCACCATAGGACTTTGTAAGATTATGAAAAGCTATGACTACAAATAATCAACATAATTAAAGCTATTCCATCTTAGTATTTAAAACATAATCTTGATGAAAATAGTCTTATTCTAAAATATACACTTTATTCTATTTTGTAAAGAGATACAATACTCTTACGAAGACTGGATTGAATTAAATCTTTTCAAAGTAAATAGGAAATCTAATATCATTAATTAATAGATGAACAACTGAATACAATTGGTCTAGATTAGGTTTAACAATCACATTATTTCTTATATATAAACTATATTAAAGGAAAGTATCGAATGCGTCTGTCATAGTTATAGAAAATTCATAAACTGCAGATTTTGAGCGGGACTTACACTAAGACTAATATTAATCTAATTAATGTATCACTGTATTACTGATATTTCTTATAGCCTCTTAATACCAGCTGTTTTGTAGTACTAAAACGATATAATAGATAGTTTATAAAATAGTAGACAAGGCTTAGATAGCTGTACTGATAAATATAGCTTTCTCATATTTCTCATATAATAGTATATATACCTGAGACAATTCATATTATGTCGTTAGTGGATTGATGCTATTTAGTTTAGATTACATCCATTCATAGCTTACTGTTCAGCTTGAGACTCCTTGGCCTCCTCTACGTTCTCTAAGTAATCCATAATCAGCTTATAAATAACTTAAAATGTTTATTGATTGATGTTTTAGTTAATACAATCAAGGGATATATAAGCTAGTATATAGCAAGTCCTTGGGTCCAGTTAGTAAGATAATTAGCTAAGTATCCAAAGTGTATAAGATAAATGCAAATGATCTTATACTCTAGAGAAGGAAGCTTTTTCGTCTGAAGCTATATACAAAAAGATGGAATAAGAAAATACAAAACAGAAACTAAATATCCTATAAAGAATTTCTAGAGAAGAAGCTCAGGCAGATATATATATATTTAAACAAGGGTTCTAAGAGTATTTCTGCTGTCCTGGCTGAGGCTGGGCTTATGTGAATTTTACACTTTTATATACTTCTAAATTTGGTACAGTGAGTTCAATGTTCTCAGGTATAGATGTTATCAATGCTCTCGTATTGACATTAATTCTTCAAATAATGATTTATATAAGGTTAGAATAATAAACATAAAACAGATTTCAGGATGGAAGTGGCCACTCGTTTATTAATTACCTTAGATCTAAATCCTTCATAGACTTAATTAGCCACTTACTTAATTTACAAAAAGCTAACGTAATCCACCACCCACCCGATCAGCGGCTCCGAACAACTATACTATATTGATTTTAAACTTCAATTGCCAACCCAAAATAATAGTTATATAGAAAAGGTTAACTACTAGGACAATTAGGTATCCCGTTATTTTATACCCTGCAATTCCATAACCACTACATCAAAATTAACGTCGTACGGGTAGTTGAGAGGCTGGAAGCTCTGGCTCAGCCAGAGCAATAGTATTAGTTTAAGATATCTTAATCTGATTTTATATAAGCGCCTAAGCCTCCTCTAGTAATTCCTTAATTATGAGATATTAGTTTCCTAGACCGTCTACGTTTTTACTTCTCCTTCTTATATAAAGCCCATAGATAATAAACTTCTATATAATTAGAAGCTTATTAATATTTATCTTATAAGCCTTTGATATTCAATTAGCTATATTATCGATAACTTCAGATAGACTTCTTATATATTAATTTATTTATCTCTTAATTATAGTTAATTGACGTTTGAATTAACGTAGAATTTAAAATATTTATAAATAGAATAACTATATATTATTTTATTGATTTAGAGAAGATAGAGAAGTCTTAAGTTGGATAGTCAGCTATTAATAAACTTGATCTAGATTATATAGTATTAATCTAGTTATAAAAAAGCTATTCTAACTAGTTTTAGCTTTATATATTATTATATAAGCTTCCAGAAATATAGTAAGAAAGTCGACTTTATCAATATAATTAAAACTAAGCTTTATCTACTATTTAATAAGATATCTATATTATTATTTTAAAACTGTAAAAAGCTAATATTTAGAGACTATAAAAGATAGAATAAATATGGAAGTATATCAATTTAAATAATATTATTCTAAGTATATATAGTTGAATTCTATAGTTAAATAACTTCTATAGCTACTAAGAATAAGTATTTAATATTATTCTATTATATAGCTATTTATATAAGAATAAAGTGATTTTAAAGCTAATCCAAACCAATCTTATTAGTTATCTATCTATTATCACTAATATTAACTTTCTAATTATTTAGAGGAGATTTAAATCAGTCTTCTTAGGAGTATTTTATTACTCTAAAAATTATCTATAAAAGTATAGTATATCTAGTAGAGTTAACTCTCTTAATAATAGTTATCTATTTTTAATTACTAGGCTATAATAACTTTAGATATATATATTAATTACTTCTAGTTATAACTTTTATAGTTATATAAAGTTCTATAGTAAAGCTAGTCTTATCGAAGTTATAGATATATTCTAGTAAGATAACTACTATACTTTAATATAGCTTCTTATATATAGCTAAAATATTCTTGGATTATCCTTGGATCTTCACATTTAGTACGTTCATAGTTATATCTTTGAGAAAAGCGCGATTTAAGCTCTGAGCGACGTTAAATAAATCGATAAACCCAGTTCTTGCCAATCTGTTGAGTTCTATATTGAGAAAGAAGAATATTAGCTATATCTTGTATAAGAGCAGGCCGGGGAGGTAATCCTCGTCTATCCAAATCAAGAATCCATTTTATAAGTGATTCCTCTTCGAATTTTGAAAGTTTGAGGCCATTGGCGCGCTTTTCAGCTTTCATTGAGATGCCATGATATCGATTATAAAGAGTTGTATAAGGAATTTTGTAGACGCGTATCGCTTGACGAATAGTCGATATTTTTTTATTCTTTAAATCGGAAATAGCGAGTAAGATCTTGCCTTCTTGCTCAACTAATTTTCTTGACTTTTCTGACTGTGTTGGTGGCATAGTGACGTGTCAAGATAATCAAATAATTATGGCGTACGCGTTTTGGAAGGGTTGATCGGGTGGGTGGTGGATTACGTTAGAATTAAGATATAATCGGCGTACTTCAATTTAAAAGAATTTCCAATAAATAGATAAAGGCCGAGCATAGGTTAATTATTATTAGATGGCCAAAGCAGTAATTTATTACTGTAAGGAACCTATTTCGATAATAATATGATCCTTCTAATAACCCTAACCTTCTACATTCATTATAGACACTTGTAAGATATATGAATTTTACGGTTCCTAAGTGCCGCTTAAGTAGGTCTTTAGAAACCAAGATACTATAATAAGCTCTCCATCTATACATTTTACTATAGATTAGTTAGTAGAGAGCTACCCAATGGTAATGCACTCTATAGTGATAATACTAGACAAAAACTATCATTTATAAGGTATAGATTAATAATACAAAAACAGAAAAGGGTTCGAAGCGTCTTTTCAATAAGCGTGTTTTTAATATTATTAGGGGGTCAAGATTTTGCAGCAGTTATAACCTTCTTTATCCGTCAAATGGTCTTACGCTTTTCTCAACTGCACAGATATATACTATCTAAGTTATGAAACATAAGATTATAGGTATTAGATATATATATGCCTAAATAGTCTATATAAAACTATAAATAATGTTTTTGAGGTTGAGTTGCTTCAATGTTTCTGGACCCGCAAGGTACGTAGGATGCTTATGCTTCATACTATAAGGAACTGATATATAATATTAATGTCTCAGGAATCTTAATTGATTCGAGATAACCTCTAAACTCTCAACAACTTCGAATTTTGAAAGCCTGAGAAGACCTAGAACATCTTCCAGTTCTCCAAAAGCGTTAAATATTTTAGACCTATTAAAGCGAATATAAAAGAATTATACAATAGCTAATGGGTATAAAATGGCTTACAGTTGAGAGCGTCGCCAGCGTACAGGTATATCTAAGCTTTAAAATGCCTATAGAATAATATAAGATTTAGTCCCTCCAACTTTTATAAGACTGCTTTCCAAAGGCCGTGATAAAAGTATTATTCCTATAAATAATTCGATTGGAAGCGACTGTACACGTGAACCTCTTACTCTTTACTAAGAAGTGTATCTCGGCATCCAGATAGGGTGTAAACCTATTTATAATCATTACTGGCAAAATATATATAAAAGAATGTTTATCATCTATAAGATAATCTTGACAACGATTAGCTATTAAAGTTTCTGATAGTTATTTTATTATTAATTATTTAGCATTCGAATTAAATGGCTTCAGAGGTTCAGTTTTTAATACACGGAATCGTGTCAGAAATAAGTATCGGCTGCTTTCTATATTTTAATCACCCTTTTTATTTTATATATAGGTTTATCGATTTTCCCGATACTAAAAATTGAAAATGTTTTACCTTTTACCTTGTTAATATATAAAACTATAACCCCTTGACGGTACATCTTTTCAATAATCTAAGAATCACTATAGAAAAGCGGTAAATCAAAAACCTGATTAGGAAGTGTAGACTTCAAAGAATTTATGAAACTATCATATCTCAAATGATTCGGCCAGGATTTGCAAACTGTAGAATATATAAATAAAATCTAGATCTTATGCTTATTAAGATATATAACAATTTAGGATTAGATGATGAGACTACCTTGACATTAATTAATTAGGAAGTTATTCCTAGTTCACTAATAAGTCAGTCAATCTCCCCACCTATACAGTTACAAAACTTCACAAGCGTATTACAAAGGCACAAAAATTATCAGAATAGATTGAAGCTCTCTACTGAGTCAAGCCCAACTATTAACCGTCGCCTTAATTGGATTTTTGATAGTAGTCTTCTATAAGCCGAGCTTAACGCTTAGCTAGACACTAATATAGAAGTACTTATAAGATAATCATTGCAATATATCAAAAAAAAAATAGAAAAAGAAAAAGAAAAAGATAAATAGTCGTCAAATACACGTAGTTAGAGTACTTGCTATTAAGGATACAAATTATTATATAATAGCTAGAAAAGTAATGGAGCAGAAGAATCTTTCCTCACCGCCCAGCGCGAGGCCAAAAAGTGTTAAATTAACATATTAAATCAATCTATAAGTAGTTTAGATGTGGAAAATCTCCCTAAGAGAAGGAGTGGAGGCTAAAGATATTGGGAATGGTTTTCTTTTTTTTATAGATACGCGCGGTAGAATAAATAATCACTCTGTTAGAAGCTATATAAAATTGAGGTTGAGCTAGTGCGTACCTAAAGGGAGCAGCGAGTGGACAGATAGCATGGTTAGGGTCTTAATTTTATAAAGCGGCGAAAAAAGTCTCTGATACCCAACGCGTTTCCTAACAAAATTTTTATGCTATAACGAGTCAATTTTATTATATCACCCAAGGCCTAATGCAAAAAGATATAATTATAACTTCAAGAAAGAAATTAGGCCTATCTATATATGGTTATGTTATTAGTAAGTACCAAAGTGCGTGCAATCCAATAGATATTAGTTGAGAACTCCCAACTCGCGCTCTATATCAATAGAACTTTAAACTGATCGAAAATCGAGTCCTCGATCTTGCCGTCTAAAACTATTATTAGGAAGAGATAAGTAATATAAAATTAGAAAATGAAGGATCCCACTTGAGAAATTCGCGAGCGAAGTGAACTAATCTTTATATACTGATCTTTGTTTTAAAAAGAAGTCAGGATAGATATTGATATACTAAAATAAGACTAAATATAAGAATATGCTTTTGCAGTCAGAATAGGCTAAAAGAGTATAAGGAATAACTGTAAAGTAACTTAACATTATAAAGAGCGACGAATCTTCTACTAAATTAAAAAAGAAATAATAGTTTGACTCGTAGGCTTTCTATCTTAATCAACAGAGAAAATAATAGAAAAAAGAGTCTCTACAGTTTATTTTAAGGGTAAGAGATTCTCTATATTGATTTAGGCCACAATTTGTGGCTTTAGATATTTAAGAGATATTTTCTATAGCGATATTAGGTTCAAAATAAAAAAAAATACTCTGTAAGCTCCTACGTAGTATTCTGGAGTTCAATCTATTTTTTCTAAAGAAATATAGCGTAGAAAGTATATATAATGCTCTAACGTAACCGGTAAGCGAGCGGCCACTTCCGTTCCCACAACGCGTCTCTTGACAATTTCATATACCTTAACGCGCCAATATGCCACCAATTCGCAATAAAACCGTGTCAAATTCTCAGGAACAAGAAGGAAGAACATTATTGGCTATTTCCGATTTACAGAATCAAAAAATTGCCAATATTAGACAAGCAGCAAAGATTTACAATGTCCCTCGAACAACTCTACGGCGCAGATTATAAGGCACTAAAGAAAGATCTCAAATACGCGCCAATAATTATAAATTGACTGAATATAAAGAGGAATCGCTTATCAAATGGATATTAGACCTAGATAAGCGAGGATTATCTCCCCGTCCATCTCTTATGCGAGATATGGCTAACGTAATCCACACCCGACCCGCCCACTTCCACCCGAAACCGCGTCCATATCGAATTTAAACCTCAATTTCTAACATATATAGTGAGTTATATACAAAAAATTAATTATCAGTACGATTGGGGCATTGAGGCCTTCTATGCCCGAGGGTATTACACTCACTACACCGAAATTGGCGGCGTATGAGTACTTAAGAGTCCGGAAGCTCAGGCTCAGCCAAAGTAGTAGGAATACTTTGAGATACCTCAATCTGACTTTATATAAGTGCCTGAGCTTCCTCTCTAGTAATTCCTTGTCTATACTCTATCTGCTTCCTAGATTGTCTGCGTTTTTACTTCTCCTTCTTATATATAGCTTATAAATCATGAACTTCTTTTCGTATAATTTGAAGCTTATTGATACTTATCTTATAAGCCTTTAATATCCGGCTATTTACTTCATCAATAACTTTAGATAGACTTCTTATATATCGACTTATTCGCCTCTTAATTATAATTAATTGGCACTTAAATTAACATGGATTCTGAGACGTTTATAGATAGGATGATTGAGATTCACTTGATCGACTTAAAGGAGGTATAGAAGTCTTAAGCTATATAGTAAGCTATTAGTATACTTGACTTAGATTATATGGTATTAATCCAGTTGCCATAAAACCATTCTGAATAGTCTCAGCTTTATATACCATTATATAGGTCTCCGGAAATACAGTAAGAAAGTTGATTTTGTCGATATAATTAAAACCAAGCCTCATCCGCTACTCAACAAGCTATCTATATTTTCGCTTTATAACTGCAAAATAACTGACATCAAGAGATTATAAGAGATGAGAGGAATGCGGAGGCATGCAGATTAGAATAATATTATTCTCAGTGTATATATGGTCGAATTCAGCAGTTAAATGACTTCTATAGCCGTCAAGAATCAGTATTCGATATTGTCCTATTACTCGGCCATTTATATAGGGAATAAAGTGATTCTGAAGCCAATCTATAGTGATTTTATCTGTCGTCCATCCATTATCATTAATATTGATTTTCCAATCAACTGGAAGAGTCTTAAACTAGGCTTCCTATATATATTTTATTGCTTTAAAAATCACGTATAAAGGTAACCGGCCCCTACATGAATTCCGGAGCCGTGCGTAGCACGGCTCCGCCACCTCAACGATAAATCGCCAAATTTTTGCACCCTCTTCACTAATTTCTTTATTATTCACCACCACCATGGCAGAAGACTATTATTCTATTGAAAATCGTATACAAAGGGCCCTTGACGCCACTAAACGCGAAAAAAATCCAAATTTATCAGAGATTGCACGAAAATTTGACGTTCCTTACCAGCGTCTTCGAAGACGCGTCAAGGGGGATGCATCTCACTCTACACGACCTCCTACAGGCCGGAGGCTCTCAGAAAGTCAAGAATCTGCTTTATACAGATATATTGATATCCTTGACGAGATGGATATATCTCCAAAGCCCTCAACGATTAGAAATGCCGCTAATTCTATTCTTCGTGAGGCCAATCCTGAAGAAATTAACCCACCCCTATTAACTGGGGATAAGTGGCTTCAACGCTTCTTAAAACGTCATCCTGAATATCGTATACGCAGGCGATATACACTCGATATAAATCGGAAGAAAGCCCATGAACCAGAAGTCCTTAGGGACTGGTTTGCACGTCTTATAAGAACAATCGCTAAGTATAGGATCGCGGAACAAGATATATAGAATTTTGACGAGACTAGGTTCAATATTGGTATATTAAGAGATCAATGGATTGTTACCCGGGAACACGTCAAAAAGAAATATATTGCAAGCAATTCAAATTGGGAATATGCCATTGTTATTGAAGCTATATCAGCCGATGGTGCGGTAATTGAACCTTATATGATTCTCTCAGCAAAGTCGCTCTTGCAAGGTTGGATAGATTTAAATTCGGAAAAAAAGGGTATAATTGATGCTACAGAAACTGATTATATAGACGATATAATTACATGGCGCTGGATTCAACACTTTGAGCGTCAAACCAAATATAATAAGAAGGGTGATTACCGGCTTCTTATTTGTGATGGCTACCAATCCCATATAACATGGGAATTTATGAATTTTTGTGAGAAGAAGCAAATTATTGTCTTTTTCTTGATTCCCTATATAAGTTATCTTGTGCAGCCACTTGACGTTAGTGTTTTTCATGCTTATAAGCATTGGTATCACGAATTTGTGACGGATTCGGCCTATGCTGGCTATGGCCCTATAACCAAAAATGACTTTCTTGGTGCACTCAAAAATATTCGGGATAAGACCTTCAAAAGACGTACAATTATGCACGGTTTTCGGGATAGTGGTATATGGCTATTTAATCCCCAAATTGTTATTAACCAGCTTGACGAGCGGCCAATTACCCCCTTATCGTTAAGCACGTCAAGTAATTCGACATTTATAACACCATAATCCGCAAATCGATTCCAAAAAGCAAAGGATAAATTGCTTCAATATGAGACTGGAACACCAGCTTATAATAAAACACTTGATTTACTTACAAAAGATGCAATCTCGCAGGCCTATCTTATTGATTAACTACGCCGGGAATTAAGTCAATCTTAAGTGGCTCAGCAAGCTCAACGCCTCCATAAACAAGCATCAAGACACCGGATACCGCTTAGGGAAATCATATCAAGTAACAAATTAAGTCGTATAAAGCGGATTAATGAGGAAGTTGACGAAGTTGAGGCAATTATTAAGTGGAAGAGTAAATGGATATCCGTCATGGCTGAGCTTCGCAGGCGTGAGGAATCAAAATTAAAAATCAACGCTTAAGTAGGGGGCAGTCAAATAGGGAGAGATTAGAGTCACCAAGTCAGAATTAATATAATTTATTTGTCTGGCGTGTAATTGCTTCATATTCTCAAAAATATAAGGGATTTATCGTTGAGGGGGGGTTTATCGTTGAGGTGGCGGAGCCGTGCGTAGCACGGCTCCGGAATTCATGTAGGGGCCGGTTAGAGCCCATCCAGTAGAATTAACTGCCTTAATTGCAGTTACCCATTCTCGATTGCCAGGCTGTAATAAATATGGCTTGCTATATCGATTGCTTCCAGTTATAACTTTTACAGTTACACAAAGCCCTATAGTGAAACTAGTTTCATCGAAGTTATAAATATCTTCTGGTAGAATCCCATATTTCATTATAGCTTCTTGTACGCAGTCAAAATATTCCTGGATTATCTTTGGATCCTTATATTTGGCACGTTCGTAGTTATATTTTCGAGAAAATCGCGATTTAAGCTCTGGGCGACGTTAAACTAGATTATATATCCAGTTCTCTCCTACTTGTTGATTCCTATATCGAGAAAGAAGATAGTTAGCTATTTCTTGTATAAGACTTGGCCGGGGAGGTAATCCTCGCTTATCCAGATCCAATATCCATTTTATAAATAAGTCTTCCTTAGATAGAGTCAATTTATGACCATTTGCGCGCTTTTCGCCTTTATATTTTATTCCTTGAAGACGTCCTCGAAGAGTTGAGCGTGGAATACCATATATCCTTGTAGCTTCACGAATACTTGGGATATTTCCATTTTTGTAATTGGAAATAGCTAACTGGATCTTTCCTTCTATTTCAACTGATTTTGAAGAAATTTTATTGCGAATTGGTGGCATAGTGTGGAAGTGGGCGGGTCGGTTGGGTGGGCGGGTCGGGTGTGGATTACGTTAACTATCTTCTATCTCAACATGGAAACCAACAAGTTGGAGAGAAATAGATATTTAATCTAGTTCAACGTCGCCTAGAGATTAGATTGCGATCTTCAAGAAGATATAATTATAAACGTATCAAATGCGAAGATCCAAAGATAATTTAAAAATATTTCAACTATATATAAGAAGCTATATTGAAGTATAGTATCTTATTAGAAGATATCTATAACTTTGATGAAACTAGCTTTATAATAGAATTCTATATAACTATAAAAGTTATTACTAGAAGTAATCAATATTCTCGTCCAAAGCTATTATAACCTGGTAATCGCAAATGGGTTACCTTAATTGAGGTAGTCAATTCTACTGGATAGGCTTTACTATTATATATTATTTTTAAAGTGATAAAATACTCTTAAGAAGGCTGGTTTGAATCTCTTCCAAGTGATTAGAAAATCAATATCAGTGACAATAACTGGATAACCAATAAAATTGGCCTAGATTAGCTTTAGAACTATTTCATTCTTTATATAAATAATCGCGTTAAAGGAAAATATTGAATGCTTATTCTTGATTGTTATGGAAGCCATTTAACTGCAGAATTCGACCGGATTTACATTAAGAATAATATTATTCCAATTTGCATGCCACCGTATTCCTCACATCTTTTATAATCTCTTGATATTAGCTATTTTGCAGTCTTAAAACAGCAATATAGATAGCTTATTAAATAGTAGATAAAGCTTAGATTCAATTATATCGACAAGATTGACTTTCTTATAGCATTCCCAGAAGCCTGAATAATAGTATTCAGAATGGCTTCGCAGCAAGTGGATTAGTGCCATTTAATCTAAATCGAGTCTATTAACAGCTTACTATTTAAATTAAGACTCCTTTACCTCCTCTAAGTCGATCAAGCAATTTATAATCATCTTACTTATAAATACCTTAAAATCCATATCAATTTAAATATTAAATAATAACTATAAAGAGGTATATAAGCCAGTATACAGAGAGTCCTTCTAGTTCAGTTGATGAGATAATTAACTGAATATCTAAAGTATATAAGATAACCGCAAATAACATTATATTTCTAAGGAAGGAAGTCCATGATTTACGAGCTATATATAAAAAGGAGAAGCAAAATCGCAGACGATCTAGAAAGTAAATATCTTATAAGTAAGGTATTATAAGAGAAGAAGCTCAAGTACTTATATAAAGTTAGATTAAGGCATCTCAAAGTGTTTCTACTGCCTTGGCTGAGTTTGAGCTTCCAGACTCTCAATCATTTATATGCCGCCAATTCCGGTGCAGTGAGTGTAATATTCTTGGATATAGAAGGCCTCAACGCCCTAAGCGAACTGATAATTAATTTTTTATATATAATCATTATATAAGGTTAGATATTGAGATTCAAAATTAACGTATTCGGACACCGAGCGGCCACTCCCACCGAGTGGCCACTTCTACCCGGAAAAGCGTTCTATATTAATTTCAAACCTCAATTTCTAACCTGAAATAATAGTTATATACAAAAAATTAATTACTAATACGATTAGGGCATCTAGTTATTTTATGCCCTGTAATTCCACAACCACTGCACCGGAATTAATATCGTATAGGTGGTTAAGAGACTGGAAGCTCTGGCTTGGCCGGAGCAGTGGTATTAGTTTAAGATACCTTAATCTAACTTTGTATAAGTACCTGAGCCTCTTCTCGAGTAACTCCTTGCTCATAAGATATTTGCTTCCTAGACCGTCTGCGTTTTTGCTTCTCCTTCTCATATATAGCCCGGAAATCATGGACTTCTTTCCCTAGGAGTATAAGACTATTTATAGTTATTTTATATGTCTTAGATACCTGATTAATTGCCTTATCAACTAAATCTAATGGACTTCCTATACGCTGGCTTATATACTTTTTAATTATTGTCAATTAACACTTAAATTAACATGGATTTTGAGGTATTTATAAGTAAGATAATAATAAATCGCTTGATTAATTTAGGGAAGGTATAGAAGTCTTAAGCTAAATAGTAAGCTGCTAATAGACTTAATCTAGATTATATAGCACTAATCCAGTTACTGCGAAGCCATTCTAAATAGTCTTAGCTTTATATACTATTGTATAGGCTTCTAGAAATATAGTAAGAAAGTCGATTTTATTAATATAATTGAATCTAAGCCTTATCCGCTACTTAATAAGCTATCTATATTTCCGCTTTATTACCGCAAAACAGCTAATATTGAGAGGCTGTAAGAGATAAGAGGAATACAGAGGCATATAGACTGGAATAATATTATTCTCAGTATATATATAGTTAAATTCCGCAGTTAAATAGCTTCTATAGCTATCAAGAATTAGTATTTGATATCTTCCCATTATATAGCTATTTATATAAGGAATAAAGTGATTTTAAAGCTAATCTATATCAATCTTATTAGTAGTCCATCTATTATTATTAATATTAATTCTCCAGTTATCTAGAAGAGTCTTAAACTAGCCTTCTTAAAAGTATTTTATCGCTTTAAAAATTATATATAAAGGTAGAGCCTATCTAGTAAAATTGACTGCCTTAATTAAAAGTTACCTACTCTCGATTACTAGATTATAAAAGCTTTGGACGGTTATATCAATCACTTCCAGTAATAACCTTTATAGTTATATAAAGTCCTATAGTGAAGCTAGTCTTATCGAAGTTATAGATATCTTCTAGTAAGATATTATATTTTAATATAGCTTCTTATATATAGTTAAAATACTCTCTGATTATCTTTAGATCTTTATATTTAGCATATTTATAGTTTTATTTCTATAAAAAGCGCGATCTAAGCTCTGGGTAATATTATATAAATTGATATATCTATTTCTTACTAATCTCTTAATTATCATATTAGGAAAGTAGAATATTGGCTATATCTTATACTATAGATAGTTGAGGAGATAATCCTCGCTTATCTAGATCTAATATCTATTTAATAAGCGATTCCTCTTTAAATTCCGACAATTTATATCTATTAGTATATATTTAAGATCTTTATTAAATACCACTAAGTCTGCGCCGGAGAGTCGATCGCGGAATATTATAAATCTTTAAAGCTCGCCCAATATTGGAGATTTTTTGATTCTGTAAATCGGAAATAGCTAATAATATTCGACCCTCTTGCTCTGCTGAATATTTTGGGTTTTCATTGTGAATTAGTGGCATATTGACGTGTCAAAATTGTAACATTAATACAATGTACGCGGTCGGGAAGAAAGTGGCCATTCGGTGGGAGTGGCCGCTCGGTGTCCGATTACGTTACCCAGTTGATCCGAGTTACATGTCGCAAAACCAACCACGGGACCAGGAAGACGTCAAACGCCGCAAAAGCAAGGCTAGGAGGATCGCTGAGTGGCAACTTAATTAGGTTAGCAAAGGAGTAAAGCGGAGCCGTTCCTGGAACTTGAATGGTAGCGGGGTAGTAAGGGCGCCGTGCTCTGTAATGAAAGAATTCCTGAATTGTCTTGTCGCTAGTCCTCTTGCTATGGATAACAAAGGAATTGTATACGAAAAACGGTATTAGAGCCAAAAGTTGCCCACCAACTTGTACTATTGAGGTTCACTGCAGCTTCCTGGTCCCTTCCCAGGTACTTGAATAACGCGGACAACGACGCTGCAGATTCATAGAGCCTCCGTTCCTTTTTGCTCCAATAAATCTGTGATTTGCGCGTCCTTTCTCTGCAGTATTTCCCTATATTCTGCTTCCAATTGCCGTCTGACCTTTTCTAGGAAATATGCGGACCCATGTGGACATTTAAGGAGAACTCCGACACATCCTTTGGCAAGCTGCAGATCGGTTTTTATGGTGTCGACCTCTTGTTTATCGAAAGTATCCAATGGCGTTTGCAAGTCGAGACGAGTGCCACACCATTGTAATATACTTTGCTGCTGCTGCGCATAGTGCGTATGCATATCAATGTGGCATTTTGTCATCTTCTGCAAGGCTATTTGACCTTCCTCATGCGCCAGAGTCAAAATCTGTAATTGTTCGCGTAGACTTTTGTTTTTTTTTAATGAGCTCCTTTAACGATTTCTTTTGTCGAGAGATTTTCGTATTCAGTTTGTTCTGAAGATTGATTGAATCAAAGAGGTCCGTCTGTAGTTTTTGGGATAGAATTTGAGCTTCCTGGAATTTTTCGTCCATTTTTCCCTCTGGTTGTTTGGTTTGGTCTTTTTTCTTATAGGCAATGTAGTCTGAGCAGCCATCAGATCAAGAGGGATAGCGGGTGATATTTATGTTTTAGCAATGTACCAGAGCAATAGCCGATATTGCGGTTTGTGGATAACTAACATAGGAGACTACCATGGTTCGGCCGAAAAGATCGCTTAACCTGGTCAAATGTTTGGTTCCATCTACGCTAAGTTGGGGCGGGTCACATCGGTCTAAAAGTACGCTAAAGTTTGGTTAAAGTAGGAGGCAAGTATCTATACATTGATAGAAATCAGGATGCCTCTTAACATACAGTAGAACGCTCAAGTATAAAGAAGACGAGGACGTCTTGACTGGCCTTACAGGAAGTGCATTGGTCTCTTCAAAGGCCAAACCCGATCTCTCGTCGAACGGCGGTCTATTTCAGACCGGTGAAAGTCGATGATCAGAATCCGTTACAGTTCATCATCCCTGTACCTTCTTAAGAACTCGGTATATGTCTACCCCACCGGAGACCTCCTCCCAAAGTTTGGACATGGTTCCCTTTCCAACCACTGAATAGCCACACGCGGCGCAAGTGATCTTGAACGGCGCACCATATCATCCACAGGCCCCGAACGGCGCACAATTATGTTTAAGGTCTTGATCGAGCTGTTAAATTTTCCTAGAGCCATCAATGCTGATCTGATTCTAATGAGGACTAAAGCACTACGGGGAACACTTGCTACAGTATAGTATATGCCGCCCATCAGATACAACACCATTATATTGCTTTATATTAACTCCTGAAGGGGTTAGTAGCTGTTCCTATAACACACAGTACCACTAAACTAATGAATATTATAGAAAAGCCTACAATTTTCTTGATAAGATAGTAACCACTGGCCTGTCGAATCTGAATTGAACAATGAACCTTACCGGTATGTCAGTTTCGAGTCATCCAATATATATCACAATCGCATTAAACAACGTTTTTTGAGCATAGGCTTAATTTCTGATCCCTGTTCAAGTTACATGGTTTTGAGATGAATTCCCCACAAGCGATCAACCAGCCAATGCACAGGATATTTTAGAGGGGAGATACTTTCTGGTAAATAAAGATACCAGTCATCATCATTAACTAGGCTTAGGGTACGTGTCAATACAGTAGACTCATAGTATATAGGGTAGAAGCCACTGTCCTCCCAATCAATAATTCCGGTAACAATATAGCTATCGATATCGAGATCCTTCTTCATTATAATATTATCAGTCCTCACATCTCCATAGATGAACACTGGTTCGCGCGTTAAAGTAGAATAGTTATCTTCTAGGAAGGAACGAAGAAGCTTTACGTAAGTAGCGCTGCCATAGTGAGCAGCCGAAAATTGCAGTTCATTGAACTACGCAGCTATAGTGATATCCTTAAATAAGATACATTTGTCGAACCGAAGTTCTTTAACCCCTTCACCATATACTCCCCCTAGTATATTGCTGTCTTCCTGTCAAATAGTTCTTAATCGGTAGAAAATATTATCTAGCTAGCATTATATAGATAGCTTTTTCTTATATGATAGGTTTGGCCATACTTAAGCCAGTGTCGTATCTGGAATGTACGATATAAATAATATGTGAAAAGAGCCCAGCGCGATTAGACTATGCGGCCTCGGAGCGGGAATATCAGGCGCCTCTCTTGCAAGATATTCAATACTTGTATATTCTGTGTAGTCCTTATTTCCTGTAATAACCTTGGCAACAATGTTATTACTATATTTGACTACAACGCCTCTCACAGGATTTTCCCACAGTTTTGGCGAATCCCAAAGAAGTTTTTTTAAGGACAAGATAAGCGGGTTCTCTAAGTTATTCGACCCATCCGACCGGTCTCCAGAATATTGCGTAAGTAAGCTGTTGACCTCTTCTAATAATGGATAGATAATTATAGTAGTCTGAGCGAGCTCAAGGCGAGCTCGGAACTCAGGGCGACTATCCTCAGAAGATTCTTTCTCTGTAGACGGCATAAGCTTAGGTCCAGTCGCCATGGTAATCCTTCAAGTATAATTTTTCGGAAATGCAGATAGTAAGTTGACTTCCAGCTCATCTCTGAGAGTATTATTAAGCTCGTCTAATATTCGACGATTGATTTTCGCAGCGTAAGATAGATGACGATACTAGGCATTTTAATAGTCACGATAATAGGAATCGTGGAACATCGACATCAGATCTACCGCCGGATTGTTTTCCATGGCAGTCTGGAATTCTCGCATAAGATTTTTGTTCCATTGCACAGCATCAGGACTTGAAAGTGATAGAACCGGCGTAGTTCCGTCCATAGTAAGTAAGCTTTCGAGCGGCATTGGATAGAATATTTTCAGGACGAACTTAAGTTCTATGGAGACGGGCGGGAGGAATTTGTTTATATTTGAGGGGACGGATAAATTTAGTTGGGTAATTAGAAATTGACCCACTTCGGATACGCCAATTGGGACGCACCAATCAAATTACAGCATTAACAGATCCTTGAGAAGCGGTGGGTTAAGGCAAAATTATGCATAAGATGTCATTTCGCGGATAAACAAACACATAGGCGACGAGAAGCGGTCCTCTATCTAAAATCCTTCTTGTTTGGCTTTGACGATGCTCTTTTTCCTTTTATAACTCGCGTCACTACCATCGATGATATTCTTCTCTTCCAAGTCCTCGAGAAGCTCAAGAACGTAGTCCTAGCAGTTATAGCCCGCGAATTCATTGTGGATAACTGCATTTGCTGCAGCTGCCTTGATAGGGCCGATTTTGGAAGTGTCGACGTCATAAAGATGAATTAACTCTGATAGGGTGACTGATTTCCGTGCGTTCGAATTTCTCATTTCGAAACGGTGCCGAGTAGATGAGCCTATAACGTGAAGGATAATTTTATCGTCATCCGATGGTCCGTCGATAAAAAGACTCCAGTGTTTGAACACTCCTCCATCATTGTAAATGGCAACGTTGTTAGAGTCCTAGCCTAAGAGATACTCGAGCGTCGCCCTCGTAGAACTGCCTGCGCCAATGGACCTAAAGAAACCCCTGATAGCGGGCGCTATACTTTATCCAAAATAGCGCCCGAGGACTAACACACCTTATATCTACCGTGTACCTTCACGATCCTTTCCTTTTCTTTTTCTTTCTCTTCTCTATATTTGAATCTACTTAAATTTCTATATCTATTCTAAAATAGTATAGTAGGATCTAGCTTATAATATTAGATTTAAATATCGTAATCTATCTCTCCTATATAAAAATTAAAAATATAGTACTTTTTACCTACCTAAGTTAAATCTCTAAGAACTTCTTTATAATGAACTCTCCTCAGTTGGAGAATTAAGTTACTATCGCCACTCCTCTTATTAAAGAGTTAAATTATATATATTACTATTAAGTTGATACTAAAGATACCAATATAATAAATAGCCTATTAAGAGATAACCTAAATTAGATAGATATAAGTATATTCTTAGAGTAAAACCAGATGCTATTGGAATAGATATAATAAATAGAATTATTATTAATAAATCTATCCGCTTATTTATTATATATTAAAGGACAAGTTATTAATCCGAATGAATTATTAACCCTAGAGATCCCTACTCTAATACTATTTATAATATCTTATACTATTGCCAGTAAAGTATAATATTTACTAGATTATCCCAATAAATATAATGATATTGATCGCTTAAAGTATATATAATTTATTACTATACTATATATAAAGCTGTCAATTGATATACCAGCAATAGAGAAGCCTTATAAATAACTATAATATACTTATAGGTGACTAGTAGGAAATATATAAATAAAAGTATATCTCTAGATATAAATTTATATATATAGGAATACTACTACCTTAACTACCCTGGAAGCCTTTTTTATATATCTTAATATTCTATTTAAAGACTATTAAATAATAGAGAAGGCGAACCTCGAACTAAACTAGATATAATAAAGATATATATTCTTTTAAGATTTTATTAGTAAGTTTAAATAACTTCTACTCCTCGTGGGAGGCTAATTATAGATAGATAATATTAAAATATCTAGATTAAAGATAGTAATAAACTAGGAAATAAGATATACTATTATTAAGAATAATATACTAAAGTAGTATAAGGCTTTCTATAAATATCTATATTAAGTAGTGAATAACCTAAAAGAATTAAAAAGAATTAATAATCTCTAAGCTCAATATAAATAACTATATACTATCTATATTATATTTAGAGATCTACTTTCTACTACTATAATTTCTTAGTCTATAGACTAGATATCTATAGATCTATCTATTAATACTATTAGATCTAATAACTACTTTTAATATAGGAAACCTAGCTATATCGTCTAATACTACCCTGAATTAATATCACTTCATTATGCCCCCTTACTAAAATACTATAATAGAAGAAGAATATATAAACTAGTATAAATATCCGCTATTAAAGTAAAAGAAGATGAAAAATTATCAAGCGATTTAGATAAGCTAAAAGAGTAGCCTCTATATACCCGCCGGGAAAATCAAAAATCGATCCTTTGAAATTCAACGCTATTTGACGGTCTCTAGGGCTTCGCTATGCCCCCTAGACCACCCCAAATCGACAAGGCCCCCCTAGACCATGGGGGGCAGGCACCAGGCCAGGTTGTTACGGGCTAGGTCCCGCCGTACTGTTCTAGGATAGATACAGGAATTTGAGTAGATTCGAACATAGAGAAGAGAAAGAAAAGGAAAGGAAAGGATCGTGAAGATACGCGGTAGATATAAGATGTGTTAGTTCTCGGGCGCTATTTCGGATAAAGTATAGCGCCCATTATTAGGGGCTTCTTCAGGTCCATTGGCGTAGGCAGTTCTATAAGGGTAACGCTCGAGTATCTCTTAGGCTAGGACTCTAATATTACTTTTTCTCTTCTATAGATGCGGTATGATATAACTATCGGTTGAGGGCTTTAGTGTCTTCTAGAGTATACGCAGGCTTCTATATAGATTATATATATCTGGTCCATTTCATAAGGTATTGCTTAGCGTATCTATAGCCTCTACACATAGACCGTTCATTCATTATTTCGTCGATATAGTATTCTTTATAGTTATCGATAAGTTATGCAGGTAGTTAGTAGTTATTTTGTATTTATAAGGGAAATAGCTATATGCCTACGGGGCATAATAATAATATATAGAAGATATTATGGATTATTCTAGGAATATCTAGCTTATATATATATAATCTAATTTTCTCTAGTATTATATACTTTATATATTGGGTGTCGAGTTTCTTAGAAGATCATTCTATATGGATATTCCAGAGGTCTAGCTATACTTTTTATCCTATCTTATAATCTAGAGGTATTTCTTGGCGGCAATTTATATTATCTTCTATTTATTATTGTGTAGCTATAAATTCTATTTGGGTAATATCGAAAGCTTATTGTAATTTATGAATGATTTCGTCGGCATATTCTTTAGGGATCTTATATAGTTCTGAAGCAGTGGCAGGGATATCGAGTTATATTAAATCTATATAATAACTATATATTAGATAGAAAGAGCTAATATCTATTAAAGTAGTATTATATCTATTAATTACTAATTACGCTATAGTAGTTAGAGAACTCCAGTTATTCTGAAAATGATTATAGAAGTTTTATAGATATTTCTCGACTACTATATTAGTATATTCTATCTAACTATTAATCTAGGGATAATATATAGTTAATAGTTATTGGGTTATTTTTAAGTATATATAAACTTCTATCTATAGATTATTAATAAATTATATATTATAGTTAGATACTATACTATCTAGTAAGCTATATTCGCGTATAAACTAGTCGATAAACTTATTTATAATTATTAGGGTATCGATATATTCATATAGGATGAGAATAATGCCCTTTCCTAGTTGGTCAACTATAACTAGGAGATTAGTATTTCTATTAGAGATAGATAGTTTTTTAATAAAATCTATGCTAATATCCTACTATACTTATGCGGGGATAGGTAATGATTTTAATAGTCCTTATCGGCGTTATCTCCAGATAGTATTTATACTATATTTATTATAGTTATCTATAAATTGTCGAATATTATTAAATAGATTCGGCCAGTATTATTGTTGAGCTATAATAATATATATTATATTTTAGCCTAGATACCCTATAAGATAGGAATTATATATTTCCTATATTATATAGATGTATAGGGGTTCATTATCTAGTATCTAGTGTTAATTCCGAAATAGGAGTTGGTTTACTTCGTCAATAGTATATTTAGATATTATTATATATAATTATAGATCCTGAGGAAACTGAGGAAGCTTTTAATATATAGCTTTCTTAATCCGCTAATATATCTTATCCTTAGCTTCAGCTAGTCGTCATTACTTTTCTAAAGGTAGTAGATATTCTACTAAGATAGTATAGATTTCTATCTTATTAGGGTTAATAAGGCATTTCTATTGATAAGTAAGATATTCATTATTAACTTCTTTTAGTATATCTTATAAATATCAGGATAGAGTATTAGGTTAGACTGCTAGATACCCTAATCTATATTATAGTTTATAGTTAAAATAGAAGGGTATATTAGCCTATCTTATCTATTATTTATTTAATCTTTGAAGGTTTATAAAGTACTTGAGATTTTGGTAATCTATAAGGATAGTAAATTCCTTAGTACTTATAAGCTTAGACTACAACCGCCACTCGGGGAAGTGCATCTAAAAGAAGAAAAAATTCGATCCTTTGAAATTCAACGCTATTTGACGGTCTCTAGGG